>CM037092.1:112383167-112945950 GCA_020916435.1 Oxytropis ochrocephala | reverse complement strand
TTTGTGAAGGTCGGAAAAAGAGTTACCGCTTTTTCAAGGATAATGATGATGGTGAGAAGAATTCAAGTTCACTTTCGTAGATTGCAATGTATAATGGTGGAAATGGAATTGGAAATGATGAGGGGGAATTTAGATCTCTCGTGACTTTGAGAGAGCATCAAGAAACTAGAGGTTCAAAAGGCTAAGGATTAATAATTTTTGTGAAGGCCTGAAAAAGAGTTACCGCTTTTCAAGGATAGTGATGATGGTGAGAAGAATTCAAGTTCTATCTCGTAGATTGCAATGTAAGATGGTGGAAATAGAATTGGAAATGATGAGGGAAATTTAGATCTCTCATTGCACCTCTAGACCTTAGATGATGATGATGAGGATCTCATCTTGTTTTCTAGTTTGATTCATGCTTTGTGTTTTTCATTGTAACTTTTAGCTATGTGTTTGCTTGAAGGCTGGGTATATATAGTCGCCATTGGCGTTGTACTTGCACTTTTTTTACTTATAATTGAAGCTAGAGTTGTATGTGCTATTGCCCTGTAGCTCCCAAAGATAGAGGTCTTTCTAGTGTCTTGTATTTGTTGTTCTTTCAACATATAATCAATGGAAACTCTTATAACTAATGAGTGATTTTATGTTAACAAAATCACTTGTTCATATTAAGGCAAATTGAAACATTTATGGTTCATCTTAATTTCTCAAACTAGTATGCGATACCTTTTTCCAAGACTTAACCAATGTTTTTAAAATAGAATCGAACATCAAACATGCACAACATATGGATCATGTTCAATTGCTTTAAATCGCTTGAATCGAAATGAACCAGTGTTGATTGCCCAAATATTTAATTAAACAAAGATCGCTTAACAAGCTCAAGTTCAAGATTCAATTAATTATAAAAGAAAGTTATATACTCATATTTGTTATAAAATAAACCAAAAGTAGTGCAAGAACAAGAATAGGAAAGTGAGAGAATACTAGAACTATTGTATTGTACTCTTCAAGTTTTTAGTTACAATGTTGCATAAGTCCTATTTATTGACACAAATCATGTGACTTACAAAGCATATGAATGGTCTAAACATAACGCTCTATTAGCATCTCAAATTAAAACTAATAACAATGTGTAATGACTTTTACTCATGAAGAAAATACTAATTAGTAAAACGTACTTTATGTGTAACTCTTTGCTTAAGAAAAACGTAAATTGTAATGGTATTCTTTTTTTCTCCATTGTTGATTCAGAAAAAAAACAAAAATGATGGTCCAATGAGACTAGGCCTGCCAGGCATATTGGGCTGAATGTACAGCTGCCCATTATCCTCCACTGTTGGGAGATGGAAGTGTTCGCTGCTCTGTGAAACCAGCCTCACGCATTGCCTTCCAATCTAGGAGCTAAGAGACCTGCAAGCCTTCGCCCAAGTCACTTAACCCAACTCTCAACTTGGAGCGATGGGGCCAACAATGATGCACAAACCAACCCAGCCATACAAACCTAGTCCATGTTCCATCACCTTAGTGCCCCCACTTGCTATAAGTTGAAGTTACCCAACTCGGCAAACAAAGATGCTTGTCAATTTATTATAAACGCTAAGTTATATTATATTGTCGCCGATGTGGGACTTTAAATGCTCTGGTATATAATGAATCTCAATCGGTGGTGTCGTAAGTTGGAATACAATCAGTTGCAACGTTTCATAGGAAATAGCTTTAAGATTCATCATCATCATAAATTGAAAATCCATTAACATAGAATATGAAAGGATTCAGAAACATGATGAACAGAAAGTGCACTTAACTGGGTATTAAGGACAGGTTTTCAAGGTTTGATGGAGAATATGACAAGCAAGCAATGAAGAAACAGAAAATGTAAGGTAGAGTGTTAACTTGTTCATCCCTTTATTTGAAAATAAATAAGGAAAAAAGACATCGTAGATTTTAAGTGAATAAGCTTAGATTAGAATAATAGAATTAGATAGTTAGCTCAGGTTGCTGGATACCATTCATTGAAAGCAGCTACAATACAAGTTATACAACTATTCCTATGTTACTCAATTTCTCATCTATATTCTTTGTTCTTAATTACTAACATAATTGATCAATATTTACTTATTACTTTCAATATCCCATCTTGCTTTCACACGAAAATATGCACTGATTTTTTTATGCAGAAAAATATGCACAGATTAATTCTTACTGTTTGTAAGTTGAATTGAAGGGTCTAGGCCTTATGAAATTAATAAATCTGAGTTTTATAAGTTTTGTGCTTGTGAATCAAGAGAATCAAGCTTGTTTATGAACACATTGGCACATGTGCAACATCATATCATCAATTGTTACATGCTTCTGGATCGACATCTTCAACTTGTGAATTATGAATAATCTAATTTTGATCACCTTGATTGAGATAATCTTTATTGTTTCTGAACATAATTGGTCATTATGAACATCTTCAATTTTAAACAAATTGCTGAAGTGGTTTTACTTAAGAAATGGTATTTTTTTTTAAGGAAAAGGGAAGTACACGAGTATCACAACGATAAGACATCTCACCAGGCCGACACCTCTCCCCGACAACAATTATCTCGCAACACTTCACAAATTTTTTGATAAAAAGAAAAAGATACAAAAAGAATGGGTGATATAAACAAAATCCTTCCAAGATAAACACTTTATTTTGATAGTTTTAACCGAGTCACTGAAAGACAAGTGCTCAATAGTTTTATTCCAATAAAATAAATATGGAGGTGTCACTTAAATAATTATGGGTGCCTGTAACACTTCCTCTAGTACACTTTGTTGTATTCTACCTACGCACTTTAACTTTAGCCCATTAACAAGTGGCCTACGCTCAGCATAACCCCTAACTACTCACCTGACACCCCAAACCACGTAATATTCCCAAAATACCCCTAATTTAAAATCGATTTCTCCCTATCTATTCCCTCTCACCCTCACACACCCCCACACATTCACATTCTCCCTAAAAACTACCCTACAACCAATTCCTACACCCCTTCAACTTCAATCCATCATTTTCGCTCGCTTTGCATCGTTAATCAACGCCATTATCGCCCATCCATTTCTAGGTACGCTTCTTCATCTTCATCTTCGCTTTATTTTTTTCGTTGTTTTTGGGTGGTTCGGCCTTGCAACTACCGATCCGGGCTAAGCGCGCGCCGAACCCCTATTGATGCAAAAGTTGTTTAGCGTGTTCGACGAGCGCATCGAACCTCTTAGTGGGGTGTTCGATCAAGCATGCCCGCTTTGGGTTCGTGATTCGCACCTGGCCGAACCCCTAATTGTTGTTGTATGCCGATTTTGACCGATTTTTTAACAATTCAATTGATTCTTTACAAAGATGGCTAACACAAGAGGGTGGCATCATTGTTAGCGCAGCCGAGGTGCGCGTAATGCACGTACGGCGTGACACGGGACGTGACATTGATGGAGAGACACGGCTTCGATGACAGGTCCGGCCCCATCGCCTGGCAAGGCCATAGAAAGACTTCGCGATTCAACGTGGACGTGGACGACGTGGACGCGGAACTACGATGAGGTCCGATTCTCCACAGCGAGGCAAAGATCGCATATCGATGATATAGACACTCATGCCGGAGTTGATGATATAGAGCATGATGATGATGATGATGCTCAATTGATGTGTCATCCAATTCTCATGCTCGCGATCCACTTCTCATTATCACCCATCCACTTCTCGTGATAGCCTTCCACATCTTCTCGTGATCGATCTTCATGCCGATGCAGATGAGCTTGAGCCGCTTGATGCTCCTAAGACTGATGCTCCCGCTCCCAACAGTATCATCCACTTTCCTTATCCAGAGGACCGTGATGATCGTGACGGCCCTATATGCTTATAGTTCCCACATCACTAGAATATACGGGACTCGCTTAGTAAGTTTACAATTACTTAACCGAGTCAGTGGTCGATTACCTATTTTAGGGGCATCCGCGCCATGGTGCGACTATGGTGGCTTATAACCTCGATCGTGGTTGGACAGATACTGGGTGGATACAAGGCATCCTAGAGATCCTAAGCCCACCGGACGCAGAGTCACTAAGATCGTTCGGCCGCATGGCCGATTTCAATACGCACCTTATTCCCGGGTGTTAGAGTAGTGCTCGATGCCACCACATACCCTAAAGTACTTTGCCCGGTTTAGAGTGTATCCCACCCATACCGACACTGCATAACTACCCATTGCTTGGCCGCAGAGGTTGTAGAGGTACGATGATTTAGTTTAGTGTTACAATGTTTTTGTTTGCATTTTTTATTTAACTTTCTTTTCGTGATTAAAGTATTTTTTATCGCTTTATAGGCCTAGCCCGAGACGCTTGCTCAGATGATGAGATGGAGCACGTGTCGATTCCACGTGGACCCGTGGTCAAGATCAGGAGAGGCTCAAGCAATCGCAAAGCCATTCAATAGGGGGCTTAGAGCTTTAGCCGTGTTCCCATGCTACTGATGTCTCCCGTGCCAAAGTGAGGCAAATGACAGTAGTTGATCTTGTAATTGCCTCTGATTGAATGCTATGTATTTCTTTACTTGTTTTTTTGCACTGATTGTATATGTACTCATCAGACTTATCTATCTATATTTGGTTTTTCCAAAATTTAGTAATTTAGCGTGGCGGTTGTTAATTTATCGCTCGAGTAGTTTCGATTAACAAATATCTAAAAACCAACAACAACACCATTCACTCACATGTTCGACCGTTCGACCTTCGCTTGGTCGAACCTATTTATTTGGCAATTTGGGGTGTCCGAGTAAAATTAGCAGTGTCTGCATCCAGATTCGACTGGTCGATCAAGCGCACACAAAAACCGCACTTAATGTCTAAAAACCAATTTTCAAAGAAGGACTTTTGGCCTTTTCACACCAAAAAGTGGTGTCTAGTGAGAGAGGGGGTCAGTTGTAAGCATGTGCCTAATAAGTTTGGGTATAGAGTTCACTTTGTATAATGGACTACCAAATTTTATGTAAAAACTCATGCTTTTTCCAACCCACCTCCTACTCACCACACACCCCTAAAGACAAAGTGAAAGTACCAAAATACTCTTAATAAAGCGAAATATTCCTAGTGTGTCTATCTTATTTTTCTAGATTTCAATGGATTCGGGGACATGCAATCGAACCTGCTCAAATCAAGATTGTCGATCGATTTATTTTGACACACACCCTATTGTTTGAACTTTCTTTGTACACGCCATCGCAAGAATCGAATCGGTCCGACAACAACCTCTAAACCTAAGTAAGTCGAACCCATGAGTTGAATTTTGGTCGTACAAATCTCTTAACCAACCTCGTTTTGACTTTGACAATCGAACCAATGAAAATACGCCGCCATGAGCGCTGCAAAGTGAGGTAAATTTGAAATATTTGAGATTTAAAAAGTGTGGTGAGTAGGAGAGGATTGAGAAAAACATGAGCCAAAAATAATTGGTTCAACTTATATTTTTTTATTATAAATTTGTTGTCAACTTCTGAGTTACATTTGTATTTGAAATAGATAAAATATCAGTAATGCATTATTTGGTAAATTTCTGTTGAGCACCTCTATTGGGGCTGTGGGAGATTCATCACAAGAGCACAAGTTTAAGATGCATTATTTGGTAAATTTGGAGTCAAAAATCATGATTTGACTTTGTACTAAAACATGCCTAAATATTCCATTAAATCCGCACATACTCCATTTTACTCTCTCAACAGAAATTGACGATTTCAAATTTCAACTAAATACATCAATTTCACTGACAAAATTTTACTTATATTCTCAGAATCTGAAAGAAGACTACAAGGAAAGACAAAGATCCAAAACTAGATTTTTTATCAAAGATACAAAACTAGTTTGAAACACTCATTGATTAGGACCAAGAGATTTGATGTTGTGGAGTTTGATGAATTGAGTGGTCAGACAAAGAAGCTAACCAAAAGACAAAGGTTGGCAAATGTTAAACTCTGTTCACCACTTGTTCTAATCATAGATAACAAAAATTAGTTATTTATATCATGGATTTGTTGCAGTATAAGCTTAAGGTTGAAGACATGGATGATTTTAACTTTGACAACTTCTTTCATAATGAAAAACTGAAATAAAATAAAAAATAAAGAGGTAGTGTTTTTTTTTTTATGGTAAAGAGGTAGTGGTTTAATATAAAGCTACAATCATGTTATTTATGTTTCCTTCATATCCTCTGTGGGTTTTTTAGTTTTTAATATGGAAGTGCGCTTTTGTATTACTATAGTTGACTGTCATAGCAAGCCATGATGATTAAAAAAGAAAGAATCGATTTAAATTGCTTTGATAAACAAATTTTAACTAAGTCATGCATGAATATTTATCATATAGTGTTTATGTATAAATTATTTATATTATAAACGATAAAATAACGTTAAACTATTATTTTTCTATGTTCATACGTTTGGCTTCATAAACTATCCTTGTAGAAATTATGAAAATAAAATAAAAACAAATTTTTACTAACATATCATGCTCTATTTCCATGTTCTCGCTCTCACAAGTATTTATGCTAATAAATAAGTATAAATAAGCTCATCCAAACAGACCCTTGGATAGTTCGAATTAATTTTCAGAAAAGGCTAAGTTTAATCAAGATAAGAATAATCATTTTAAATTATGGTTTGGATCATTTTTTGATTAAAAGATTATTATATTTTAAATAATTAAATCAATTTTAAAAATATTATTCATATACCAACAATTATTTCATTTTTTTTGTTGATAATTCCAGCAATTCTTTCATTGTCGAAAAAATTTGGTTTATAGCATCAACAACTTTTAGAGGAAGAGGTTTTGCCTCCCTAAAACTGGCACATTGTAGAACAATTGGTATATTCGAATGTTCTCATTGAGTGGCGGAGTTAACTAATTTTTTGTGAGAGGGTAAAAAATAAAATAAATTTTTTATAAGCAAAATGAACTTCACTATAAAAAAACTAAAAGTGCTATATGAATTTAGATATCGTTTCAGATCAGATCTACGATAAAGATATCCGGAGATAATGGTAGACATGGCGGCTTTTGATCAATATGTAGCCACGTCCGAGCTGATGTTCCGAAATGGAGGTGGTGCAGACTCGCACAAACACCCGATGCTAAGTCAAGAAATGTGCGAGTTAATGCAAACGAAAGAGATTTAATGCGCACTCTCCTTCTTATGATAAATGTGGTATTTATAGCTTTGGAGGCATTCAATCGTGTGATCCGATCCGGCCCGTTCACATGAGCAGGCAATCTGGGCCATTTGATGAGTAGATATGGGCTTGACGGCCAGCGCCCAACTCGGCCAATAAGGAGGAGTGGGTGTGAATAAGAGGCGCAAGATTTTTCTCCATAACAGTATACAAAAATAATTAGAGAAAACTTAAAATACTAGATTTATTCATAGTAACATGCCAAAATGGCAGTGAAAAAATAAACGGGGATAAACTTAAAACATAATGAAAGTATACTATGCAACAAAAAGAACAATAAATTTATTATAAATTCAAATGGGAGAGTAATGGTTCTTTTATCGAACAATTTTAATAGAGAAGAGATGAAAGATCCAGAGTAATACGCGCTTATGAAACAACAACAACAAATGAGATTCATACAAGACAAAACATGTTAGAAAATAATCTGAGGCGCTTCTGGTATCGTTTTGAAGAATTTATCCGCCTCTACAATGGAAATTCCCTGAGATACAACTACCATTCTCAATCACAAGAGAAGATGAAGGTTTCCGAATCGACAATAATAAATTAGATATGTGACAAGAGCTACCCCATAGTTACAAGAGGCTTTGCCTATGTTCCCATCATTGTAAAGTGTGTGTTCAACCCCATGTCATTCCTTTTCCTTTGGCTTCTGCCTCTATTATTTTCAGCTCCATCAACACCCCTTGCTATCGAACACACCTGTCTCTTTCTGATAGAACTCATCAACTTCTGAGTGACAAATTATTGTGTATGCATATATATGTTTGTTGTGCAAAACATCAATGACACTTAAGCATGTGTTCTTTCCTTTTCTCCCTATATATCACACACAAGATATCACACACAAGGTGCTCGATAAAATGTCACAATACAAAATGTTACAAAGCATAAGGGAGTATATTTAATTGCATTTTCACAGCAGTGTTGAGACATATACGAGAATCATGTCACTTGCTAGCTACTCGCCAGTGGTCTCTTGATGCACCTACTAAATCATATTTACAACGCTAACCCTTTCCAAAGACAACTTTTTATACATTTTGTCGCTGACATTGTTCTCCCCACAATAGAAAACATAAGTCAAGATGATATTGAATAATGTAAGGAGAGGATAATTTGTGATAGAGAGTGATTTCAAAAGAGTCAGCCGAGTCGAGTTGGTTAGCCGATGGGGTTGTAAAAGGAGAACACGCCAAAGTGGGTGTATTTCACTTTAGGCCAAAAATTTAAAAATATGAGTGATGACTCAAATTGGTTCATAACAAAAAAATGCAAATGAGTTTAAAGAGAAATAAGTTTTGAAATAGTCCTTCTAATTTCAAATGTGGTATACGCTAGTCCCTCCTATTGGGTTTTGGTATTATAAAACCTAATAGTGCAAACTAATATGATCGTTGGACTAATGTGACCGTTGAACTAACTAACAAACAAACACATTTTCTAAAATTAAAAGTTTGTTAAGTGAGATCCTAATACGGCTTTATTTGGTTGGAGTTAGTTAACTCTAACTAACTTTCCCAACCAACATGTCCGCTAAGTGCCTAGTGATCGTGTATATATATTACACATATAGTCCTTGTAAATAATGTACATACAATCATACATTTTCAATAAAGTTTTCTATTTTACTTTTACAACTCCCTCATACTTAAACCGTAAGCTCTATTATCTTCAACCTTTGAACTTTGAGTTTGCCAAGAACAATCGTGTGGATTGATACTCTTGCAAACAAGAGAGAAACAAAGTGGTGAGAGTTTGTTTTGTGACTAAACCAAGAAATAGAGAAGAAAGAAAAGTATTAGCGATTTACCTTGTATGTCAACATAGTTGTAATTTTTGAGAAAGAAGTCTCAAGAATTGCATCAAATCACAACAAGTGCTCAGAGACAAGTAAATCGATGATTATTGGTTTCATACACTTAAAGTGAAGAAGAAAGAATCACGTAAGAGTAAATAGAGGAAGTGACTACCTTTATTATTGCTTTCGAAGCGGTGATTTCAAGGGTGAAATCACAAGTTGTTTGCATCAAATCACAATCTCTGGGTACATGCAAACGTAACCAAAGGAACATAAATTAGTGGTTTGTAAGATCAAAGTGCGTAAAGGTAAAATAGAGAGCTTTCAAGGTGTGATTCTTTACCTAAGTGTGGTAAGAATCACTCTCAAGCTTCGAGCACCGTGAGAAATCAAACAGATCGGTTGTGGTTTGCAAAATTTAGGGTTTCTAGAAACACACGTAAATCAAAGAAAGCGGTAAGTGTTTTGGCACTCACCGGTTGGTATTGAGAGTGAGTTTGAGTGATTCAAACTCACGTTATCCGCATCTTGCATAAACGGGTCGGTGTTCTTCTATTGATCTCAGCAGAAACACGTAACGTAAAACCAGAGGTCTGGTGGTGTTCATCATCGCCAAGCATCATCATCGATCAAGAAACCATAGCTCTTAAGCTTCAATCACGTAGAAAGTGAGAGCTACAGAGCTGTGGTTCCACTCTGGAGAGAAGTAAGAAGAGAGAGAGAAGAAGAAGAAGAAGAAGAAGAAGAAGAAGAAGAAGAAGAAAAAGGAACCAGAGCTAGAGAGAGTGAGTCATAGCAAAAGTGATCAAGAACCGCTAGGTTTCTTGATCACGCATATATACTTCGGTTGAAATTAGATCCGCGCCTCAAAGAATTCTTGGCCGGGTCTGGGTGCGCACGACCCATCAAACAAATTTGTTTGGCAACAGGTGAGTCTTCATTGTCAATACTTGTAAAGTCGGGCTTTACAAGTTACACCTCCCTCAGGTTGATCATACACCCCTGCAAGTAAAAACAATAGAAGTTGTGAAAAAATTCAATACCTCCAGGTATATTTATTTAAAAACAACAAGTGATGTATATTTCAAATGTTTACAAGTGATGTAATTTAGTTCATCTTTTAATTTCTTTGTGATAGAAACTAAATATGCCCAAATTAGTCCTTGTATCATTCGACCTAATTTAGTTCCTCCTCGTTGTTAAAGTTTAGATTCGACCTAATCCGAATTGAATACTATAAGCAATATTGACAATTGTAAACTTCTTTTTACCCAAAATAATTAATAAAACTCAAAATAATTTTTATGAAATGTTATGTTATGAAACTATTGACGATTATTTTGAGTTTACAATTATAGTAATTTAGACTTTTTTCTAAAATATAAATAAAACTCAAAATAATTTTTATGAAATGTTATGTTATTAATGTCTATGAAATATATACATCTCGTTATAGGGGTGGAGCCAAGATTTTTATCCTAGAAGTAATGACAGTAAAATTATGATTTAATAAAATAAATTTTTAGATGCACAATTTTTTTGGGAAAATAAAATTTTGTGTCGTCTTTCCACTTAAAGTTAGAAATATATGTTAAAATATTAATGTAGTACTTACCTTCCTAATAAGTTTGTCAATGTAAGGAAGGAGTAAAATTCACCAACTTAGTATCTCCTTAGTCCTTAAGTTAGTGCTAATCTATAAAAAATCAATAAATCAATAAGAAAGGAATGTAGATAAAAGTTTCTCTATGTGTAAAATCAAAAAAAAGTTTCTCTAATCTATAAAAACATGTTAACCAGATAAAAAAAACAATATTCCTCCTACTCTATAATGTTGCAATTTGCAAAGCTAAAGGGTCAATGTAACGCTACCAGGACTACACGTAATCCCACTCGAACAATAGTCAGTGGAAACTTTGATTTGCAATTTTAAGAGTCTGTTGCAATTTGAGCTACAGTGGTAGGGAGGGCCCCTGAACATGCTAAATTGCATCTTTGATCTTTTAACTTTTATCAAAATTTTAGATTAGTGTTTTACATTTTTTTCTCACTTCGGTCTTTTATCTTTCATATCTGTGTCATATGGTCATTATTTGACTTTTTTGTCCATTGACTTTAACAAACGTCACACAAGCTGTTAACTGCAGACGTGACATCCTTAATGGCTGATCTAACTTGGATATTGTTAAAACCATGTCGCATTGTTTTAAAAAAGAAAAACAAAAACTAACACACATTGTCAAATGTAAAAAAATAGAAATATAATTTTTGAAATCGTAAAAAAGGCTAAAATGTACTTTTACCCCCGCAAAATGTCAAGAAAATCCAGCTTTAGTCCTCGCAATTCCAAATTTTTTAAAATAGTCCTCGCAATTAGTAAACGTTACTACTTTAGTCCTCAAGTTGTTACTACTTTAGTCCCCGCAATTCCATTTAAAATGTATTTTTAGTCCCCGCAAATGTCAAGAAAATCCAGCTTTAGTCCTCCTTTTTTTAAGAGTAAAGTAACAACAAAGCAAGGACTAAAAGTAGTAACGTTTACTAATTGCAGGGACTATTTTAAAAATTTTGGAATTGCAGGGACTAAACTGGATTTTCTTGACATTTGCAGGGACTAAAAGTACCTTTTAGCCAAAAAAAAATAGGTTTCTTACTTTATTTTTATTAAAACCTATTTGTTCTTCAAATCCATTCAAACAGATATTTCTTCTTTCCATAATCGATTCAAACCAATATTTCTTCTTCATTGTGGGTACTCAGGGTGAAACGAGGGAGCTCCAGCTTGGTGGTCTGGGCGATTTACGATCAGCTATGGGGTTGGGTGGTTGTTGAGAAGATGAACAAAGGTGAGGGGGAGAAGATGAGGATAATTGCTGCAAACATTGATTGGGAGTGAGTTAACGGGGAAAAAGATGAAGAGGAGTTTTCTGATTTAGGGTTCAACTTTCTTATTTTGTTTTTGATTGGGAGTGCAATTTTAGTAGACGCCACGATTTACGCTTAACTCATCGACGCAGGTATAAAGTGCAAGATCTAACTTGATAATTGTCGCAAACTTGATAATTAATCACATCGCGACGCCTCGCTAAAATTAATTGATGAAAAACTCTAAAATGTATCAAATGACACATATATGAAATATAAATGACCAAATCAAAAAAAGAATAAATAACCAAACTAAAACTTTGATAAAAATAACTGACTAAAAGTTAATTTAAATTTTTATATGCTTTTTCGATATAATTTTTTTCTCCATTTTTTATCTTCCTTATTTTATTCTTTACCATTTTTCAAAATTAAAATAAAGATGATATATTATCCTTTTATGCCCTTTTATCGTCATCATTTAGTTAACAACAAAATTTACTAGACACTACCAACACGATGCGACATGTTGCTGATGTATACTTTGATCCATTAACCATTTGGTCATGGGCTTTGTCCCCGACTCGTATTTGAAAATATATTTATAAATAGAGAGGCCAACCCTTTAAATAGCTTTTAATACCTCAAAGAATTTGTCGTACAATCATCGTGGAATATACTTTAGTTTAAAAAAAAATTACCAAACACATCTATCTTTTTTTTACACAAACCAAACACTTCAGTCTTAATTAGCTAGTCTTCCGGCTATAAACTATAAGTTATAAATAAGCCTATAGCTTTTTTTTACCAAATTGAGAGCTTATGGGACTTAGTTAAAAAAATACATATCTAATCTTCTACTATATATGCGGCTTGTCGTTGTTAGCGCCAACTCCTTTTTTTTTCTTCTTTCTTTTTTTTTGCTTTCTTTTTTTTTGTTGCTTTCTTTCTTTCTTTTTTTCTGTTTTGCTTCAATTTTTTTGGTTTTTTTTCTTCTTTTGTATTACTTCACTTTTTTTATCTTCTTTTTTTTGGTTTTATCTGTTTTTGTTTTCTTACTTCTTTTATATTTTAAGGTTTTGTATTTTTTTATTTTTTATTTTTTAAGAGGTACTTTAAAGTCTAAAAAAAATTTAGATGTTTAAATATGCAAATTTTGTTCTTGAATAATTGATTCAATGAAATTTTTTTAATTTAATTACAAAATATGTAAAGTGATATGCTAGACAATTGTGCTTTGGTGCACTTGATGGTAAAAAAATTAGTTTGAAACAAAATGTGTAAAGTGAAATATGAAGTAGTATGTTTTGGGTATATACTTTAGGATACGTAAAAATTATAACTCTTCAAATACTAGAAATTTCTTCGTAATTAATAACCGGTTTGGTAAAAATAATCATAAGTTTGTGACAAAATACGTAGAGAGGCGATGATGACAAGCAGTATTTTGGGATACTTTTAGGTGCCAAAAAGTTTTAGACGCTCAAATACACGTAAGCTTCGCTCATCAATAACCTGCTTGATGAAAAACAAAAACTTTTGTGACAAATACGTAAAGCGTGATGCTGACATTGTGTTTTATGGTGCTTTAGGATCCAAAAAAAAATTACCTATCCAAGTTGGTGTTTTTTACATGTTCAAATTGTTGTTTTCTTTTTATTTTGATAATTTTGCACCAATGAGTATTAGAGCATACTTAAATTAGTGTTTAGTTTTAAATTAAACTCGATATGATATCTACGCATTTATTCCACTTTCTAATTGTGTTTTCTTCTTTTCTTTTAATTATGGGTTAAGTTTTTATATTACTGATGAATATAGATAATGTTATTAAACAAAATTAGACCTTTTCTTCTTTTTATCCGTGGATGTTCAATTCCAATGCTTTTTGTTAAAGTTTATTTTTAATTTCAAATATTGTTATTTAATTTAGATTTATAATTTAACTTTTTTCATGAACTTCTGCCTCATTTACAATAACTCTCTAACATTTTCTTTGAACTTTGTATAGGTGCTTTTATTTTAATGTCGATTTTTATTCAACACTACATGATGTATTGATGTATCTATCCGAACTTAATTCTAAGCAAAAATAACTATCTTTACACATATTAAAGATAATAGTTTTACGTATTTAGTTTTCTTGAACTCATAGAAAAAATAAATAAATTTACTAAAGAATCTCTAATTAATAATCACCTAATTTCAATATTAATGAGTTGATTTAATGTATTTAAATTCATCGATATTAACTTACCCCGCGCAACGCATTGTGACATGAGGCTAGTCTAAAGATCTAATGCGGCTTGTCATATGTCATGGGAATAATTTTTTGTTTCAATTTTTTTTTCTGGTTGTTTTTTTCTTTCTCTTCTTTCTTTTTGTTTCATTTTTTTCTTGCTTCAATTTTTTTGTTATTTTATTCTTTTAATTTTTTCTACCATACCATTGATACGCAGCTTACATTACCTTTCACTGACGACTAATCTATGCGTATTTCCCCTTCCAACCGAAGTTTTTACCACATCCAAAGTTCTTTTATATTTGAAGGTTTTCTATTTTTTTTTTTTTTTTTTATTTTTAAGCAGATTTTTTATAGCCTCAAAAATTTCAGATGTTTAAATATATAAATTTTTGGTGAAAAACAATTTTATTTCATGACAAACACATAAAGTGTGATGCTAAATGTAACAAGGTTTTGGTGCATGCTTGATGGGGAAAACCATCTTGTAACTAAATGCGTAAAGTGAAATGTTGTTTGTGTGTTTGCAAGGTATGTTAGGGTTTAGAAAAAAATTTAATTCTTCAAGCACTGTAAGTTTCTTCGTGAATAACTTGTGTGGTAAAAATGATAATAAGCTTGTGACAAAATACATAAAGTTATGATGCTAATAAAGGTATAACTTGTGTGGTAACTTGTGTGGTAAAATAATCGCTTATAACGACATATCATTCTGCTTGTTATAAATTCTTAAAAATGAAAAACAAAAATAATTTAAAAATTGTTTCATATGATAAATTATTTTGAGTAAATTTCTCATAAAAATCATTTTTTAAGAATAATCGTTAAATTATTTAACAATAAAATCACTTATTTTTTAATCAGAATAAACATGTCCTAAAACGCATAATTTTAAATTTAATTACACCAAAATTAATTTTGTATCAAAATTTCTTTTGAGGCATTATAACAAATATATTAAGAAAGTCACTTGTACTACTTTCAGATAAATATTTAACCATATCATCGATTCTTAAATTAATGGTTTCAGCCAGTGATTAGCTGGTTGAAGGGTAAAAAATTTAAAGAGGTGATAAATTTGAATTTTAAAAACAGACCTAAATCCAACCATAAAATTAAAAATGAAACCATTATTTCTGTTCTTAGGTAACATTCTTAATTTTTACGGTGTACTAACTCTTCGTTATTGATGACGTGGCACATTCTCATTTGACGGTTACCTGACAAGACTTAAACTTGACTATATCCGACCCAATACTTTCATCTTTCTCTCTCTACCCTTCATTCTCTCTCTACCTTCCCAAGCCACTCTCTGATAGAAGTAGGTGAAAAGCAAAGAACCCCATTTCTCTATTCTCTTCTTCTCTTCAGATTATTTCACATTATTATTATTACCATTACCATCACAACAACTGTTCCTTCCTTCCACCTTCTCTCACCTAATCCCATCGGAAAGAAAGTGCGAGAAAATCACCCAGAAGGTGATAGAAAATTATACCCTTTTGTGTTTTTCTCATAAGGGTATAATCAAGTTGGGATTTTTTTTTGTGAATCTGATGTTACCATCGATTCTTCAGAAGTGGAAGTTTGTGGCTTTTTGTTCAGATCTCAGTGATTTTGGTTTTGTTGCTTTTGTTGTTAGAACTTGCTCTTGGATCTCTCTGATGGGTTAATTGATTAGGAACTGAGATTGGTCTTTGGGGTTTTGAAATATTTGAATTTTAGGGTTGATGGTGTTTGAACTAAGTGGCAATGGCAATGTTGGTTCATTATTAGTTATATTGTTTGTTTGTGGAAATGTCTGCTTCTTTAGCAGCTTTTGAGAGACCTCGACCTGTGACTTCCAATACGGTATGTTTTCTTTTGGAGGGAATTAATCAGATTCAGTCAATTTTAATATCTTTAGTAAAAGATATTCTATTTTGAGCTAATGTAGATAACAAATAATTGGAATTTCTAAAGGGGCTGATTTTTTTTTTGTCTTAACTAGGAGCATTTAGTTTGATTTGTATCTGTGTTAGTTTGATTGAAAATGTTATTAAAGGAGTGAGAGAAGGGTTTAGTTTCCTTCTTAAGTGTTGAGATTGATGAGGAAGCAGTGTGTTTTAGCTTGGTCTAGTTAAAATTAGGATTTTTAGTTACGTAGGAAGCTAAGAATTAGCTTAATTTGGTTACACTTTGATCAATTTTTTGTAGTTTCCTTTTAAATTTGTTCAGAAATTTTAAAACTTGTTAGTTTGGTAAGCGTAAAGAGGCGTTTTGGTTCCCGGATGTTTGAGGTGATGTCACTATAGTATCTGAATGTATTGAAATTGCAAACATGTCCCTGGGTGTCTCTTTTGTAGTAATTTTAGGGACTGAGTTAATCAATAAAAGCACATTTGAGGACCAAAGCGCTAACAAAAATATATTTGAGGACAAAAATGATTTACTAAAGAGACACGGTTTGCAATTTTGATACATTGAGGGACTATAATGACAACGACTCACACATTCAAGAACCAAAATGACTGTTTACTCGCTTAGTAATGAAGAACATTTATAGTTGATAGTGGCTGGTATGTTAGAGGCTGTGGTTAGAACCTTACATTCATCTTTATCTGTTATCAGTTCACAAGTAAGACAAGCAGAAAAAAGAGTATTGAACAGTATAACCCATTATATATAGACCCATTAGTACATGCATTTGCTGAAAAGCTGAAAAGCAAGGGCAATAATATAGGTAGTTGATATGTAGGAATAACCTATTTGTTTTTTTTTTGAATACTGATAATCTTTGTATTTTCTTTTTTCTAATATGGTGCTATTAGTAATGTTCCTAAGATGTGTTGCTATTTTGCAGGTATTTAAAAGTGGCCCACTTTTCATATCTTCCAAAGGTTAGTGTCCATATCCTGCCTCCCCTGATGTTATTGTTCATTTTCCTTATTTTGGTAGCTTCTGTTTTCCGTTGTTGACGGTATTTAACTATTTATTATATCCAAATAAATCAATAACATCAGAATTTAACGACGGTTTCCCATTTTGGATTTTGTAGGAATAGGCTGGAAGTCTTGGAAGAAGCGGTGGTTTATACTGACACGCATATCGTTGGTTTTTTCAAAAATGATCCTGTTAGTATCACAGAGTTAGACTTTCTGTTTTCGCTTTTTGTCTGATGGGAGTTACTTTTGCCGTTATTTATATTTATGATTGTCTTTACTTTGGTTGGTCATGTAGAGTGCCCTTCCACAGAGAGGTGGTGAAGTAAATCTGACATTAGGGGTATTGACTTAAACAATTCAGGAGGTATGTTTGGCAAATTGATTTTATTTTTAGTTGTAAATTTTGAAATTTTGATGATATATTTTTAAATTGTGAATTTTATTTTTCAGTGTTGTTGTTAGAGAAGACAAAAAGCTGCTTACAGTATTGTTTCCAGATGGACGTGATGGGCGAGCATTCACCCTTAAGGTAATTCCTTACTATCACAATTCTAGGAATGTGGATTAGAATTCAATTATCGCTGCCTTGAAAATGACACATTAATTTTAAAATGTCAGGCTGAGACATCGGAAGACTTGTTTGAATGGAAGACAGCTTTGGAGCAAGCTCCTGCGCGCAAGCACCGAGTGCCGCCTTTGTGATGGGACACAATGGGATTTTCCGAATGACACGACTGATTCTATTGACGGGTCTTTCCATCAATGTTTGTACTCGTTATTCATTAAATCTTATCCTATTCATCGTAGTTTTTTTGATTGAAAAGAACACATCATTAAATCTTCTTGTTCTTCCAGGGAGAGACAAACGTCCAGTTAAGTCTTTGGTTGTTGGAAGACCAATTTTGCTAGCACTTGAAGATATTGATGGAGGCCCGCTTTTTCTTGAGAAAGCTCTTCGGTTTCTAGAGAAGTATGGTAAGTTATTATCTTCTATTAGGTTGTGATTCTGCATTTCATTTCACTTTTTCTCATCCATGTTTCAAATTTTAGTAGTTACTGTGTTAAGTACTTCAACTTCAACAACTAGTTGCTAGTAGGCCGATCTTGATGCTAAACCCCGTGTCTAAATTATTTCCCGTGACTTATTCAACTCGAGCGCATTGTGCATTTGTTAATTGGTTTTATTTTGATTATATTATTTTGGTTAGGTTAAATTACCAATTAACTCTTCTATTTTGAACCTTGGCAGATAGCCTGCCTGTGATTTCAATGGTGATTAAAATGCATAAAGTTTAAATAAAAACAATGGTGCACAGTTATTGAATTTTGTTGAGAGTCTCACTTCGACTAAAGATATGACCTAAGTAATTTATAAGGCTTGGTCAGTCCTCACCTTAAAAGCTGATTTATGGGGTTGAGTTAGGTCCGCTCAATTTCTATGAAAGTTCATTGAGGAAATTCCTTTGTTTAAAAGTTAGAGTGCCTTTTGTTCCATGTTGCAAGGCATGTTGGAAATGCATCTAGCTTTACAATGAGTAAAAACTGTTCAATTTTTTTGGTCCTTTGTACGAATGTTGTGTGGGGACGGTATGGGGAAAGTGGAGTGTTGGGGGTTCAAAGTCACAAGATTCTGCTAATTTTATTTTATTTTTGTTTGCAGGAACCAAAGTTGAAGGAATACTGCGCAGTCTGCTGACGTTGAGGAAGTAGATCAAGAGTTCAAGAATATGAGCAAGGTACTAAAAACATTGAGGACAGAAAATCTAAATTTCATAATTTTCCAAGATTACAAAGATGGGAAAAAAGATATTTCTAGCAAGCATAACTTTGCACTTTCTCAAGGACTAAAAATTGTTCTGATGTAGTTACCTTTCTTGCCTTCCAATTTCCATGTTAAGCCGATTTTGAATAAGTCACCCTCTATTATGACGGATTTCATTGTTCAACCCTTCTATGGAGTGAATATCATTGAATTTAATACCCAGGCTTAAACACCAAGCTTAGTTTATGGATTATTTTGGCATCAAACTTATTATGACTGCTTTATTTTTAATTGAAATTTCCAGGAAAGGTTGAATTTGCTGCTGAGGAGGATGCCCATGTTGTTGGTGACTGTGTTAAGGTATTAATTAGAACTTTGAGGCCATAATTTAATTATGTATTCCTGCTCCATTGGATTATGCATTTTGTTTAATGATTATCCATTTGGTAAATTTACAGCATGTCCTAAGGGAGCTGCCCTCCTCTCCAGTTCCAGCCTCATGCTGTACTGCTTTGTTGGAGGCTTATAGTAAGTTTGGCATTCTGTATATTTTCTTTATATCATTTGCCTAAATGTTTGTTGGTCTTGTGATATGCTGCTGATTGTTCTTATGATTTGTTAGATAACCCGATTAGTTAGTTAGTTAGTTAGTTACAACTCGTTGATTAGTAGACTTGGGTAGTTAGAGAGGGTACGATATCACAATGTATATAAACAATATAAGAGAGAAAAGGAAATGAGAATTGGCTCCTTCAGTTAGAAAGGTGTAGAGTAGACCCTCCAAGTCCTGCAACATTCTATGAAATTTGGAGTTTTCCCGTAATCTTTTGAATAAAATTCAAAGCTCCTAACAACTGGTATTAGAGCTCGCATTCAGCAAGTTGTTTGTGGTGAATATCAGAATGGAGGCAAGAGTACAGCTTGAATTCAAACTTAGATAGAACTCAGTCAATCAAAAGAAGATAAGTCAAAAAATTACAAAAGCTTAGATAAGTCAGTCAAAAGAAGATAGAACTCAGTCAATAAGAGATCGAGAACTGCAAGGTGCCTAGTTGAAAAGTCTTGAAGATGAGTCGAGTGTAAGTAACATGTTATTAATGGAGAACCCTCATGACATCAACAGAACCAGTCTAGGAGATGGCCTTGCAATGGGGGTCCAGGAACGGGTGAATCTTGGAGAGTTTAAGTGGCAGATGCCTGAAATCCAACTGTTAAAAGATAGTTTCAGGCAAGGGGACGTGTGCGGTGTGCAGCTGGACCAATCGGATAAAAAAATATTTCATCTAAAGGGAGTGTTTGATGGAGAGAAGTTGCAGGTGGTAATGGTTCCAATGGAAGGTTAGGCCCTTTATTTGTTTCAATAGTGAGAGTTCTGCAACTGAAACCATGCTATTAGACGCTAAAGCAGTCAGCTTTGATGAGGAGGATTGATAAAAATTGGTTGATGGGTCAAGGACAGAAGCTAAAGGAGAAACCTACATTACATATGTTCAGCTTTTCAGCGCAATTTCTTTAATGTCTTATGTCATACATGCGAGATAGACACTTTTGGTTCTAGTAAAACCATTCATAGAGGCAATAGGCGTGTCTTTTGTATATGGAGCAGTTTTTGCTATGAAGGATTTGGTAAATACAAAGGCCAAATTAGTATTTGGCCTATCAGTTTTTTCCTTTCTTAGCTTTCAGTTGTCACGTTTTGCTGTATTATTCTGGTTCTTTTCTTGTTGATACATGCTTATAGATATTCATGTCATTGTTACTCTTTATTTTTGAAGAAATTGATCGCAAAGAAGCTAGGATTAATGCAATGCGCTGTGCTATATTGAGACGCTTTCCAGAGCCAAATCGGCGCTTGTTACAAAGGTACTCTCTCTCTCTCTCTCCTCCTCTTGCCCTCTCCCCACAGATGATATATGGCTTTGTTATTTTTTTATTTGAAATAATAGATGTATAGTAATGATACAAACATATACCTTTACTTTTTTCCCTCCATATCTAATTGGTGTTATCTCTACATTTACAGAATTCTGAAGATGATGCACACAATTTCTTCTCATTCTAATGAGAATAGGATGACTGCTTCCGCTGTTGCTGCTTGCATGGCACCCTTTGCTCTACGGCCTCTGCTTGCCGGAGAATGTGAACTGGAGGATGAATTTGATGTCAATGGTGATAGTTCCGCTCAGCTTCTGCGGCTGCTAATGCTGCTAATAATGCTCAAGCAATTATCACTACTTTGTTGGAGGATTATGAGAATGTATTTGATGAAGAAAATATACAGAGATGTTCCATTTCAGCTGATTCTCGGTTGAAAACAGCGGACTGAAGATTCGACTGATGATGATAATATAGACGTGAAAGAAAATGGTTACCATGATGCAGAGAATGAAGTTGATCAAGAGACAGATGATGACATTGAACGTGTTAACAGTGGAAAATTGAGTGAAAGTAGTGGTTATGCTGGAAGCGATCTTTACGATTACAAGGTCATCATATGTTGCCTCTTATTTCCTCCTTTATTCCGATCCTGTCATTTATGTCGAATGTATTTTTATTTGTCAAACCAAAATATTTTTATTTTTGTGCCCTTGCAGGCATTTGGAGGTGATGATTCTGATGTTGGATCCTCCAGTAGTAATCATGTTAAGGTCGAAAATTCAAATTCAATGCTGTTCCTAATATGCAACTATCTGAGGATCAAAACAAGCAAAGAAAGGGCAATGAGAACTCAGTTGATGAGAAGGATGCTCCAAATGTGTTGCCTTCTCCAGAATCTTATCGCTCTATGGGCTTATATTTTATCTTCAATGGACCCTGGCAACCAGTTACCTGTGCTTATGGTTGAATCAGGTTCTGAAAGCAAACTAGCAAAGCTAGTAGCACAAGTTTTAGTTCTAAGCGGTCGACATTCTGGGGAAGGAGCAACGTAAGTTGTTATTTTTACCATTTACTGCTTACTCAACTTTTTTTACTATTCTTTCGTGTGACAATTTGCGTCATTAGACTTTTATGTGACACGGACATTAGGACAATATGTTTATTTAATATGTTAGCGTTGGATTTACTTGAATTCCACTTTTCTAGTTGTGTGTTTCAAACCGCCTAACTTCAACATTTGGCATCTGATAATTTTTTTTCCTGATTTAAGCAGCCGAGGAAGACGCCATCGGTGGAATCAGTTGATTCTTCTGGAGAAGAAGAGTAAGATACTTAGCTTTTTACTCATCTTCCTTTATAGAGTGCAATTTAATGTGATTCTAGATAGAGTTCAGAAATATTCTTGATAGGTCTTTGCAAAATTGCATTTTGTGGTTTGCTTCACGCTGCCTCCTTTTTCACTTTGTATTTTTACGTTGAGAATGGATAAGCATGATACTTTGGATGTTTGCAGGCTTGCGATTCAGAGGCTAGAAATTATGAAAATGATTTGCAACACAGAATTGCAAAGGAGGTACAGTTATTTTGCTGACAAATTTAGTGCCAAGAAATAATGTTGTTGATGTTTTATCTTTAATGGAGTTGGTCATGCTTTCATTTTAGGCTAGAGGCAATGCAATTTTACAAGCAAGCTTAGAGAGAAGGAAACAAGCTTTGCATGAGCGCGCTTGCACTTGAACAAGATGTAATAATCACGATATATATATATATATATATCCCTACAAAAATTGTGAAGCTTTGCTTTACTCTTTGCTTTTACTATTTATTTCTTTAAATTGATTGAACCCTTAAAATTTCTGAAATATTCTAATACCGAAATGCCTTCTATATTTCTAAAGGTTTCAAGATTGCAAGAACAGTTGCAAGCTGAGAGGGATCTTAGAGCTGCATTGGAAGTTGGTTTGAGCATGTCTACAGGACAGCTTTCCAATTCACGCGCATGGATTCCAAGGTCTTTTATTCTTTCAAAATCTACTTTGCTTTTGTTCTTTCGGTTTATTTTCCAGTTCACATAATCTTGTGAATTTATGCGTATGTAAAGACGAAGGCCGAGCTAGAGGAGATTGCGCTTGCTGAAGCTGATGTGGCAAGGTTGAAGCAGAAAGTTGCAGAACTCCACCTTCAACTTAATCAGCAAAGACAACATCACTATGGTTCACTTACTGATCCGGTTGATCGATTTCAGCATGCCCAAAATCTTCCTCAGCCGTGAGTATGCGGATATGTGCTGCATTTTTGTTAAATTAAATGATATCTTCCTTTTAATTGAAAACCTTGTGAACTTATTAAGTTATTTTGTAACTATAGTTAAGGTTATCCAATTTATGCAGGAGATTTCTTCAACAAGATTTTGATTCAACCCTTGCCTTCTGTAACCATGAGAGGAAACAAAGGACTGAGGTATGTCTTATATAGGGCCCGGGATCGGCTTATTTGGGCTTATCTACTGACGTAAGCACTTGTGAGACTGTTTGGGAGAGCTTATGAAAACAACTTATGACATGTTCATAAGCTCAAGTTAGCTAATTTCCATAAGCTCTTCAGATAGCTTATGAAAGCAAATTTATAGCTTATAGAAAAATAATTTAACATTATTTTATCCTGTATTATAAAATCAGCTTATGCATAAGCACTTATACGATAAGTGCTTATGCCATAAGCACAAAATTAAGCTGTTTATCCAAACGGGCCCATAATTTGTTTCTCAACAGATAAATAAAAAAAAATTGAGAAAGAAAAGTTTTGTGCAAATTAGTCCATTTCTTATGAAGTTATGAATGATATATTCTTTATGGTTTTGAGCACCGTTGCTTCAATAAAACAGGTAAAATTTGGCTTTTCATTTCAACAGGAGAATTTGTTGGGCACGGATTGGAGAAGTGTCAAAGGGCAAATATTGGCTTCCGGTAATGGTAGTCGGCAGCCTTCTCGGAAGGCGTTTATAGACTCAAGTCCTAGTGATTCCAAAAGTACTGAGGCGTCAACAAGTATATCTGTGGATGAGCTTGGTGCTGTTGATTCTGCCTCAGTTCCTTCCACATCAAGAGCAGCAGAGGTAAGAATTAAGTTTAAAAATGTACCTTAAAATTGCTTCTAAGTAATTTGTTTTCATACTTATGCAACACATGCATTGGTTTATGAACATTTTATTTGGGCTTATTTACTAGCATAAGCACTTGTCGTTTGTTAGAGTATTTGAGAGAGTCTATGGAAATAGCTTACAAACATTATCATAAGTTGTTTTCAGCTTATTTCATTAAGGTCTCATTTGGATTAAAAACTTAATTGAGCACCTTATAGCATAGGCGATTATATGAGCGCTTATGTATAAGCTATTGGTGTAATAAATGATAAAATAAAGTCAACCTATTTACAAAGGCTTTTGGACAAACTTATACATAAGTGAAAACAACTTATGAAAACAAGCTATTGGTGTAATAAATGAAAACAACTTATGAACATGTTAATAGTTGTTTCCACAAGCTCTCTCAAACAATCGCACAAGTGCTTATACCAGCCGATAAGTTCAAATAAGTCAATCCAAACAGACCTTAAGTTCTACAAGATGACTTATGAAAACACCTTGCAAGTTATATGAAAATAGTTTAACCATATTTTCTCTTTGATCATAGAAATAGGGCCCGTTTGGGTAGACCGACCTTAAGGGCCCGTTTACACAAAAGTGCTTATATGATGTCCATCCCGTTTGGATAAACAACTTAATGAAGCGCTTATGACGTAAGCGCTTATCATATAAGTGTTTAAGTATAAGCTGTTTGCATAATAAAGAATAAAATAATGTTAAACTATTTTTCTATAAGTCATAAACCGTTGTCGTAAGCTATTTTGTGGAGCTTATGGAAATTAGCTGAAAAGCTGTTTTCATAAGCTCTCCCAAACAATCTCACAAATGTTTATGCCAGTAGATAAAGTCCAAATAAGTCAATCCAAACGGTAATGCACCTTTGTTTCCAGCTATTAGGAACTAACTAACCAAGTAGCATTGATTGGTTTCTTTCAGGTGACAGAATACACAAGACATCCATCTGTAGCATCTTCGACATTAGTAGAGTTAACGACTGCCTCGATTTTTTCAAGGAAAGGCGTTCACAGTTGATGGAACAGCTTCATAACCTTGATTTGAATTATGGTTCAACAACTTCCCAAGACTTTGTCTATAAACCATCATCACCATCATGGAGTTGACCGGCCAAATAAGTGCTTTCATAAAATCCTTTGGGGAAGAAGATTTTTGGCTCACATTGTTGTATATCCTTTGACTCATTGCATATATTAGTATCTATCCTTTGTTGTGGTCCATGCACTACTTCATTCTCATTCATTTTTTTTTTGTTTATTTTGGTAGTGAAACTTTGTTGGAGTTGAAATGAAAAGATTTTTGCCTTTGTTTGTTTCTTTAGGGAGGGAGTGGAGTTTGGTGTAATTATATGTTATGTCAATAGATGTGGGAATTTTGGTTGTTGAACAAAACAACTTCAATGAGGAAATTTTAGTACCGTTTTGGCTAATTCTTTGTATAAGTATGGATATGTGAAATTGCAACTATGTTACTTATGTGGAACTGAATGTTATGTTATGATTGGTATGATAAATACACACATTCCTAAAAATACAAGACATATATTAGATATTTAAACTTAAGTAATGAATCTGTCATTTCTTTTGAAAATAGAGAGGATCTTCATCTTCGTTGTTGATCGATTGATGAGATTGAAATGTTTATTAAAGCAAAATCCAAGCTATTCTAGATTGACTGATGATTCATAGGCCTCACTGGCTATTATTGGATGTTTGTGCAACATTATACTACTACTGTTAGTCCCTTTATTGACCTATTAAAGAAGTAAACACAACTTCAAAGGAACAAGTGAAACCTTATACCCTAGAATAATTGCCACCAAATTTGTGTGTTCTTGCTTTCGTAGTATAACTATGACATTCTCATATAATATATTCACCTAAATAATAGTGAATTTTGAGCATAATTAGTACTCACCATTATTCCTTGAGGGTTCGACAACTAAGACTTAGGGTATGTTTGGAAGGGGAGGGGAAGACATATTTTTCAATTCTAAATTGACGAAGCTATAAAGTGTCTCTAAATATAAATGAAATGTGATTAAAAATGTTATATTGTTTTTTTTTTTGATAAGCTTATATTGTTATCTATCATTTTTTTTTTTAAATCTCTAATATATATTAAAATATAGACTAATCTTTTCTAAATCCTCCCCTCCTCTCCTCTCCCAAACACACCCTTTAAAGAATCTCCACTTTATTACAAATCGCGAGTAGGTGCTTTTGCCTCATGTACTTTTACTTTTAGTTTTATGATAGCTATATTTAGTAAAAACAACTTATAAGCTACTTTATACTTCTCTTTGATAAAATTAGTTGTTTTAACCAATTTACAAATTTAATGAGAAAAACTATTTAATAACTATAAATGACATAAAAGGATAATAAATTACCTTTATTTTAAATTTGAAAAGGATTCAAGAAATTTTCTTTTTTACCAAATGTTTTAAGAATAAATAATTAGATTAAAAATGTGAGAAAAGATTAAAAAAAAAACTACTCCCTCCGTTCCTAAACTTTGGTCCTTTTAGAGTGTTTCACACAAGTTAAGATATCATAAATTTGTAATACCTAAAGACTAATGTAACCTTTTGTAACATTAATACTCACTAACTTGGGAATTCAAAGAAGTTCATATTGTGAATAGTGACAATTAATTGATAAAGGGTAAACTTAGAAAAATTAGGTAATTTGTACATTGATCTCAAAAGCGACCAAAGTTTTGAACAAAAAGAAAAGCCAAAAAGACTAAAAGTTTATGAACTATGAGTATAAGTTTAGATGTTATTTTAAATAGCATCTCGAACAAAAACTAATGTGATAAATTTGCTTACCAAATACATTTTCTTCGGTTATCTAAGTCTATAAGCTAGTACATTAACTTATGAGCTAACTTCTTTGCATAAATATAGCCAAAATGTGTATGTTTTAAAATCTCTTTATAAAGGGCTACTACACAAGGAACAATTGTGTAGTCTGATAAACTCGAACGGGTGATGTCTAAGAGCCAAAAGAAAAAATCTCGGCATAAAAAGAAATTGGTCTAGAAAATTGAATGCTATATTACCTGTTGAAGGACAAATTTTTTCCCTGTCACTATTTGATGTGACTATTGTAAGTTAGTTCTAGAAGCTTCTGCAAAAAAGAAATTGGTCATGTGTTAGCCTGTATTTTCGACAGGTAAATAAATGCAGTCAACGCTGTTTGACCTTTTGCTTTAAAGAAAGCAATTTGAGCCTTCGACACTAAAAGGGTATGTCAAAGGTATTCTTCGATCACTGAAGGGATTTGGTAGGTTTGAAGTCTCGAAAGATGTATTTCGACGAGAAGACGAAAGTGAAGAATGGTGGCAAACTTAAGTTTGGAAGATGACGTCGAAGAAAGCAGTTTCAATGTTGTCGAAGACCTTGGTGATCTAGCTGTCGAGAGTATAGTGGTTCTTAGTTTAAATTTCAAATGTATTAACCGTTGTAGGCAGTTTTTCTCCCTCTTCTTAGTATATATAGTTCTTCCTGAGAAGGAAAACGGGTCACAATCCCAACATACACATTCTTACGCTCAAAATTCCAAGCGATAGAGAAAACTGAGCAACAGAAGCAAATGTATGGATCTGTGCACCACTCTTTTATATTTTTATGCAATTTAAGTTTATTTCTTTAAACTTTTCTTTGTCTTTCGTTTTTCTTTAAGAATTCTCTGGCTTTCAAGGCAATTCAACAGTTTCTTTTTCTTTGAAATTACTGGTTACTAGAAGAACACCAAGAGTGTTCATACATTATTCTGCACACAATTAACATAATATGCTCTTGAGATTCACTGGTTTATCTCGCAAGCTAATAATTCAGACCAGCGGTTGTTTACCAAAAATCACCGTAAACATCATGAAAATTGTAGGCTATAACGAATCTCAATATTGTAAGGTAGTCCTTCTATAATTAGTCTTTGATTTTATTTTCTACCAATGGTATTGGTCTAGTTCTCCCTGGGCTCTCTTCTGTCATAGATTGATAAGGTCTGCTGCTTCGAACCTATAGATTTGCTGATGTAGGCCACTGGATGGTTGTCCTGCATCAACGCAGCACCAATGCCCGACCATGAGCGTTTGTTTCCAACACAAAGTCTTTGGAAAAATCAAGTAGCATCACACACAGGGGCAGAAATGAGAGCCTGTTTGAGGTACTGGAATGCCATTATAGTTGTATCAATCCATTCAAATGAATCCTTCTTCATTAAGTCAGTCAATGGTTTAGCAATTTTGCCAAAATATTTGACAAAACGCTTGTAATATCTAGCCAGTCCTAAAAAACCCCTAAGATGCTTGAGAGTCTTAGGAATAGGCCAAGCACTCACAGCTTGGACCTTGACAGGATCTGTGGACACCCTTTCATGTGTAATATTCTATCTTTGGAGTAGCAAAATGAC
Source organism: Oxytropis ochrocephala (assembly GCA_020916435.1). Classification (NCBI taxonomy): domain Eukaryota; kingdom Viridiplantae; phylum Streptophyta; class Magnoliopsida; order Fabales; family Fabaceae; genus Oxytropis; species Oxytropis ochrocephala. The sequence goes on along the minus strand of CM037092.1, from coordinate 112,917,666 downwards.
ACTTGCTCTTGTTGAGGAATAAGTTGTTAGCTCGTACAGTATTGAACATCTTAGTTAAATGATTCACATGATCATGCAAAGAACATCTATAGACCAAAATATGATCAAAGAAAATTATTACAAATTTCCCAAGAAAATTCTGAAATTAGTGGTTCATGAGTGATTGGAAGGATGTTGGAGCATTTGTTTGACCAAATGGCATGAAAATATACTCATAGTGGCCACTACGAGTCTTGAATGCAGTTTTGAACTCTTCTCCTTCACTCATTCGTAGTCAATGTTATTAAAACCGACCCGGTGATCAACTCGGTCAAGGTACTGGGTCACTGGGTCGATGGTCGGACCGAGGGGTCACTAGTTAGCCCGCATGACCCGTGACATTACTAAAAACTGATAAAAATAGGTATACTGTGTATAAACTCAGACATTACAGAACTATGATTTTTTTTCATACCTTAAAAATACCCAAAAAATTGTTTTTATTGTTATTTTTGATTTCATAGTCTAAAATAGACATTTAGACATAAGTTTTAAAACTATATTTTAATATAACATAGTAAGAATTACAAATATTTGGTAAAAAAAAAGAATTACAAATATACTTTTTTAAATTTTATTAAATGATTTTATTTTAAAATTATATATATATATATATATATATATATATATATATATATATATATATATATATATATATATATATATTGTTTCCTAGTACCTATAGATTGAGTAATGTTCTAGAGTGGGCTCAAGGCCCAATGCAAATCCAACCTCGCCCAATAACTACTACTATAAATATGGCACTTAATCTCAAGGAGTTAGGTACGCCATTTATTACTATTCACTATTCACTATTGATCACGACTAAGGCCCGAGTGTACTCGCAGTACCACCCAAAGCGACCCGCACTTTGACACCAAGACGCTCAAATGACCGAGCTACAAGACCACATCGTAATCATACCTGAGATCAAGACGGATCATTGGCGACTACAAAGGGGGAGCAATCAACACTTCCACCATGTAACAAAAGAGGCACGCCACGCGAGCCTCATCGAGAGCCGACCTTCCGGACGGAATGCAATCCTCAAAGAAACCCCGAGGGCGCCCCACCGACCATTCACGAATCGCAGACAACGCCGCCAAGAACCTCCGCGGCGCGCCGAGGCCAATCTTGAGCAGATATCGCACCGCCAATAGCCGATCGCCGACCGAGCCGGGTCGATGCAGAATAGATGCCTCCGCGCCCGAGCATGTGACTCAAAGCTTTCCCGCAGATTCTCGCAAAACAAAAATCGATTATTGCCGACCGAAGCACTTCTTTCTCACTACGAAAGGGATCCATCCTCTCGCTCGCCCGCGAAATGGCGAGGACCTCCGCACAAATGCGCCCTTCCAAAGAAGCATGCTACTCCTCCCGGACGGAATGACCGACCTTTCCGGGCCGCCCAAAGACACCGATCACCAAATACAGGTCGGTCGACTAGAAGGTCTCCCACTCGCAGGGCGCGCGCAGCCGCCGCCTGTGTCACACGCCAAGATTATGAAGACTCGTTACAATCCGAATCGCACCGCCGCCCACTAGGTATTCTTCTACCGAGTCGTCCGGCTCACGCAAGTCGAGGAGCGGCCGTGGATTCGTGATGGTGAGTTGGACAACTACAAAGGCAGGGTCACATCCCACCGGCCGAAAAGAGATGTGCTCGAGCAAGAGAGAGGCAATCGCTCCACTTCTCCTTGTACGCGCCATTACGACGGGCGCTACGAGTACCCGCCAATGAGCTACATGCGCACAACCTTATGGATCGGGAGAGTCGGCGACGGGCACGGGCCGCTCAAGAGAAATCGACGCACCGCATTCCCGAGATTCGAGAAAGCCGCCAACATGAATAAGTTCGACGGCCGCGCGATCCGTATAAGCACGCCCGTTATTTCAACAATTATCGCAGCTTTATAGAGAGCTAAGCCCGACGATGAAGTGCAGATTTTTCCCCGGGCCGCCGATGGGAGAGCGCCGAATGGTGGGAATCATTGCGCCCAACACCATCACCTCGGGAAGGCTTGGTCGCAACCTTTTTGCCAATTACACGCCAACCGCTGTCGCGACAAATATGAGGAACACTTGACACGGCCGCTCGTGGGAGAACGAATCACCGAGGCATTATATTGATCGCCAACACAGAGGCGAGACTATCCGCGACTTGACCGACAAAGACAAACCAAATATCTCAAGCGGGAATACGAGCGATCACGATTTGCAGAGGAGTTCATCCTCAACCGCTTACATGGATCTTGGGGTATTTTTGAGAAGCGGCCAACGACTACACGGGCTACGAGGACGCCGCAGCCAGGCAGGCAGTATGCCCAGCAAAGCGACCCAAGGAAGAGCATGGTAGGTCGCAAAAGAGCCCGGCGGCGCAAGGAAGGCTCGGCCGGATTTTCGCCGTAAAAGTTCGAGCACCGCACCAGCCGAATACGCCATCGCACAAATATATATGGATCGCCAGAATAACGAGTTTGCCGATGTCAAGCCGCCCCGACCCACTCGCTTCTAAGAAAGGCGGCCGCGTTTAAGAAGTATTGCAGTACTATATAAGAGCAAGGGCCACGATACTAACGAATGTATGGCCCTAAAAGATGACATAGAAAACCTCATTCGTAAGGAAAGTTGACCAAGTATGTCGTGGAGGAAGGAAACGACCGATCGGAAGAAAAAACCGAGGCCGAGATGGTCGCTCAAAAGAAAAAGTAAACACTCAAGCAATCGAGGTCGCGCGTAAAAGAAACTTCTGAGAGGACTCAGCAGCAATCCAGAGGTCGCAGGTCGTAATGGTCATCCACTGAGGGAACCCTTTAGATCGCTTGATTCAAAGAAGGCGACCAAGAGAAAGTGGAACGAAATTCTAATGGTCGGGTCTTCTTCAAGACGACCAATCTCTAACAGCATCGATTTCGCTTTGGTGACGCAGGATTTGCTCGACGGGCGTTAACAGCTTATGTTCCTCCGGTCATATCTCGCGGGTCATGGGAAACTCCGGTCGAGAATACCGGTCGATCAGTGAAGCTCGCAGATATCATGTTCAAGAATCGTGGACAAATTGAGTATCGATCAGAGCGAAATCATCCTCGTAACGACCCAACCCCTCGATCGGTTTTAACGGAGCAATCACTTACCCGCCTGGTACCTTGAGCCGCTGGTCACTTTCGCGACGATGCCAATGGGAGTACATCTTACAGATCTGGCCAGACGACGCTCTTAGTATTGCCAATCAAGTCATGCTATCATTGCATTATCGGGCCGCGACTTTGGGGAAACTTGAAGCGCCGTGGTCAACAAATTCACTTAAAGATGAAGTTTTACGATAAAATGGCTGTGTCGCTACCTTAGCGCAGAGATATGGAAGCGCCAAGAAGAGTCACTACATTTATCGTGACATATGTGACACTCAGACTTTGGACCGCTACACACAATTCTGGGGAAGGACACCAAGTAAACCTAGCCGATCCGATGCCCGCTATAACTCGGGATAATGACTTAAGAGGAGATGATGATTTAGCCCGTGAGCTAAAGAAGAAACTCAAACGACCGAGCCCCATGGGCAATTTCTCGACGCTCACTTGGGTGATGACCACCAAAATCAGAAGATTGGAAGCGACCTTCCGCAATGTGTCAAGCAGGATTAATCACTTGTCTCGTAAAATATGCCGATTTGTTCGCCGCGTGCATCGATATGCCCGAGTTCCTATGGAGGTCGCTTGTCATCAACTATCACTGATGCAAAGAAGAAGCGCCGGCCGCCAAATAAGAAGAGTCCGCACGAAGAGAAGCGCCGTGAGCAAATGACCCGTGCAAAGGAACGACTTGGTTAAAGCAAATTTCGCTGAGGAGATTAAGTACACAACTTGGCTTTCGAACGCCGTGCTAGTAAAAAGAAGAACGGAAATGGCGAATGTGCGCTGATTACATCGACCTAAATAGGGCGTGCCCCTAAGGACGCTTTCCCTGCACTCCGTGATTGACAAGTCGGTCGACGCGCTTCGTTACAAGTTGCTTTCCTTCTTGACGATACTCAAAGCTACAACCAAATCGCTATGCACCCGCCGGATCGCCACAAGATCGCTTTCATGACCACTGGTAATTTTTGCTACAAAGTGATGCCTTTTGATTAAAGAACGCCGGGGCGACATACCAAATGTATGATGAGCAAGATATTTGAAAAGCGGATCGGCCGTGGCGTATGTATCTCGATGACATGATCATAAAGAGCAAATCGATGATGAGCACGCAAATGACCTTAACGGTTTTTGAGGAGGCAAGGAAGAATTCTCTTAGGTCAACCCCGAGAAGTGCACGTCAGCGCGAGCCGGGAAATTCTTAGGTTTCCATTTAACGGAGAGAGGAATCAAGCAAACCCGACAAGTGTAGGGGGTCACTAAATGAGACCGCCAACCACTAAGAAGAAATCCAACAATTGAACGGCATGGGTCGCCGCCTCTCCGCATTCATACCCCAACAGATGCAAGTCGCTCCTCCTTTGTTCAAGCTTCAAAAGGACGCTGATTTTGAATGGATCGATCGCCAAGCAGCGCTGATTTATCTAAAAGCGCCCCGACTAATCCGCCTCGCATGACCAAGCCGCTTCCCGTGGGATACATCAGATCTATATTTAGCTATTACGAGGAAGTCTTAAGCGCCGCCCCGTCAAAGAAAGCGACACAAAACAAAGTCCCATATACTTCATTAGCAAAGTCCTACAGGACCGTAATCCCGCTATCGAGGATCGAAAAGTCGACGCCGCACTATCGTAGCCGCCGCAGTTAAGGCCGTATTTTGTTGCGCATCAAGTCGTGGTGAGAACCGATCAACCAATACGATGATTCTCCACAGCACTGCACCGGGCGGCCGCATGATCAAACGGGCAATAGAGCTGCTGAGTTCGAATAAAGCTCGAGCTGGCCGGCACCTGGCGCGCAGATTTTGGCCGATTTCATAGCCGAGATGACCCCGCTCTCAGTGCAAACCGCCAATCACCACCGGACGCACACGCCGATGGCTCGCCAAACTCCAAAGGAAGTGGGGCCGCTAATTTTGGAAAATTCGCGCAGTTCGGTCGCAGGTTGTCACTTACTTTCGCTTTCCACACTTCAAATAATCAGCAGAGTACGAGGCTTGCATAGCAGGTTATTGCCGCCAAGAATTCAACGCCGAACAAGTGGAATTGCACTCGACTTCTCTCTGGTCGCTTTCGATCAAAGAGTTATATGATACCAAAGATGAAACATCAAGCACTACCGCTAAGGTAAGGGAGTTGCTCAAGAATTCGACCGAGCAGAGGTGAAGCACGCCCCAAGAACGTAAAACGCCCGAGCGCATTCTCTCTCGTCCGCTAGCACCAAAGTGCCCGAACCACCGGCTTGATACAAGAAACCCTTACACGACCGTCCGTGGCGCTACCAAGATCGATAAACCCGCTTCATGTCTATGCATCGACCCTACAAAAGATTGGATCACTCCCATATTACAATATATCTTGAACTAGGCGGAGCCGCATTTATCAAAAGGAGGCAAAACTTTTAAGACAATGCGCAACAAAGTATTCCGCTGCTCGCGGAAGCTTTATAGAAGAGGTTTCTCATCCCCACCGCTGAGGTGCGAACGTCACTGGCGACCATGTTTTAAGAGATATCCACGGGCGTTTATGTGCCAATACCAGGAGGTCGCCCGTAGCAAAACGGGCGCAAGAGCGGGTTTCTATTGGCCAACCATGGAGGAGGACGCCAAAACTTGGTCTGCAAAAGTGCAACAAGTGTCAAATTCACGCAGACGCCCACATTGCCCCCGCTCCGAGCCACAGAGCCTAGCGCCCCCCTCGCCGCTCGCCTCGTGGGGATGGATCTCCTGCCGCTCCCACCGCCCCTGTGCCAATTTAAATTTCTGATTGTAGCAGCTGATTACTTCACCAAATGGATAGAGGCCGAGCCATTAATACCATCACAATGCCAAAGTGACCAAGTTTTTCACCGCAATGTTTTAGCCCGCTTCGCGCTCCCAACAATTAATAACAGATAACGGACGCAGCTTTGCGTACAGAAATTCGAGAGATGCCGCAGATTTGGGTATAAAGCAAATATGCTTTTACTCTCGCCGAGCATCCACACACCAACCGCCAAGCCGGCGCCAACAGGTCATCCCGCGAGGATCAAGAGAAGATTGACGAGGCCAAAGGTAATTGGGTAGAAGAGTTGCACGGCCGGTCCTTTCAAGCGCACTAACGACCCCCGCATTCAACAACGGTGAGTCGCCTTCGTGTTAGTCTATGGTATGGACGCCGTAATTCCAATCGAGACGGGCGAATTGAATTGAGGCGACCAACCCACCACCATGGAAGAAAATGAGCGAGCCACCGCAGAAGAGCTCGATCTAGTAGACGAGCTACGAACCAAAGCTTCCTCAAAGAACAAATTTAGTCAAGGTAAGGTCGCCGCAAGATATAATTCTCGCGCGCGCGCAAAAGGGAATTTTCAATCGGTCACCGCTCTCGACGCGCGACGTGGGAAACAAGAACGCCTTCAAGGGGAGCTCGCACCAAATCGGGAAGGACCTTATCGCATAATCAACAAGACAAAAAGTGGAGCTTATGAGTTAGAGACTATGAATGGAGCGATCATCCCTAGGACATGGAACGCAGAAAAGCCGAGGAAATACTATGTATAGATGCCAAACATGTTTCAAACAATTCGTAAATTAATGAAAAGCAAAGTGGGCGCTTTTTCCCTGGCAGTGGGTTTTTACAGAGGCCCGACCTTTTAAAAACTTGTTGTTTATCTCATGCACGACAGATGACCTGGCCGCTCATCATGCAAGTAGCAATAGAGCGACCGAGATGTCACCGAGTTGACTAGTGCCATCGAATGGTAAAATACGAGCCGCCCGAGTAGCGCCCATAAATTATAAAATGCCATCGAATGGTAAAATGCGAGCCGCCCGAGTAGCGCCCATAAATTATCGTTGCCATCGAATGGTAAAGGCGAGCCGCCCGAGTAGCGCCCATAAATTATCGTTGCCATCGAATGGTAAATGCGAGCCGCCCCGAGTAGCGCCCATCGATTATAAAATGCCATCGAATGGTAAATGCGAGCCGCCCGAGTAGCGCCCATAAATTATAAAATGCCATCGAATGGTAAAATGCGAGCCGCTTCCAAGTAGCGCCCATAAATTATCAAGTGCCATCGAATGGTAAAATGCGAGCCGCCCCCGAGTAGCGCCCATAAATTATAAAGTGCCATCTAATGGTAAAAGCGAGCCGCCCCGAGTAGCGCCCATAAACTTGCAAAGTCGCCATCGCGTGGCCTAGAACGAGCCGCCCCGAGTAGCGCTCGCAAAAACTCGTGAACTTTAAAAGGCGGCAACAACTTGCGAATATTGAAGGTCGTAGAATGGCCGACAATTTAAACGGCGGAACCGTGGACATTCATTAAACCGAGATTTCCAATCGGTTACAAGTTAAAATCAACCGCCGTCGGGCGCAAAGCGAAATGATTCAAAATATTTAAAAGCCGCCGCAGCGCGCTAGACAAAAAAGAAGTAAAACTACGCACTAAACACCGCCGCAGCGCCAAACAAAAGCAACTAAAGCTAAGGTCGCTCAACAGGAAAACAACGACCGCTCACTGACGACTTTCCTTTTTCGATTTTTTGAGGAAGAACGATCTCGACCGACCACGCAATGCTCATAGTTGACCATGGCCTCATCAACGAACAAAGATGGGTTTACAAGCTTTATCCGTCAACCGCATTGGTAAATTGGTATTTGGCCGCCCCAAAGCCCTAGTACGCCTCCTCCTGAAGAGATCCCTATACTTATCTTTCTCCTTCTCCACAAATGGCCCGTGACGGGTCTTCAAAGAAGTAACTGATCAAACAATTCTTGTTTCTTCTCGCCAGCGCCCGACTTCTTCTTCACCTTTCTTAATTTTCTCCTCTTCACTTCAATTTTCTCACGACCGCTTTATCCTCGGCAATGATCGCATCGTCCCCGAGCCGCTTCGGGCGCCATTGAGCGATCACCAAGGCCGCCATCGAATTTTCGCTTCCTCGTTTCGCCGAATGTAGCGACTGGCCGACCTTTCGTTCGACCTCTTCGAGTCTCTCGAGCACCGATCCCTTTCTTCTCTCATTCTCACAAGGACAACAAAGCAGATTGCGCTTAAAACGACTTGTCCGACAGATCGCCTTCAAGATAAGAAATTTTACTTAAGGCTCGCTTACCTTTCGATTTCACGGCTTCCTCTTGATATTTTGCGAAGAGTTGGTCGGCCGCCTTCATCGCATCACCATCACCTTAAAAGGCTCTTCCTTGAAACGAGCACGCCCCGCCCCCCCTGCCAAGCAGATCAAGGTTAGACGACCTACCGGAATGACCTTTGCTTCGTGGCTCTTGTGTTTTTTCTTCTCGCAGGTCGCAATCATCTTGGCGCCTCCTTTTGGTCGATTTCGATTACAACAGCCCGGGAAATGACGCTCGCTGTGGTCGGTCGCAGGGCTATCCAGATCAATCTGAAACGGCCACAACGATCGCTGAGATGCGCGCTTTACTGCCCCCGAGGGGAGAGTTATCCCCATCCTCACCGCACCACCGGGAAAAGAAGTCAAAATCCCGAACGCCCGCCATTTCACCGCAGAAAAACAAGATGCGTAGCGCTACACAAACAATTTGAAGTAAACAATTAAATCTTAAAACTTCTACCAATAGTCGCTTGATCGCCAGCGCTACTGCGCCTACTATCTTATTGATTTTAATGCGACCACCTTGACGCAAGAGGCGACCACCGAGCTCATGGATCGTATCAATGTCCCCAATGTTGAGCTCGATTTCCTTATAAGAATACGCCTGTGTTTCTTTAAAAATGGTCATATGACCGCATTTGGCCGCACAAGCGGGCGCCCCAAAGATTTTTCCTGTGTATCAAAGTGGCTATCCCTTTCATCGCTTCCATCGTGTAAGGAACGCCCGTAAGAAGTCGCTCTTCCACCCGCTTGGCAAAGACTCCATGTACGCTTAAAAAAGTTGTATCATGACTGCTTCTTCGTGAGAGACGGCCTCTTTTCTGACCCCTTTAGTACTGTGCTCATAAAGATAGCTCATCTCCATAAGGGTAAAAATAGCCTCAATGAAACCGCCGCCCAAGCGCGGTTAGACATCCTCGTAACCTTGAATGAACGCCTGCCGCTCGGGTTTAATCGGGAAGGTGCGACCTTAAGGTAGCGAAGGACTTGTCGTTGAAATTTTGTAAAGGGAGGACGATCCCCATCCGCCAAAGACAACTCTGACATAGTAAATTTCACTCATCGTGCTGTCGCTATGTTCTCATCCTTTTCCATGCCCTCCACTCGCCACCGCCAACGTAAAATCAAGCGGTTGTCTTGTTCGTCCGACGAATGGCGGCGCGACTTTACTCCTATGATTCCTCAAGATTTCAAACCCAAGACATATCTTGCTTCGGCCGCCATGTCGATCAATCTGCTTCGCCCTAAAGCCGCTGCCTTGAACAAATACGCACGACTTGCAAGGGCACGGATTCTCAACGGCCCGAACACCGATCGTAGTCTCGAAAGAAAAGAGGTCGAGCATTCCGCAGCTTCCTGTGGTTTGGAACCACCTCACTTCGGCCGACATTCGGGAGGACTCGGAAGACGACATCGAGATCGAACTCAAGTTCCGGCGACCCGCTTTTGGATTTCAAAGACGACCTATCTCGCCGGTGATTCATCTCTCGGCGGGGACGGCGACCACCGAGGAGTGCTCTCATTGAGCCATTGCTTTAGCTATAGACACTCGCCGGCTCCCGAGATTCGGCGAGTTTGTTTTGTCCGGCCGCAGTAAACTCGCAGAGGGAAGCGGCCAAGATCGAGCACACAGCTAGAGGGGGCGACCGTAGTCCCCGACTGCTACCCTCCTCCGCCGGTTGGAATGTAAAAGAAAATATATATATATATGTCGATCAAAGTTAGGACGCTCGTGTTACCCGAAAGGCCTAAGATGAATCGCGCAGGGGGCACGCGAAGCCGTTCTCGTGAGCGAGCGATTTAACGGTAGGCAATGAGCCAATGAGGTCGTTTCTCGAAATTTCAAGCAGAGTGAGACAAGAGTAAAGGGTGATTTCTCCAAGTCCCACCACCTTATATAGTGGGCCAATGGGCACTTCAGCCCAAAAGCGAAGAGACGCACCTCTTCACCTTCTCTCATTAATCACCATTAATCACCGAGGGAAACGAAGAGACACGCTGAGGAAGCCAAAGGCCACCTTGGAATGCGTGAAAATCACAGAAGAAATCACCGCCCCCGCAAGACTATAGTCGTCGGCCGCACCTCAAAGCCGCTTATTGGTTACAACCGCTTTTTAACATCATTCAAAGTCAAGAAATCAAGCCTTAGCCCGCCTCTCACGACCCAGTGCTTGGGGGCAATCGTTTCAGAGTGGGCTCAAGGCCCAATGCACCCAACCTGCCCAATAACTACTACTATAAATATGGCACGAATCTCAAGGAGTTAGGTACGCTATTTATTACTATTCACTATTCACTATTGATTGGCACGACTTGGGCGCTGAGTGTACTCGCAGTACCACCCAAAGCGACCCGCACTTTGACACCAAGACGTTCAGCGACCGAGCTACAAGACCACATCAGAATCATACCTAGAGATCAGTACGGATCAAGTAACAATAAAGCTATTATTAATGCATTGCATTCACATTTTTTTGATAAATAAAAAATTTAATGTTTTGAAAACAAGTTTTGTTTCTGTAAGTCTATGTATATTAAATTTGTGAACTCATTTCCAATCAGTGCAAGTGGCCCAGCAGTAAAGCAGTCAGTTAATTACCCCTTGGTCATGGGTTCAAATCCTGTGATCTATATTTTGTCAATAAGAAAGCTGCGAATTTTCAATGGGCTGGTCCATGTAGCCAACTGCAGGTCACCGGGTCATTGCGGGTTCCAACTTCCAACGGGTTGAATGCATGTCCGATCCAACACCTCAACCGACCTATCCAACTCACCGGGTTCCGTGCCAACCGGTCCGACCGATCGGGTCGGACCGGGTTTAATAACACTGTTCGTAGTTGATGATAGCCTGATCTGAGATCCAATTTAAATCCTCAATCAGAGGGATATGAAATCTATTCTTGACTGTATAGTTCAATCTTCTATAATCAACACAGAGTCTCCATGATCCATCCTTCTTCCTAACTAGGACAGTAGGTGATGCAAATTGACTATTGCTATATTGGATGATACCTTGTTCCAACATTTCACCAACAAGTTTATCTTCCACATTCTTTTGAATTATAGAGTACCTATAAGGCCTAAATATTAATAGGAACAACATCATCTTTAAATGGGATTTTGTGATCAAATTTGGTCTAAGTGGGGGTAACTGTGATGGTTCCTTAAAAATATCCTCAAATTGTTCAAGTAACAACTCTATATATACTACAAGAAAAGCTTGTTTTAGCCACCAGCAATTGCCACAGAGTTTTTTCCGTCAGTAATTTGCCACGGATTTGCGACGACATGTGTAAAAAATAAGAGCGCGAAATTTCCCGCTGATGTTTGCCACGGGTTTGCCACAGACTTGTGAAAGGACAAAAATTTGCCACGGAAATGTCGTGGCAAGTCCGTGGCAACCGAATGATCAAAATAAAACTCCACGATCCCTAAAAATAAGAACGTTTCACTCTTCTCACAAACGAACGCTCATCACTCTCTTCTCCCTCACACACCGTACCCACTCTCTTCTCCTTCAACCTCCGCCTTCTTCCACCCTCCCTCTCGCCTCTTCTCCGCCATTCGCCGCCCTGGCCAACGCTTCTCCACCCTCCCTATCCACCTACAACCTCCTCTCCTTTGTTCCTCTCACTCTTCCCTCTCCCACCACTCTTGCTCCCTAAAATCGGCCACCACCACCATAAAAATTGTAAAGGTATTATTCTTCTTCCTCAAGGGTAAGTTTTCTGCTTCAATTCTACTTCTACTCTACTTCTATTTAACACAAAAAGCCCTAATTTTTGATTAACTCAAACCCTAACCCCTATTCCCAATTTGATAGTATCGATCCAACCCTAACACCATATTCCTACTGTTGGTTTCATTTTACTCGATTTTAGTTTCATTGGGATTTATTTGCTTGGATGGCAAAATAAGCGCTTTGTTCTTTTTGTACATTTTATTGTTATCTTTTGTCGCTTTCCTGTTATTTTGAGGAATTTGGTATGCATAACTCCTGCTTCAAATAATTCTAACCAACTTCATATATTCTTTTGTTATTGATTTCTCGCTTTTTCTCAGTAGGTACATTCTCGAAGGTAAGGAGTTGGAATTTTACATGAAGAAGTTACAGAGGAGTTAAGGGAAAGGGTGCCGCTTAATCGTAGTATCTTTCAAACTTCTATATGTCATTTATGTTTTTTTGGATAATGGTTTTTCTCGTTGATGATGACATTGTTATACCTTTACGCGACTAGGACATCATTGGTGTCAACCTTAGTTTTGTCCCAATTTCATCTAAAATTTGGATTTTAATTATTTATATTATCGATAATCTACTTATTGTAACATCCTGCATCGCCTCCAGAATCGCCGATCGCTCTCACGAACCAACACGAGTCTTTTCAAAGATGTTTTGTCCTCACTTGCATGCTTTCCGAAACTTCTCAGAAGGTCACCCATCCCACTACTACTCCAAGCCAAGCACGCTTAACTATGGAGTTCTTATGGGATGAGCTCCCGGTGCAAAGATGCACCTTGTTGGTATAGGTAGTCCAAATCAATTCTTTTAAGCCTTCCTTCAATCAGATACCCCATACCGCATGTACCTCGTCAGATCCTCTCATTCCGGCATGCGTGTCGGCTCATTCACGCGCCTTCGCTTGAAGCCGCCAGAGCCGCTCTTTGCCATGCCACCTTTTTGGGCACCGCGATCACTCCCCTCCTCCTCACCCGGATGTCACATGCCCACTGGCCTTCCGCTTGGTTCGCCCTCGAACCACACCGCATCGGGAGAGGTCTCGCCGCTTCTCGATACCATTTGTAACATCCTGCATCGCCTAATCGCCGATCGCCTCTACGAACCAACACGAGTCTTTTCAAGATGTTTTGTCCTCACTTGCATGCTTTCCGGGAAACTTCCCAGAAGGTCACCCATCCCACTATTACTCCAAGCCAAGCACGCTTAACTATGGAGTTCTTATGGGATGAGCTCCCGAAAAGAAGATGCACCTTGTTGGTATAGGTAGTCCAAATCAATTCTTTTAAGCCTTCCTTCAACTGTACAGTCACTACAAGAAAAAGCCTCATTTGCCACCAAAATTAGCCACGAGCCCTCGTCTGCCGCTAATTTGCCACTTGATTTGCGACGGCAGTGTGCAAAATATGTGAGCGCGAAATTTCTACCGTGTTTGCCACGGGTTTGCCACTGACATGTGAAAGGACAAACATTTGCGACGGACAAGCCGTGGCAAGTCCGTGGCAAAGTATTGATAAATTAAAACATCCCCGATCCCTAAATTAGAGCGTCTCACTCAGCTACAAATTCTTTCATCGTTCTCTCTTCTCCGCCGCTCTCTCCTCTCCGCTGCGCGCCTCACCTCAAACTCCTCCTCCGACCACCACCTCCACCTCGTCCGCCTCCTCCGCCTCCTCCATCGCTAATCGAGCTCTCCTCCTCACTGGAACTGCTTTCTCCTCGCCTCACCGGGAAGTGGTTCTCCATCGCTTCTCCTCGCTTCTCTCTCTCTGCCGCTCTCTCCTCTCCGCTGCGCGCCTCACCTCAAACTCCTCACTGGAATCAAAGCCCTCGCCTCACCGGGAAGTGGTTCTCCATCGCTTTCTCCTCCGAACTCCACCATCTCGCCAAGCTTTCATTAGAGGTAATTTCTAGATCAAATGATTTATGGATCCCTTTTCATTTTGTTTTTGGTCTTCATAGCTTTTGTTTTGGTTTGGACCATGAAACATCTCCAAAACTTGAACCAAACCCTAAACCCTCTTCTATTATCATTTAGGTTTAGCTTTTGAATTTTTAATTTCAGATTTGGGTGATGATTAGGACATAATCAATATTTACATCTTTGTTGGATTTCATGATAATATGTAATGTGTTTAGGGGTTTGATTTGATGCCAAATTTTTGATTTTTCTTTGATATCTAGCAAGTCAACAATAAAACGAAACCATGGCCATCTCTTTTCACCGCTTTATGGGAAAGAGTATTTGAATCATCCTATTTCCAATATTTGATTATGTTCGCCATGCTATTGATCCTTCAGAAGTAACTCTCGTGTCGTTGAAGTAGAGACCGATGGTGAGCTTGATCAAGATGCATGGCTTTACGAGACATGCACATTAGCCCTCCAGCTTGGTTGTAGATCTTTTGTCAACTTCTATAGCACTCGTTAATCCACTTTTGAAAAAGGTGCCGATGCTCCTTGTAACCTTGATTGATTCTTGTTTCAAATCTCGTGATCCAAATATATATATATATATATATATATATATATATATATATATATATATATATATATATATATATATATACATATATACAATCAATTAATCTTCCTTTGATGTGAATTGCAGGTGAATTCATGCAGAGTTGGTGAAATAAAATACCCGTATATATAAAGTAGTGTTCCAAATATTTTTTGATGTAACATTGCATGTTAGAAGGTTTTTCCTAGTTGCACCCACATAAGGATTCCCTTCCAATAAGCATAAGGTACTGCTTTTTCCAATTTGTCTTTTTGTTGCCTTCTTTTATATCTTTAAGGAGAGCTCCCATGGCTTTATATTTGTCTCACTGCTTCATTATAAGTAAAGAACTTGAAGATTAGATGTGATCCATGGTATGGATAAAGATATTGTACAATTTGAATCATTTATAAAGGAAGCTTATGTAGGATCAAGTTTAAATTGATAACATCATGGAGAGTTTATGGATTGTATTTTTGAATTAGGACTTGATAATATTATGTATTTGTTGGCGTGATCAATGCAATCAAGGATAATATACAGAGCCGTGTTCTCTCATTAGATAATGCCTTCTCATCATAAATTCCCATGATAACTTTTGATGCCCCAAATTAAATTCTTCTTGGTCTTTGACTATATGTCAAATTCTATTAAATTTGTTTAGGTGTACATTGTTGGGGGAGTAAAAATGTTGGTAGCACTTAGTTTATGATCTTAAAACAAGTAATGTTTCTTATCTTGTATGTGGTTAGTAACTTGCTTTAATGCTTTCTTGGTTCGTAAAACGAAGATGATGATGGTGAAGATATACCAAGAAGAGGTGTGTGTAGAATCTGTCTGTTTGAATTATGTGAAGGAGGCGAGACCTTCAAGTTGGAATGCAAACCGCAAAGGTGAACTTGCTCTGCTCACCAAGAATGTGCTATTAAATGGTTTAGTATTAAGGGTAACAAGACTGCGATGTGTGCAAGGAGGAGGTTCGATACCTTCCTCGTCACTCTATTACTGATTCAAAGTGTTCAAGTCGGATTACATCGAGCAAATAGATCTCACCGAAAGATGTAAACAGTACAAGCTTGTCTACTTTTTGTTTGATAAAGATCTCTTTTGATTTCTATGGTAGGGTTATTTCTACAGACCACACTTATAATTTGTTTGCTCAATTTTATAGGGTTTGGCAGAAGTTCCAGTGCTTGTCATTGTCAAGATGTCGCCTATTTTTGTTTTCTTGAGCAAATTGTTGGTAAGAATAACAATCCTCTATGAACCGCCAAAGTTGCAATTTTGTAGAGGCTCGCTTATTCATCTCTTTGCAGTTTACAAAAATGGGAACTGTGCAATATATTGCCATATCTCTTCCATTTTCATGTGTGTTGGTCCGCTTCTCCTCCATGACATCATCAACCATGGGTAGGTTTGCAAAACAATGACAGATATTGTCAATATATGCTTTTGAAGAGAACTCATCATCCTTTCTATATTTATAATGGTGAATTAGTCAAAGTCGATTGGTCATGAGTGTAACACACTTACACCTTTGCAAGTTGAAACTGTGTATATAATCAAGAAACATAGTTTATAGAGGTTGGGTTAATATAAAATGATGTAGCAAGTTGAAGTTATATATGTTTTTCTGCTTTGTTTCACATGATTGTCAAGTGATGCCAGAGGCAATAACTTGACCGTACTATACCGAGAGCATTGGTAATCAGCATGTTTTGAAATCTTGTATGTCAAGTTTTTAGTATGATCAATATTTACTTTCAAATATTTTGATCTAGATACTTAGGTTATCTTCTTATTGAGCTTTTCAGGACATATCATATAATCGAGACATCGGAGAGATTCCTTATAACATTGGTTTTCTTCAAGGCTGGCTACTCTGTAAGTACTTTGGCTACTTGTTGTATTTATAAAGTTCAATGTTGTTTCTTTTCTAGTCGTGTGTCATATTATGTATGTGTCCTAGTGTATTTACAAAGTTCATTGTACTTTCATACTAGGTCGCTTCAAGGAAATAGATTAACCGAAAAGATTCCGTGTGATTGGTTTAATGCAAGCCCTTGCAATTTTGTAAGTGTACTCGATCGTTTCAATAGTGTAAATTTTATACTTGCACATTTAATGCCCGAGATTACATTTCATCATACACCGAGATTAACTTCGTGATTGTGTATTTTGTATATGGCAATCGCTGCAGTGATTTGAGTGAGAATGAGTTAGTGGGACCAATTCCTCCCATATTCGGCAATCATTCATTCACCGCAAACCAGTAATGATCACTACACTTTGAGTTGGTCTTTATTTGAGTCATCATAATCTTCTGCTTTGCGTATGTGTTTACTAAGCTTCATTCTTCCGTGCAATTAAATGATAACCAACTTGTGGGTTGATAAGCTTCATTCTTCCAAGCAATTAAATGATAACCAACTTGTGGTAAAATCTCTAATGAGATTGGGAAGCTTGAACATCCGCTTGAATTGTGAGTTTTAACCTTTCATTTATAGTCAAATAACAAATCTCGCTTGAGAGTGTCTGGTACTAAATTGCTTCGCTTCCACTTTTCGAATCTTGCCAATAATCGCCTTGATGGATCTATTTCACATAACATTAGTTCCTCGTGACCGCTTTAAATTAGTTGTAAGATATCGTGAGAACTTGTTAGAAGCTCTGAGCTATTTAGAATAGTGTTTTGTTTTTAATACATTGGCATGAAATATTGTTCATTCATTTGGTTATCTTATGCAAGAATGTGCATGGCAATCGCTTAAGCGGTTCTATTCCATTGAGCTTTCGAACCTTGAGAGTTTGACTTACTTGTACGCTCAAGCAAAGAATGATTTATATTTGTTATCATAGTAGATTTCTTACTTGTTTAATAACATTTGATTATATGTTTGATCTCCGTAAACCTTTCTCGCAAACTACTTCAAAGGGAATATACCAAATGAATTAGGCCATATCATTAATCTTGATACTGTGTAAGTTCATGAAAAAATATATGTAGCCCGATCAATTCTTGTGTATGCTTTGAACATTAAAATTTGACCTCTATGTCATGTTTCAGTGGACTGTCTAGCAATAACTTTCCAAATTTTCCGCTTGGTTATCCGAGCATCTTTTGACCTCGTAAGATATAAATCATAACAAATCATGTAATCTATTTTTCACCATGTTTGGTTCTATTGTTTGATATTTTTTTAAATATTTACACCGTTGTATATACGTAAAACTTAAGTCATAACCGCCTTGATGGTCATTTGCTCGCCGATTTTGGGAATCTCGTAAGCATACAAGTAATGTAAGTTTTGTATGCCTTTTCGATCCGGAGGACTCAAGTTCATCATCATGTGAAGTTGGCTATCCTAGTGGATTAATTGGTTCTTAATGATTTACTCTTTTCTAGTGACATGTCTTTCAACATATTGTCGGGTAGCATTCCCGATCAACTCGCTAATTGTTTCATCTTTCGCCTCTCGTGAGTATGCCTTCATCGCGCCAATTGCTCCTCTTTGTTACATTTCTTCTAGGCCTCTCTTGAAATCGCATAAATGCTTATGTTTTTTAACTTATGTTTCGTAAACTTCTCTTATAATAATTTCTCCGAGTAATTCTAGAGATGAAGAATTTCTCACTGCTTTCTACCGTGACAGTAAGGCAAATAAACCTTGTAATTTCATGATCAATTTACCTTTATGCATCAATGACATTTAATGTAACAATAACATTTTGCAAACTTCATCTAAATCCTTTGTTATGTGGAAATTGGGTAGGATCGATATGTCGCTCGTATGTTCCAAAGTCAAAAGGTTTGAGAAACACAGCTTGATTTTTTTATGACCGAGTTGTTTAAATACAATGAACCACGCTTTTGTGATTTTTATTTACAGAGATATTTTCGAGAGTTCATTGTTGTATGTCTTACTCTCGTGATCATCATGTTGTTGGCGATGGTAAGTGTTGCTATCTATAGATCTAGCCAATCAAGCAATTGATGAAAGGAACTAGCAAGACTGGGCAAGGTATGATGAATGGGAGAACCGCCTCTTACTCCTTATGGGAATCTCCTTGCATGGTTATGCCCTTACTCCTTATGGGAATCTCCTTTTCCAATTAACAAAGATTAGACATAGAAACCTTGTCACCTTGCATGGTTATGCCCTTACTCCTTATGGGAATCTCCTTTTCTACGACTATATGCCGAATGGCTCTCTCTCTGGATCTTCTTCATGTTAATTTTGCTCAACTTTAAGAAATATATGTAAATATGTAATAAGTTTGTAACAAGTTTTCATTTGAATGTGGACTCTTATTCATTTTAAGGTCATCTTGAGTAATAATAGATTGCCCGCTTGTATTTTTTTAAGGTCATGCGTAATAATAGATTGCTCGTATGTAATAAGTATGATTTAGGCATTAATGTGAATTCTAACAAATTTCTGGATTTATTTATTTTTTTTAATATTTTTTTAAAAAATTGCGACGGATTTGCGACGGAAAGTGTCAGAGTTTGCCACGACTTTGCGACGAAAATTTGCGATGGGTTTGCCACGGGTTTGCGACGGAAAAATTTGCCACGGAAAAGTCCGTGGCAAACGATTTGCGACGAGCGTTTTTGCCACCATTTTTGGTCCGTGGCAAATGTTGTTTTGCCACGGAAATTTGTACATTTGCCACGGAAATGTCCGTGGCAAATCAACGATTTTCTTGTAGTGAGTCCCATACCTGCACAGCCTCAGGATCCCTCTCATTCCGGTGCGTATTCGGTTCATTCACGCGCCCCTTCGCTTTGAAGCTGCCAGGAGCCGCTCTTTGCCATGTGATAACTCTATTTTATATAGAGTATTTCATATGTTTAAACTTAGTATTTGCTCTCTTTCAAGTAATAATAAAGAGTTTATATAGTATTTAGTGTGATATATGATATCTTGAGTGATTTGAATGGATATAGTTAGTTATAGGCCATTTTGGATATATTGTGGTATGTTTGATGTTTTGTCAGCATGCGCCTCAATCGTCGTCGCATCAATGCTCCCCGCACCGATCCTCGCATCAATTCTCAAGCAAACTTGGTGAATAAGCACTGTTTCATATGCATCCACATGCAATGTGATGACCTCCTACTTGCTTCCCGATGCCATCCAACAATGTATAGTAGGCGCTACCATTCACACATAGCTATAGGCATAGCTTTGAAGAGTCATCAACATAGGGACACTTGTTCTAACACCATGGAACCACCCTATATGATTAAGTCAAAGATTGCAACATGGATAAAACTCGAAAGCAACTACACTATCATCCACTCAAGATGACTTCAACATGAAGGAAGGAAGCACCTCACTTGAAGGCTATAAAAGGACCTCACATCTTCATTTGGAAATATATCACAATCCATAAGTTAGATCAAAATTTCAAGATACATAGTTAGTTTTTATATTTTTAGAGGAAGAGGAAGGAATTGACAAATCCTCCTTTACTCATTTTCATAGTGTTTGTATAGTGCTAAGGAGTAATGCTAGTGCATTGCTAGAAGACTTCATATAAAGATTTTCAACATTTGTAACCTTACTCTTGTTGTTTCTCTTTAGTGAGTTCTATATATATAAACATGGTCTATTCAGTTTATATATATCTTGCAATGTCTCTTGTTAGCTAAACCTTTCTTAGTTGGAATGTTCTAATCATTTAATAAGCTTTTAAGTAAGTATGTTGCATGTATGTATGTTTGCACTTTAGTTCTTGCTTGATAATATTTTTATTACTTATTTTAAACTTGATCACTTAGAATAAGTATGAATTGTAAATGACCGCACATGGCTTACAATTAAGAACTCAAGAACTAATATGGGTGAGTGTTTTACATAAAGAAAACTTTGTGAAAACCATGCTAAGTCCTAGACATAGGATAGTATAGTCCATAGGATAATTGTGGGTACTTAAAATACAAGAGTGAATTCACTTAAGCAAAGTGATACTTGTTAGGAGGCAAGATTGGCACCGACACCCCTTTCTTTATCGCATAGAACAAGGATCATAAGAGCTGTAATGAAACTCAAGAAAGTGACCGAAAGGCACATAGCTAATGCAACAAAGATCACATATCGTGCATCATACACTTTTAAGTAAATTACTTGATGAAGACATTCCAACTAGCTTTTCTCTTTTACACTATCAACATTCTTTACTTGCTTTCTTTCTAACTTAGTTGTGATCATCAAACAAAATCCAAAATTATTTTATTACTTTGTGACTTTGCACTATATTACTTTATATCATTTAAAAGTGAGTTTTTCAATCTCTGTGGGTTCGATCTTTTTACTACTTGTTTTTGGACAGTGTATACTTGCACTCAAGTGTATGTGGCATATTCCACACACCACCATGCCACCTTTTTGGGCACCGGCGATCACTCCCCGCCCTCCTCAGCCCCGGATGTCACACTTATCACTACAATTTAAAGTTTTGCAATAGTTTTTGCTATATCAATTTTGAGGGAGGGGTTGCTAGACCAGTTCTTCACTAAGGAGAAAGTTTGTGATGCACTCCGATAAATGAGAGAGCGGATTGTCTCTTGTGAAATGCACAACATAATGTGAGTTAATCTTATGGCTCCATTCATTTTATTGAGAGATCATAAGATAAAATTAGAACTCTTGTTCCAGGTTCTCCTCGGATCATGATCCACCAGTAGTTAATATTGATCAAGCTTCATTCTTATAAGACCCATTGGATATGTTGTAGGAAGAATCATAGCCAATGATTTATTTTAGTTTAAAAAATATTAAACGATTTAGAAGTGGTAGTGGTTATGGTAGTCAAGTGTATACCATATATGAAACTTTCTGTCATTTTAGAATAGTAGATGCTGCTAGCATGCCTACATTTGTGAAACTTTCTGTCATTTTAGCATCTCTTTGTCCTTTTTTATTAAGTCCTTATTTATTTTTTCCATGTTGGGTTTGTTTTTATGCCTATGTCAAGGATTTTAGGAGCAAAGACAAGTAGTAGGAGTTCACCGCACCATGTGCAAAGAAGATTTTCTTCCAAAGGCCCCAATGCCTTAACCCTGAAATTTCAAGGTGATATTCTCATTTATATGCCTTATGCCATTGGTTCATAAAATGCATTTATTTTTCTTAACTTAATTATTGAAGATTTTTGGTCAGATCGCTATGTAGCTTGATGTTACGGCTCCCTGATTAAATATCTCCGGCAAAGATGGTCTCAACCGCACTGAAACATGAAGTTCAATATTCTATCGAACTTCCATGTCATGTCCTCATGTAATCGAATTGCACCTTTAGTCAAAGCCGTGCATCCTTCATGGTCTCCATCTGCTATCAAATCGCCATCATGACTACGGTGTACTACAAATGTGGTTTTGTTGAGATTCTCTTGAGCAAACGTTAAAATAAAGGTCCCGATAGAAGAAGCGGCTAATGCATTTGATTATGGATCGTGGTTTGTGAACCTGCAAGAGTTCTTGATCCCGGTCTCGTATATGATTCACGACCAAAAGATTTTGTTGCATTCCTCTCGCTCGCTTGGTTATGATGAGAAGTCGCTCCATCTTGTTACGAGAGACAAAAGACGTGTGATGGAGCATTCAAAACACCGCCGACCTCAACTATCAATCTATTGCGATTGCCTAATCTTGAAGACAAGTTTTCGATTACTCGGTTTGTGACTAATGTTGGAAAAGCAAGAAGTATATATGAGGTCAGTAATGTTGTCTCCAAGCAGAGTTAATGTAATCATTGTGCCAACACGGTTAGTCTTCACAAGCACAGACGTAAAATGAAGTTTCTCGTGAATTTCAAAGTGAGCGCTCCTTTAAAGCGGCTATGCATTTGGGTTCTTATCATGGAAGAACAGAAGATCACCGTCACCATGGTGTTAACTACCCAAGGTTCCACAAAGGTTGACTAATTCCCTTCAAGTGATTTATTTTGAATTGTTCTGCTTTCAGACATCGACTATAAGATGCTCATGAATATCACATTATCTTTATGTCATTGATAAATTTTTAGTTTCATTTTAGGTCTATAAAGTCAGTGGGATCTAAGTGTTCTCAACAAATAATGGAGGTAACAATAATACTTGAAATGCTATAACATAGAGATGGTTCTCAACAAACAAACGACCTGGATCATCTCTCGCTTTTGTAATAACAGGATACTATTCCTATAAGAGAGAAAATGCGCTTTATTGTATAAGGACCTACCATGATTTTTGTTTATAAAGTTCCCTACTCGATAACCTTGTCTTTGTACAATATTCATAGTCATATGATCTAACTTTGCTCACATTTTCTCTTTGTATGTTATACAAGAATGGTTTGCCACCTTTGTTTGTTGTTTTGCTACTTTTGGACACTTGTACTTACATTAGTTTGTAAAATACCATTTTTGCATCCCAATTTGCACTAGTAATTTCTAATTCATATTATTGTAAGAAGATAAGATTGCTCACAAGTTGTCTCCTCCCGTGTGAAAGCAACTTTTGAAGCATCACGGAGCCAAAAGATCTTCAAAACCCGTTAGTACCCTTATTATTTTAGGATCAGTTTGAGCTTACCTTTTCTTCTTTTCCATCTACATTGAAACATTTTATGGCAATTCTAAAATTTTGTTTTATTATGGTGTAGGTGGTCATATTATGAGATGCTTAATCTATTGGCGATGTTACGTAAATATAGGTTTAATCCACGATTCTACATTGTTTGCAAGCATCGATAATATGAGCCTTCAAAAGTCGAGTTGTTGGAAAACTCCTCGGCATCCGAGGTGTTGTTTTCCTAACTTGTCTCTATAAGTACCTTTTATCTAATTAGTTATATTTTCCTGTTATTATTCTTGTTGTTTTTTATTTTGTGTGTGTGTGTGGGGGGAGGGGTCTTCTACAATATAAGATTGGATAGTTGATTACTTGGTGCACCTCTGTTTGCAATAGTTGGATCGAATATTATTGTTGTATGTTAATGATAACTATATATGTTCAACATTTTATGTTTTACAATCGTTTTTGACAATTATAGGAAGTTATAGAGGAAACACTTTTGTTTGGGGATAATATATTTATATTAGCTCGGGCCCAGTATATTTGAATGTAAGAAGAATTTTAGACTTGATCGATGATTATACACGTGATCATTAGTGGGTTCACCTATTGATATTTCAAAGATGTGATGCTTTTGCATCTTTCACTCTTATCAAATGTGGTGCACAAATAACATGCCTCTTGTGCTAGTTAGAACTTTAAGATTGAGATTCTCTCCTTTCTTTTATTCTATTTAAATGGCTTCTTATTACAAGCGGATGTTATTAGAAAAAGACAAAAATGGACGTATGAAGGAACACATGCAATGAATCGCAATGATTGTAATCCGGGGTGAGTGATTGGTACCGTCCTACTTATTCTAGATTTATGTGTTTTATATCATGAATTTGTGTACTACATGCTTTATTATTTTAGGCCAAAGATGCAGTATATCCGTAATCTAGTTCAAGAGCATGTGAAAAGAATTATGTCCGAGCAATTGCAAAGATCCTCGCCGCTTCCTTGAATCAAAGAAAGAGACAAGGTGATTATTTCATGACAAAGCCAAGCTTCATGGCTTCTTGCGTTGTCTTTGGTCCTAAGGTAAATGATACCGCTTTCATGACTCTTTAATATTCTCAGTATGTTTTAGTTATAAAAATATCACCGGGCCGCAACTTCATTTTGTCTCATTATAGTTCGAGTGGCTTCGTGGACGATCGAGTCCGCTTTACAAGTTTCTCGCAACATGAATTGGCTCCTTTGGAGCCAATGATCGGTGCCACCTTACGGATGAGTGTTATCTCAAAGAAACATTATGGTTTTAATTGCGCACCTATAAATGTATACTAGCTTTACATTCTTTTATTCATGTATATTATATTCAAGATGGTGCTACACTTCCTCTAATTAAGCCATATTGTGAACCATGTATTGTATTATACCATCACCGTGATGAGATCTGAAAGAAACATTATGGTTTTAATTGCAGACCTATAAATGTATACTAGCTTTACATTCTTTTATTCATGTATATTATATTCAAGATGGTGCTACACTTCCTCTAACTGAAGCCATATTGTGAACCATGTATTGTATTATACCATCATTGTGATGAGTATGGAAATTTGAGGCAACCAGGATGTGAAAAATCAATTATGATGGTCTTGGCTGACATAACACACTTTTTTTTTAAAAAAAAAAAATTAAAAAAATTTGCGACGGGTTTGCCACGGAAGGTGTCAGAGTTTGCCACGACTTTGCGACGGAAATTTGCGACGGATTTGCCACGACTTTGCGACCGAAATTTGCGACGGATTTGCCACGGAAAAATTTGCCACGGATTTGCGACGGAAAAATTTGCCACGGAAAATCTGCGTGGCAAAGCGCTTCATGACGAGCGCTTTTGCCACCAAAATTTGTCCGTCGCAAATCCGTGGCAAATTCATATTTGCCACGGATATTTGTACATTTGCCACGGGAATGTCCGTGGCAAACCATCGATTTTTTCTTGTAGTGTCACAAGACATAATAGAGTTTAGAGTACCTGAATCAGCCACATACAAGTAGGCACGATGAACTGTGGAGTAGTTTGTTGTAGCTGCAAGAAACAGAACTCTGCTCCATAGATTCGTGTAATTTGGCTAGGTTACTAGCGTATGCGATTGAAGTGGGGTTGAACATTCTAACGTGTGCTTGGGTATGAGGATCTAGGCCAACTAAGAAAATACTCAATGCGTGTTCTGTGAAGATATTAACTTGTGTGTGTGCAAGCTCAAATTCATCAATATATGCTTGGACAGAACCAGAATGTCTTACCCGAACAAGCTCAACAAGTGGATCTTCATATAGATCGCCAAATCATCGTCGCACATTTGGAGAATACTCCGGCCAAAGAGGACACTCATCAAATCTTCCACGCATGTAGTTCAGTTGCCACTGCAACGCTAACCCCTCTAGGTGAATCGACGCCAAGCGTACCCTAGACTCCGGCGGTGTTTCGTCAAGCAGAAAGAACTGATTGCATTTGTAGAACCAATCATTCACCTTCTTCCCATCAAACTTTGGGAAATCGATCTTCGAAATGCGCGTTGAGTATTTTCGGGTCTGATTGGGTTCCGTTTGACTTCGCGGTGGTGACTGTGGTGTATTGTTGTTGTTGTTCTGGCTTTCGATCGACGCTCCTCGGATTCTGCGAGAGAATGAGCGTATGTAGTTCTTCCATATTGGCATCCATGGCTTGGTGTAGCTCAATGATTCTGGTGTTCACTTTGGCGTGGTTCTCATCGACCTTCCTATCAAGCTCGTTAAGAGATTGGTTGCGTTTGATAGTCATCGTAGTCCAGGCACTGCTTTGATACCAGTTGTCACAGTTGTTCTGTGATAAGAAGAAACCGTGAGCTCAAGACTCACTCAAGGGGCTTCAATGAATGAATGAGACCCGAAAAGAGAATCTAAAAGCAAATGTATTGATTGCTAGTACAAATGAGATTAAGAGAGAGAAGAATACTTTCTGTTGTAATGATTTCATTCATTCATTCAACGATGAGAGATATATAGTGGGTTAGTACAATCAATCATGAGAGATATTTCTTAATTGGCTAGTACACAAGAGTACCAGTCATACCTTCTAGAATGTTAGTACAATAATAAGAGTGTAGTACACTTAAGTGGGATGGTACTACTAAGAGGTAACTAGCAAAGTAAAACTATAAAATTTATTAAAGTACCCTAGTGACCCAATGTAGTTGGTCATAGATCCATAGCTTATAAGGTTTGTTCGATTTAAGGATGAGTTAAAGTCAACAAAATTAATTACCCGATCAAAGTTTAAGACCGAATTAAGGTTCACTATAACCCCTAACCTATGCCATAATCGCCATTCCAAAAAAAAAACATCCCATACTCAACCCTAATATAGAGACATATACTCTCAAAAAAAGTATATGATAAATAAGAGCATTAATATTTGGTACGAATACTATTCCTACGAATTTTCAGAATTGTATTATTTTAAGTCCGTTTTTAATTAATAAAACATACTTAATGCCGATGAATGATTCAACTTATGTTAGGCTGCCTATTACATAATGTCGATTAATAAAAAGTACATAATGCCGATATATAATAAATACATAAAGATTCTTCCATTAAAATAAATAAAATAATAATAAAATCATTTGCATTTACCAAAAAAATAAAATCATTTACGAAAAATAATAACTTAAGAAAAAACGAAAAAGAAATTCACACGAGTGGTCAATTGAACTCAAAGTTTTGATTTTTGACGCAAAAATGTAGTCCAAAGTCCAAACGGCGTCGTTAAACCCTCACCGCCTGCCTACATGGAAAAAAAAAAAAGAAAGAGAAAAATATTATCCCTTTTGGAACCCTCAAACAACAACAACCACTTCGACGTTCCCTTCCTCTCCTCTCTCTCTCTCTCTCTCTCTTTTTCTTCTCCCTAATATAGCGTCTCTCGAAAACCAAACCCTAACCAACACCACCACCTTCCTCTTGATCTCTTTTCGATCTTCCGATTCTATTCACCTGTAAGTTTTCCTTCTTTTCCCCAATTTCTCTTTTCTTCCGTCAACGACTTTAGGTTTTTATGTATTATTATATCGATTATATCGATGTCGATGTTGAAATTTCGCGGATCTGACCTTGTTTCTTGGTATTCGTTTAATTATTCATGCATCCTATCATGTTTTTATACTGTTATTGAAAATTTCCCCTTTGTTGAAGAAAATTTATGCAATTATTGCTCTAGAATTAAAGGAAAATTCTTGTTTTCGAATGAATATGTATTATTTTGGTGTTTTCCGATTGAGCTATTGTTTCGAAAATTTGATCACTGAGCTTTAACCAACTGCGTTTTTTATTTATTGAATTCTAGTTTCAATTTTGTTTTGACGGTTGCATTAAATGTGTTTGAAGGATGTTGTTAATGCGTTGATCATTGGCGCATTTGGTAGATAGCAACCGTGTTATGCTTTTATGTTAGTTATATTGAAATCTGACTTTTTGCACTAACCAGTTGTTGATTTTTGATTTGTAGGTTTTATTTAGCTTGAGTGTGGTCAATAAACATTTTTATGGATGATGATAGTAGAGATGGATAAAACATCTGCTACTTCATCACGGGAGCGTGCGCAACGCCTCTTTGGGAAGGTACTTCTCTTTCTTTTCCTCTCTGCTCGGCATTGGTTGAGTGGCCAACCTCACAAGTGTGATCACCAAATAAGGGTTTTGTTTGATTATATCTTGTACAATCTGTCAATTATTCTCTCTTGCTTGTATCTACCATCTGCACTTTGGAGGCTGTGTTCTGGTGTTTTTGTTGACTGATTTAGACGCACGAGTTTTATTGATTTTTGTTTTTCTAATTACTCTAGTGGGAAGATAGCTCAACTTTGCATCGTTGGTTTTGGTGTCTTTACTACGATTCTGTTTTGGAATTAGTTTGGACCCTCTTATCAGTACCCTCTGGTGTTGTTGCCCTGGAACTGTTTTATATTTTGGTGTTTTATGTCCTTAAAGTTTAGCTGGAATTTGGAAGCCAGCACTACGCTGGTTGTTATGCCCTTTTTGAGTTCTTGAGAACGTATAGCTTGTTGTCTTTCATGACAAATCCTGCAGAACTTAACTCTAGTTGTTTTTATCTAGTTATTTTTATGCAGTGGCTTCATTGTTCTAATAATTATTTTGTTATAATATCTTTTCTAAGGAATGGCCCATATTGTATACTTTTAATCTCATCTTTCCTTTACTTTAGAACCATGAATTGGAAGATAAACGCCTGAGATCAACTCAGGCGCAGGTCCCATCAGATCCAAATATATGGTCGCAGAAGCGTGAAAATTTTGAAGCAATAATTCTCGAGGATCATGCTTTTTCTGAACAGAACAATATTGAATTTCTTCTGTGGCAATTACATTATAAGCGGATTGAAGAACTAAGGAATCTCCTCAGTGCTGCTATTACATCTGCAAGCTCAAAAACACCTCAGGGTGGGAAAGGTTCTGTACGACCTGATCGGATACCTAAAATAAGGATGCAGTTTAAGACGTTCCTTTCAGAAGCAACTGGATTTTACCATGATCTTATCATGAAAATCAGATCTAAGTATGGGCTTCCTCTTGGTTATTTTGAGGATTCAGAGAGTCGGATTGTGATGGAGAAAGATGGAAAGAAATCTGCTGAGATGAAGAAAGGTTTGATATCTTGTCATCGTTGTTTGATATACTTGGGTGATCTTGCTCGCTACAAAGGATTGTATGGTGATGGTGACTCGAAAAAGCGAGAGTTTGCAGCAGCTTCTAGTTACTATTTACAAGCTGCATCTATTTGGCCTTCAAGTGGGAATCCCCACCACCAGGTTTTTGGCATTCTTGCATTTTCAGTGATTTTTTTGGGTTGTTTCTATCTCATATTTTGAGCCATGATATTTAGGTATTGTATATCATTTGAATAAATCTATAACTTTCAGCTTGCTTTATTGGCTTCATATTCTGGGGACGAGCTGGCAACTATTTATGGTTATTTTCGGAGTCTAGCTGTGGATAGTCCATTTACAACTGCCAGAGATAATTTGATACTTGCGTTTGAGAAGGTACTGTGATTGTAGAGTTGATTATGAAATGCCTAACATTTTTTTATATTTTGAAGCATCAATTGTATGGTAAGCGCGTGCATATCCCATTCTCTGTTTTTTGTTTGTTCAACGTTTATGTTTTGTTAGATTCATTGCAAATTGAAGTACAATTATGATTCTCAAGTTCAGTCATGTCTACTATTTTTAGTATTTGAATTTAATTTAGAGCTATATGCATTTTAAGTTTGTAAGTTGTAAATTTCAGGCACGCTTGCAAGTTTGACTACATAGATAATAGATATATACATGTTATTTTGATGTGTAGGGTAGACTCTGTGCATATATTGTTAGTAATTGAAGGCAATAGTGTGTGAGGAATCGAGAGAAGGGAAAGAAAAATTGTCGTTAAAGAGAATTTGAGATAATTTTGTTGCTGGAAATAACTGAATGAATTAACCCAGTTTACATTACAGACCAGACTTACCAGTGATATATTTATAATTCAAGAATCAAAAAGGGAAATAAGCATGTAAATGCTTAATTACCTAACAGCTATTGTTTCAGCTCAAGGTTGGTGTAACAGACATCAGCAGTCATATGAGTAGTTGCTCTAGTAATCATCATGTCATTTTATTTAATCTTGTTTAAAACTGCAACTCTGCATACATTTTCATGTAAAGAATTCTGTTTACGTTGAACAGTCCTGTTGAGGATGAAGAATTTTCCCTTGTGTTTGATGCTGTTTGTTTCTGTGGTATATGGTGTTGACTTTATTTCCTTTTGGCCTTGTTGTCTTATACGTTACCTATGATGCTGTTATTGTTTTGTTTTTCTAACTATATTTTCATGATAACATGATAGAATCGTCAAAGTTACTCTCTGCTTTCTGGTGATGCTAAAGCTGGTGCAGTCAAGGAGTCTTCTGGGCAATTAGCTGGCAAAGGAAGAGGAAAAGTAGAAGCAAAACTTGCACAGAGGGGTAATCGAGTGGAGGCCTGCTCTAGAAAGGAAGGAGCATCCAATACGAAAGAGACATATTATTCCTTCTGCACTCGCTTTGTCCGCCTAAATGGAATCTTGTTTACTCGTACAAGGCATATTTTCTTGATGCATACTCTTTGATCCTTTTATGTATTACACCATTAAGGATGGTTACATTCTAACTTTTTTCCCTTTATTTCTCATTTTCATGATGATAGCCTTGAGACCTTCGCCGAAGTTCTCTCTCTTGTTAGCACTGGCCTGCGTGAGCTTCTGTCTTCAGGACAAGATGAAGAGCTTAATTTTGGGCAGGATACTCTTGAGAATGGTCTTGCCATTGTCAGAATTGTTTCCATCATCGTCTTTACTGTTTACAGTGTGAACAAGGAATCTGAAGGTCAAACTTATGCAGAAATTGTACAGCGTGCTGTTCTACTTCAGAATGCATTCACTGCAGCTTTCAATTTGATGAGTATCATAGTAGAGAGATGTGTGCAGCTGCGGGATCCTAGCTGTAGTTATCTTTTACCAGGAATTTTGGTTTTTGTTGAGTGGTTGGCATGTTATCCAGATCTTGCTGCAGGTGGTGGTGTGGACGAGAATCAAGCAACTGTGAGATCAAAATTTTGGAATCATTGGATTTCCTTCTTGAATAAGCTACTTTCAGTTGCGCCTATGTCTATCAAAGATGACGAAGAGGAGACTTGCTTCAATAACATGAGTAGGTATGAAGAAGGGGAAACTGATAATCGACTTGCTTTGTGGGAGGACCTTGAGTTAAGAGGATTTGTTCCGCTTCTTCCTGCACAAATGATTTTGGATTTTTCAAGGAAGTATTCACTTGGAAGTGATGGTGAAAAAGAAAGAAAAGCCCGGGTCTCAAGAATTTTAGCTGCTGGAAAGGCTTTAGCAAATGTTGTTAGGATTGATCAGAAAATGATATATTTTGACTCAAAGGGAAAGAAATTTATAATTGGTGTTGAGCCTCGAATCTCGGATGATTTTGTTGTTGCCACCTATTCAAGCATGCCTAATGTAGAAGATTCATTGAAAGACGGTGCAGCAGAAAAGATGAAAGTAGGGACTGTTCAGCCAGACCACCACCAGTATGTGGAAGGAGAGGAGGATGACGAAGTTATTGTTTTTAAACCTATATCAGCTGACAAACGTGCTGATGTGGTAACTGTCTCATCAGCTGACAAACGTCCTGATAAGGTAACTGTCTCATCATGGGCACCCCACAAAGGCTTAGAGTCAGGACAAGCAGCTTCGGGAGGGGATATAAACTTTAGCATCAATGCTTCTTCTCACCCTCCCAATGATGTGAACCATCAAACTTTACCTGCTTCTGTTGCTTGTATGGTGCCTCAACACTTGCAACCAGTTCAGCAACATCCTTCAAGGTGGTTAGAAGAGGGAATGTCTCTGGCCAACAGCTTTCAAGGTCTTGGGTTCTTGGGGAATGGGCATATGGTGAAACCTCACCTGCCACTGCAAGAAGCCGTACCTATCTCCAACCACGCTTCATTCGCAGTTCCTATCCAGCAATCTATAAGCAACGGTACTGGTGCATTTTATGGTCTCTCAAAAGCCGAAGAGATGATAATAGCACCCAAGGTTGATACTGTTGCATCTTCTGGAGTCATTACCGATAACTTCATTGTGAAACCATCATCAGTTGTGCAAGGTGGATCGAAAAAATCTCCAGTCAGTCGACCTTCTAGGCACCATGGGCCTCCTCCTGGTTTCAGTCATGTTCCTCCTAAGCAAGATATGGAGTCCACTTTTTCAGATTCAATTAATGGGAACCCAATTATGGACGATTACAGTTGGTTAGATGGATATCAGACGCCTTTATCAACCAAAGATTTAGGCACCAATGGTCTTCTTACTTACTCCCAGTCAAATTATCAGCAAAGCAATAACAATGGTTTGAGTGGGACAGTTGGCTTTCCCTTTCCTGGAAAACAAGTTCCATCTGCACTGCAGGGGGACAGACAAAATGGTTGGGTAGATTATCCTACTTCTGAGCTTTTAAAAGCACACCATAATCAGCAACTGCAGCCACAACAACCACCCACAACTGATGGTCAGCATTTTACTCCATTGCCTGAGCAATTTCAAGGACAGTCAATCTGGACAGGTCGTTACTTCGTGTGATGTCGGTATATGAATATTGATGGTATGCTTCTATTCTGGATTTATTACTGCTTGTTTGATGGATGCTTTTTTGTTTTGTTTGATTTTTGGATTACTAACACAATTATGTACTGGAGGTTCTTGAAGGATACAAATGTGCTGCCTCCCTTCTGTACCCATTCAAACTCCAACTTAGCTGCCTTATCATTGAATGTTGTTGGAGTTTTTTTGGCCTAGACTTGTTGCAGGAACTTGCTACTCCAAAAGGTATGCACCAAATTATTCTCCATACTGATGATATATCTATAACTTAACACAAGTTGAAATTTGGACAACCTTGTTCGTCATCGCTTTTCTGAATTTTCAAATTACCTTATTGTCTATGTCTGATTGCCTACTGCTTCTGTTTTAGCCTGACCTCTCTTAGTTGATATTCTACAACAGTGTTGGGGAGTCTTATGAATCATGACTGCTTCTTAACTTCTGAACTGTTGATTGATTGTGTTTACTAGTGAGTTTACCCTTACATATGTTGCTTATAATTTATTGCAGATTTTGCAGAACTTCTCAAGCCCGAAAGAAGGAAGATAAGCAAGCATGTTTACGGTTCAAAGTTTGTTAAGTAAATTCCCTGTCTGGTTTGGGGGTGGATAGAAGGTGATAAATAAAAGATTGTTCAGTCTTCTCGGAGCTTGTATCTCACGAGATTGGTGATATGCCCATGGTTTGTTCACTTCTCACAAATTTCGTAATGGTTCACCTGTAAGAAAATTAACCATAATCTAGCTGCTGGCGATACATAGTGATATCCCTTTTTTACTTCCACACAAAGCTTCAGTCCAGTTGGAAGGAGGTTGGTAGGTATGAAGTGGTTGTCTATGAAGTTGGATAATGGGATATGATACTGTCGACGTGGGGCATGCATGAATAAAAGTACATGTGTTTAGGGTTTGCGAGTTCATATAATTTGTTTGCATGACAAGCTATGTTTCAGTTCTCTTTATTTTCCAAGTCTGGGATTTATTTGAACTTATAAATAAGTAATGCCTGTCGATGGTTGACTAGTTATGTCTTGTCCAGACAAATATGATATATCTATCTACAATAAGATTCTATTATCTATTTGTGTTGCTGTAGTTGATGGTTTGTTTATGTTTAGTAGTAGACCGCAGTAGTTTCTCTTGCCCTATAATTTGTCAAGGACTTCAAAGTCGCATTGGAATTTTTAGATGTATTTCATGCTTTCTTTTTATGTTTCTAAACTTCACTGTCGAATTATTAGTATTAGTTTCATGTCCTCTCTCTAAACTTTCAAACACTCTAAAAGGCTCAATAAATGTAAAATGTACAATTAGAAAAATTGAGTGAATTGTACGTTGGATTTTTAAAAGTACAATTGTTTTGGAAAAAAATGAAAGGTCAAAAGTACTAAAAGTTAGGAACTGAGAGGGTAATCAACTAGTTTTTATACGCTTTTAATACTCAAATCGTCAGGATATATTGGTTTGTGTGTGTTTTTCTATTTGAGTTCTTCTTTGAGTATAAAAAGGAGATATTGGCTTCTATGATTAGGAGGCTTCTTGAAATTAATCAACTATTCCTTGGTTGCATTTCTTTTGTCAAATAATTTTCCTCTAATCATATGGTTAATTGTTCCTCTAGAACCGTAGTTATATGGTTTTGTTTTGACAATAGTAATTGTATGGTTATTTGTTCCCCTTAAGTCCCATGCTTTTGCACACTTTAACCAAAGTTTATAAATTCTATTTACACGTATTTTTTTATTATTTTATTGTTGTCTAATTTTTTTGCTTGTGTTGATTGATTCTTAGTCGGACTTTTTTTCTTATAGAAATATTTTTTTAATGTATGCATAAAAATTAAAAAAAGTCTAACTTTTTTTTGAGAAAAAAATATTCCCTTTTTGGCTGGATAATGAAGAGAGAGACAAAAAAGGGAATATTATAAAAATAGTAAGGGCAAAAAGGTTTAAAAAGATGAAACGCTATAAGCTATAAAACTCAAACGTTACTTGAAGTAACCTTTCAAAAAATGCTATAAGCAACCCCGGAAATGCTATCCGCTACTGCTTGTCAAACACCTCTAATTTTTTTCATCCGCTATAAGCTAATTGCCAAACAGAGCCTAAATATACCATGTTAATATATATATATATATATATATATATATATATATATATATATACATAACAAAAATATGTTTTTTTTGTTACCATGTTTTTGGTGTACAGTTTCCACCGGCTTTTTCGATGACTAATTTACTGTAGGAACTTGGATGGCCACAGTCTGTACTTGCTTTTGCCACTTAGCAGTATGGTTCTCCCTCCCAACAGAGTTTTTGCCACACCCAACAAAAATATGTTTTGTTATGCATTAGTAACTTTTTTACTTAATGTATAATACTAGAGTGCTATACCCGTGCGCTGCACGGGTCTAATTTATATTTTAGAAAATTTTAATGTGTTATTGTCGAATTTGTTTTAATAAATATTTGTATAATTGTAGATCTACAATTTTGAAATCAAAAAATGAAATTTGTCATAACACATGATAGGCTGCTAAGCGTATTTCGTCGTGTCGTTTAGGATTCACTAAATAATCATGAAATATGATAATGTGTCTATTTATCGTATCAAATTGGATACATATTGATTCGAAGTCAGATGCTTATAGTGTATACATCATACTGTTTAATATGATGAATAAATCTATAGATAGATAGATAGATAGCTAGATAGATATTTGGTCCAAAAACTATAAGTTTGAGTGCAAGTGGTAAATGCACTCCATCTAAAGGGGCAAACTCAGCTAGTATTCCGACTCAATCTTTCGATGGAACAAATTGGAGCCAGACTTTACTTACTCCCGACCGAACTCCAGATTATTTAGGATCCCTTTCCCCTGGACACCGGAGCAGGGTCAAATACCCCTAAACCAAAAAAAAAAGTTCTTTTGCAAAAAAAAATGTATTTAAATATTTGGTCAATATATATTGTGTCAGGATATATTGACACCATGTGTCAAACTTAGTGACTTACACCAATTAATAACTCCGCATACACAATGAAATTTATCAATCCAACCGTTGAATAACATTATATTATCTTTGAGATCGTATATATTAAATTTCATACAAATCAAATATCATTTGATACTCCATCACACTACTTTATTTTGATGGCTAATATGTTGTTTAATAGATAAGTAAAAGTGCGTTGTTAGATAACACACCAATGAGTATCCAAATTTTATGAAATTTGATATACATCATCACAATGATAAAACAATGTTATTCAACGGTTGGATTGATAAATTTCATTGTATCCTCGAAGTTATTAGTTGGTGTAAGTCACTAAGTTTCGAGACTCCAACCTTTCTCTTCTCATCTTTCATTTATCTCCACATACTCCTAATATTCTCATCTCTCAAAAATATAGCTTCTTCCAAACCTATGTGTCTGTAGATCGACTCCTATTATACAGTAAAATTACATTCTACATACTCTCACTCAATCACGGTCATCTCTCAAGTCATCTCCTTCTCATCCATAGAGAATCCTTCAACTCTCTCCTCTTGGTAGATGCAATACGCACCTGCGGTGGAGTTACTGTTAGAAGGTAAATGAATTATAACCATTACATTACCCAACCAAATTAACTTTAGAAATTCCCATGCCAAGCGGGTCTATAATCACCAAATTTTGAGAAATATTGAATTTCGTTACCAACCTTACCATTTTCTGACCAACCTTACCAACACCGTAGTGAGGGTTTTCACTACATGAACATTAGGACCAGCTTGGATAACTTTCCTTTTAGATGGAGCTAACAGAACAACACGCAAAATTTCAAAAATTTATGAAGTAGTGAATTTTAGAATAAGGAATAAGGAATCAAAATAAGTAGAAAGGTGGCATTAAAATTTGGAATAAGAGAGAAAGGTCAAAATTAACTTTGAAAACTTAAACTCAAAAAATTCAAATTGAAATAAGTGGGAAAGGTCAAAATTACTATAATTTGGAAAATTCAAATTTAGTTGTAGGTGTAATTCAATTGTTAATTGTTTTTTAGCTAACATAAGGGCTTATATTTTGATCAGAAGACATTTACTGCACAAATATTTTTTTTAGTTGTAATTCAAATTTTATTTTAAATGTACACATTTTTGTTTGATATGTGCGTTTCCTTCAGATTATGTTGTTACTCAATACTAATAAAAATTCATTATGTCAATAATAATGTCAATTATTTTTGTAACTGACATGTGTGATTCTTTCCGGATTATGCTGAATAATAAATTATCTGATACAAAAATTTTTTTTTTAATACTAATAAAGGACAGAGTGTGTTTTTAAAGGACATATACCTGATCAATATAATTGGAACTGATTATTCTATAAAAATTAGGTATACGATCTTTATATTTAGCTGTATTTTTTTTCCCCGATCGGGTACACATATATTGATTTTTTCAATATAATAATTAATCTATATCAAAAAATTTACATGTTTGTAACTTATTTTTTTGATCATAGGTTTTTAAATGACAGTTATCAAAATCAACATATTTATAGGATTAACTTATATGTTCCCACATTAATATCTGAATTAATACAAATTATTTAAACCGATTTTTTTATTTTTAATTGCAGGGCACCAACAAAGCATCAAAAAGATGACATAAGACTTGAATGCTTACATGACATTTTTTTAGATTTACACATAGGCACCGTCATTATGAGGATTTTCATACTTGTATGTAGTGTGTGTGTGTGTGTATATATATATATATATATATGGAGTATAAATTTTACTCATATTGTTAATACTATCACATCTCTTATATTAGAATTAGATATTATGAATAGATGGATGATAGTTTTCGGAAAAAATATATTTAGAATTTAAATAATAGGATCAAATAAATTTAAAATTATCTTTTACAAACAATTTCAATTGGGTCTCTATATGAAATCAAAATCGCATTTTTAGTCTCTTAATTTTTTTGTTACCGTGTTATTGGTGCACAATATCCACCAACTTTTTCGATGACTAATCTACGTCTGGGAACCTGACTGGCTGTGTACTCGTAAGTCGGTCATTCAGTTTTGTTTATGAATAATTTTAATTTATATTTATCTATTTTAATTGTATTTGCGT
Source organism: Oxytropis ochrocephala (assembly GCA_020916435.1). NCBI lineage: Eukaryota > Viridiplantae > Streptophyta > Magnoliopsida > Fabales > Fabaceae > Oxytropis > Oxytropis ochrocephala. The sequence goes on along the minus strand of CM037092.1, from coordinate 112,880,201 downwards.
TTCCATGTTTCTTTCAATAGCGGTCCACCCGAACTTTTTCGTCAAAATCTGCCTGCCACTGATTATGTTGATTCTCAACTTTTAGTTTTTTTTTATAAAATTTTGGTTCAAAGTATCTAAACAACATAATTTGATAATATGAAAAATAATTAGTATTTGATAATATATAAGTTTTTTTTACGCCATCCATGATATAGCGTTTTGTTTTTCCGTTTTTCTTTTATGTTCTCATTGTGTTGCTTCTTCCTCCTTTTCTTTAGTTCATTTCTTGCAAAACATGTCAGTCATAACAATAATCAATGAGTGAAGAAGAGGTTACCTCTTTGGTTAGATGTTCTAGACCTTCTTGTCGCCCTGGGCATTGTTCTTATTGTTTGATGCACAAAACAAAACAATAGTGAATGAACTGAAATTTGATAGTAAGTCCTCATCTGATTCGACAAGATCTCATCAGTTCGCACCGAGTGATCAAAGGGACGATGACACTTATTTCGATCAGGAAGGATGGAGCCGAAGACTCCATATAGTTGGGTAAAATTGGAGGTGTTGAATTCTCGATCAGAATGCACTATCGAAGAGTCGATTCTCGAAATCTAGGGATTGCTATGCAACCCAATTGATGAGGGTTCGACCTTGGCCAAACCTATTACTCTTGATGAGTCTGTAATGTAATCCATTCTCATGTAGCCGACAAATTGCCTCCTTTCACTTATGTGTGCCCAGAATACTATTAATCCGGCATGGGTCTTGGAGTAAAAAGAGTTCCATATGTTCTTGATAAGACTTTATTTGAGAGTTTGGGGGTTCGTGTACCTTTTTCTTGCTTTTATTATTATTGTTTTATCCAAATGTGAAATATTGTATTAACGGGCAAGTAAACCACGTGCTTACATAGAAGCACCTACAGGTCCGATAAAGGACATACAACCGGTATAGCTGAGACTCTTACACATTAACAGTAAGCACATGAGCAGCACTTGAGCATTAAAGATCCTACTAAACTTAACTAACTGAACTAAAACTTCTCCTAATAAACATAACAGACAACAAACATAATCAAATCCTAAAAAAACAGCATACAAAGCTTTTGCAATCCAACAACTAGTTGGCAAAAATATATTTAATAGACCATAAATGTCTTGTACATATTTGAATGCAAATGAATTACTTGACTATTGAATAAAAAAAAAGCAAATTTTACTTTGAGCAAGCAAAATCACCCTTTTGTAAACTAATCTATTTTGACGTGTAATTAGTGTTTGTGGTCCTCATCTTGAATCTTGAAGTCACTACCAAAGGGGGTGTGAGGTGTTATGGTTTGTTATCTTTTTCTTGGCTTCTATTCAAATTCAATGAATCCCATTCAGGTATGCTTGAAGTTGCCTCATTCACCATCTTTACAAGCCGCACCTGCAAAAATGATCGTTTCGGATTACATCATTTACTAAAAAGGGCAGACCAATGCACGACGCTCCCACCGAATGGAGTTTCGAGAGCGTAGATGTACACAGTCTCTCGAGAGCGTAGATCAAAACTGAGGGGACTCAATTGATATAACGGAGGGACTAAATTGAAACACTTTTGCAAAAGTAGGAGACTAAGTTGATATATTGTAAATATGTGGGACTAAATTGAACTTTTGTGCCATTTCAGGGACCAAATTGGCTAATAACTCAATTTTTGTTCTATATTGGAGTATAGACTTACCACACTTTCAGGAACTCCAGGAGGTGGTAAGGAAAGATTTTTTGGTGGAGGACCCATAAGATATAATCTCTTGTCAAAACGCCATTCGCCAATCTTCCCATATGTCAATTGCCCCTAAATGAAGAAGCGATAAGAGTAAATTACTTACGAATCAAACCACAGTTGTCAAAAGCGTACGGCAAAACATGAAACCGTGCGTTCTCACGCGTTTAAGACGGGCCACCCTGGTAGCGCGAGGTAGAAATCCCCAGATGAGGCAACGCGACCGGCGCGACGAGGAACACCGTGAAAGTGCAGGAGCAGCGCTCTTCTGGTGCGCCTCATCTGGCGAGAAGGAAATACAGTTTCTCTACGTTATCTTCAAATCAGACAAGAACTAAAATGAACTAACCTTCATATTGTAGTCACATCCATATGTATAATGTATGATAAAATTATTTCCTACTTGTATGTCCCAAGGCGGCTGAAAAATTCCAATGATGCATGTTACGAACTTACGTATAACTTCGCGAAGTCACAAAGCTACCACCCTCTTACAAAAGGAAGGGTATAAAAGGAAATGAGCAAAATTCAAACCTGGATCATAAAGTCTTTTCGAAGAACATGCTTTATACCATGCAATGCAGATGCCACAGCATAAGCATACCTTTACTCAACATAGAGTTAAAGTAGTAGAAGGTTAGGCCTATCAGTACTGAACAGTGTCCATGGAAAAATTATAAAATGAAAAGAATATTAGTTTAAAATAAGATAACTAAAAAGAAATAAAAGCCCTCACATTTCGAATCTCTATTCTAAAGTACTCAATAATAATACTCACATTTCAAGCACCCATCCGAAAGCTTTATCGGTCTCCGGATCATCTTTCATTCTCAACGATATGTTCACCCAGGTCGGAGCTATTTCCTCTAGTAAAGACTGATGATACAGAAAAAATCAAATGCTTAGAGGATGATTATGTAGCTTGTAAGAAAATTAGGTAAATGCGGTAATAACCTATGAAGCACCAGGCACCAGACACAGAACACAACACTGGTTTAAATTTGAAAAATGTAAGTAATTAAGTGTCAATATCAGTGTCAGACACCGGACACATCTTCAACTTGAAGTGTCGGTGCTTCAGAGGCAATAAAATCTATAAGGGGTCTTATGTAAGCTATTATTAATGAAAGTTTACCTTTTGAATGATTACAGGAGAATTGCCAATGGGATCAACATCAGTAACAGGACCCTTTTCCTTAGGATAGAATTTTCTTATTACTTTTTCATTTTGAGCTGGTTTTATATAGAAAAATGGATAGCCTACTGGTTGGGTTTCAGAAGCCAAATTAGGCAAAGGATTTACAAATATGTGGTCAGGTTCTGCCATCAGAATATATCTGCACCAATCAAATAATGAACTGATTCTTAGATTTCATTAATGGAAACTGGAAAGCATAAAAATTCTACAAAAATTAGGATACTTACTCTTCGTCAATATCTGCTTTCTCCAGCCATTGAACAAAAGCCCATGGTCTATTTAGGACAATATAACCCTGAACCAATAAACAAATATTCACAATTCCGCAAACATCAAAGAATAATAGAAAAAGATCACGAACAATGACATTCATGATATAGTTGATAACTCTGTAGCACCGAAACTTCACGTAGAAGACATGTCTGGTGTCCAACACGTGTCGTGTCAAACACCGACACTGGACATTTCAATTACTTGCATTTTTCAAATTAAGATGGGTGTCTACGTCTCTGTATCATAGTCGTGTCTAGTGTCTATGTCTGTGTTCGTGCTTCATAGGTTGATAATTATCACGAGTTTTCCCATGGACAATAGAACCCTATTTCTCAATGTGCATGAACTGTGAACCTCCATCATTTGACAGAGCCAATACACTAAGCAGGGAAAATGACAAGGAAATCCCACCAAGGCACATATAATATCATATGGTTTATGGTTACATAAATCATAGTACAAAAAAGTGTTTTACATATGTGCAATGAAAACGATGAATGTATTCCTTATATTATATAGTATGCTACTAATGAGAAATCTGGAATTTCTAAAATGGTCTTTGTTTTTCTTGAACTAAGATGATGCTATGTTATGAATCTGATACCTTGAATGCTCAAATGGTCATTGCAGATTATCCTATTATCTTTCTACAAGCCTATCAAGCTATCAAGCCATGAAGCACCGACATAGACACAGACATGACACAAACACGCAGAAACCGGATATAAGATCAATAATTCACACACAGACACTAAAAAAAACATGTTTAAAAGGTAGAAACAGAAGAGTATTTACCCTATCCAATCCTTCAGGAAGAGGATCAACAACAAAAGTAGGAATTTCATCCATCAACTGATCACTCCTTCCTGAATGCAAAATCCTGGTGAACTTTCCCATATCTGATCCAGGCATATCCTTCACCTTCTTATACCAATAATACATAATCCTACATTGCCATTGACTATAAGCAGCATCAGTTGCAGTCACAGCAACATGGAATTTTAAATTACTTTTTGTAAACCCCATCACTTTCCTATCGAAAAATTCGAAACCATCTCCTCCTTTATGATCTATGATCATAGACACCAAATTATAAGTTGCAAAGGCAAATCCCAATACCATAAGTAGCATAAGTAGTGATTTTGCCCTCCCCATGTTTTTTCTCACAATCATTTTTACAAACACCACGTATTCAAGTGTGAATGATTTCTCTGAATCTCCAATATCTCAGAAATTAGATTAATAACACCTTAATACCATTGTAGCCCTTCAAAGTAACAACTTCAGTTCACATTAATTTTCAATAGAAACAAAAATAAGTAACCCTTTTACTTCAGTTCAGTCATTTTTGTTCCAATAGAAAAATCTGCATGAAAGCAAGTAACAAAAGCAGTGTCAGATAATCATTCAATGTGGTAACAAAAGCAATCAATGGAATTAAAACAAAATCAATTAAAAATCAAAAAGCAAAACCACAGAATCGTAAACTTACTGAAATTAAGACTCACGTAAATAGATCTGATCTTGTGCGTCTATTGAAAGGCACCCCAAATGGAAAAGACTTGAACTTTAAATAAAACAGATACAAAAGAATCAAACTTTGGAGGAAAATCGAAGATGGGTATAGCAAATGTTTGAAGGGTGAGAAACAGTGATTTGTGGAGTTTTGACTTTTTCAATAAAGAGTGGTGAGGTTTGAAGAATGTGTGAGATCATAAAATTGAATGAGAATGTGTTATGTTGACTCAAAAATAAATTGAAATTGAAATAAATATTGGATTGTATACTGTGAAAGAGTGAAAAGGATGATCAGTGATACAACGATGCTATTTTGACAAATTTTTTTTGACAAATCGACAAGTTACCGACCTACAATACCAATTAATTAAGTTTTTTAGATTATTAACCAAGTGATCAATTAACCAAGTTTTTAATCTACGCCAAAACCGCGAAAAAGAGGGGGTAATAATAGTAAAAAAACTTTGTTAATTGTTGTTGAGGCGAGTAAATTGTCGATTTGTCAATTTTTTTGTTTGTCAAAATAGCATTTTTGTTAGTGATATGGTGTAGGGGTCAGCAGAAGAAAAAGGAATGAAGGAAAATTGGTTATTTATTGGGAAAGATTGGACACAAATCCTGGTCACAGTCACAGACACAGACACATTCCAATTTGTTCCTCTGAATATTCAAAAAGCCACTTCTGGTGGCTTACGTCATTTTTCTAGGTTGCTTTAACTTTGGTGTATATGTTATTTTATTTGATGTTGCTTTTCCTTTATCTTCATCTTAATTTAAATTTCGATATACTTTGATGAGATAGTAGGGATCTCTTCTATTTTAATTAAAATTTTGAGGTTCGAATCTAGACTTAGACATACAGTGGTGTTAAATCTATTGAAAGAGAGTTTTGCCGTCAATTGTTATTCTACTCTGCTCGATGGATTTATAAAATAAAAAAATATGTTAGTAAGTATATTTGTTTTTTTTTAAAGTAAAAAAATGTATATTTGGTTTTCTTGGTGTAGTAAAAAAAGTCAAATCTATCTATTACTAATACAATTTAGCATGTCCCTCAAAGGCATAATTCCAATGTGGCAATCATTCAACCTATCTACATCTTCCTAATTTTCTCTTAATCCTAAATGACTTTACTTTTTTTTTACAAAAACTTTAGGTGAGTTGAGCTCTAGGGGCTCATCAGGGTCAGGGCAGGTCTCACGGCTCTTTGAGTTAATATATGTACTTACAAATCATCCATCAAAGAGATTATCACATCGATAACGAGAGTTGAACTCACACTCTTGCGAGGTGTGAGACAACTCTTTTTTTAGATTAATTGGGCGAAAGCCCAAAAGAGAATTACACAGGAATCAAACTGGGAGTAGGAATTCCCAACAAATCAGCATCCAACACATTTCTAATACTAGGAGGCGAGTCATAAACAACTAAATCCCCCCCATGGCCGCACCCACGAGAAACTAGACCATCAGCAACTGCATTGGTTTAACAATAAATATGACATGCGTGAACTTCCCAATTCAACGCCAACAAAGCTCTAATCCTATTGACCAAATTTCTACCACCAAAACTCCCTTGTTACGTACCTAGCAGGCACTCTACAATCACCTTCGAGGTTACCTACCAAGTCAACCTTCATTAACTTCTACGTGGCTTCACTAATCCAACTTATTTGCTAGGTTTTATCTCAAAATTAAATTTAATATATAATATTTCCTTTAATCATCATTAATCTAATTGTTCGCTCATCATTATTGGTTATTAGTCACAATTATTACACATTATTACTCACCATCATTTTTTGCTTAAAATAAACAATATTTATTTATTGTCAAAACAATAAGCAATATTTCAAAATTAAAATGGATGCCAATACATATCATATTTTTCTCTTCATATTAATAAAAAAAGATGCCAATTTTTCTTTAATCGTCATTAATCTAATTGTTCCCTCATCATCATCATTATTGATTACTACTCACAATCATTGCATATTACTATTCATCATTATTTCTTGTTTAAAATACACAATATTCAGAATTAAAACCGATGCCAATACTCAATTGATTTGCCGTTGAATATGGTTCTACTCGGTTCGAGATATTAGTCTCTGACTCTCTATAGTTGCGCGCAAATGATATTCAAATTATACCAAAAACAGATGCCAATACGTAACATATTTTTCTCTTCATATTAATAAAAAAGTGACGCCAATTCTATTGCACAAATTTGGCCCTCATTCTCCACTCATTGCAATTTACATAATACCACAATAATGTTGTTAAAAACTTTACATAATTGACCATTATAGCTCTTAATAATAATACACAGACACTGCCCTTATTTTCCTCTATAAAATAAAAAGACCAATTATTCAATCCTATCTTCTATTACTAATACAATTTAGAAAAAGATCCAACTCGCCCCTTCGCACGTTTAAGTCCTTTAACTTTTAATCTATCTAATCTTAAAAGCTTACGTAAGTACAAGTTTAAAAACGTTAAATGCATTACGATGTCCTACAAAAGTTAAGCCATAATTCCAACGTGGCAATTGTTCAGCCTATTCACATTGATCTACCTAATTTTCTGTCCTACAAAGCCATATTCCTACAATTGTTCAGCTTCTACCTAATTTTCTCTTAATCCTACGTGGCTTCACTAGCCCAACTCATCTGCAAGGTTTTATTTCAAAATTAAATTTAATATATAATATTTCCTTTAATCATCATTTATCTAATTGTTCCCTCATAATTATTGATAACTACTACTCATGATCATTACACATTATTATTCACCATTATTTCTTGTTTAAAATAAATAATATTTCAAAATTATAACGGATGCTAGTAATACATAACATATTTTTCTTTTCTTACTAATAAAAAAATGATGCCAATTCCATTGCACAAATTTGGCCCTCATTCTCCACTTGCTGCAATTACAAAATACCATAATAATGCTATTAGAAACATTACATAATTGACCATTAGAGCTGCCAATAATCCTACGTGGCTTCACTAATCCAACTCATCTGTCAGGTTTTGTTTCAAAAATAAATTTAATATATAATACTTCATTTAATCATCATTAATCTAATTATTCCCTTATTGTTATTGATTACTACTCACAATCATACATATGCTAAATGTTGAATTAGGATCACATGCCTTGCTCAAGAATATTGGCGTCTCAAAACTATTTTTGCAATTGCTTGCGGTGTTGGCATACCAATCAATCTAGACGATACAACAAGTAAAAGTTCATTTGACAGATCATTTGGTCACTTTGCACACATCCTGATTTATATAGATTTCAAATCCGAGCTTAGAAATCAAATTCTGTATCAAAACACTAATCTTCAAATATCTATTTATCATTGTCAAAACACAATTATTTACTTGTCAACAATCAGCTATCTATTTATATATATATATATATATTATATATATATATATATATATATATATATATATATATATATATATATATATAGTTTTAATAAAATTTCATATTTTTACATTTTATTTTTGATTTTTTACAGGGAAATGTAATACGTTGTCGATATAATCATGTTTATATTTATTTTCATGAATGTCTTTGTTTCTTATAAATGAACATTTCTCTTGAGCCGTGAAAGTACTAGATATTGTCGAAAAAATCATTTTTTATTTTTTAGGTTCAACGTGTAAACATTCCATGTTGTTGCTATAATTTCATTACTATTAACTTTTTATGGCGGAATGTTACACATTGTTAAAATAATCATTTTAAATTCAGTATTTGAGATACAACGGGAAAACATTTCAATTTGTTAATATAATTTTACTATTGATAAAATATATTTGGTGACGGTCAAAACTGTCAAAAGAAAAAATATTCAAAAGTTGTGAAACTTCATTTCTTAATAACTTGAAATTTTATTGTAATTGAATTTTGTGTAAGTCTATTTATACCATAAGAATATATTTATAGTTCTAATTTATAATTCGATTCCTACCTATAGTAAAATCAAATCACCAGCCTTATGCATGTTCGACACATATATATGGCATTAACAGAAAACTAGTTTTTTTTTTGTAATTTCCCGTATATTATTTATTATACCAAAAATTAGCTAAACATGAGTTTTCCTGAACGATTTATAAAAAATTTCAATGCCAAAAAAACTAAAATTGTTTTTCTGGGAACCATTACTGAAAGAAAAACAAAAAAATATTCCAAAATTTACCTAGAAGAATTTACTCTAGAAAAATGTAAGTTTTTTTTTTGTCAAACAAAACGGATTTCATTGATAAATTCAATGGGCGAAGCCCAACTCACATACAAGCTAAACAACTAAACATAGCACGGCCCAACCCGGCCCAACAACGAAGAAAACTAACAACACCAACAACAAATACTTAGTATCGCTTACTTACACAAAATAGGAAAGGAGAACAAACACGAAACAATTAAGCAGAGAAATATATTGAAACCCTAATTCGGCAAAGAAAAACCCACCCACTTCAACATCTTCAACCACACACTTAAGAGATAACAACATCAGCAGCAAGCAGTGATTGAATTGCCGGAGGAGGAGAGACCACCCAATTACGAGGAAGAGAATTAGCATCTCTCATCTTTGCAACCAGATAAAAATAAATAAAAATTTGCTGGGGGTGTATGGAGTTTAGTTGTTGGGGTGGAAAAGCAAACATGAAACATCCTAACAAATATCAAATAATTTTTTGCTGTTGTTGGGTCTAAAGCTATGGCTTTACCGGCATTTTCTTTTAGGCCTATACTTCCTACAACCCCTCAATTATTCACTAGACACATTCAAATTCTGTGAAAAGACCATAACGCCATTAATGAAACACATTTGTTTTTTTTTTCTGGGATTACGATAGTTCAAAAGTTTACTTTCGAAATGGTTCGTAAACCAAGTAAATTAACACCCCCATTTTCAAGATTTTTAAAAGGCACAAAAATTTACTTCTGAACCGGTTCAGAAGTATACTTCCGAACAAAGCCAAAATGCAGCGGGGGGGGGGTGTTTCACGTGAGTATATTTTTAAAATATTTGAGAGTTAGGGGTGTTCAATGAGTAAGAGGAGAGTTGTATAAGAAGTATAGGCATTCGTTTACTTCATGTGAATGTGGTTATGGATGTTAATATTTCTTTTTGCTACAATTTTTATAACATAAATATGCTTTCATTCTCTTCAGATATGATTTTTTTTTTCATCTTTACCCTTGCAAAATTTTGTTATTTTATCCATCCCTGTAAAATCTTTTTTTGCTAGTCTTTTTCCGTACAAAAATGCTAATATGGCTTGCATAATATGTTAGTGTGTGAATGATGATCGTACCTTGACCAATGAAGTGTTGAAGTGTTGAATGAGGGACCGGTCCCGCTTCACGCGCGTTGAGCACCTCGGGTGGTACTGCAAAGACACTCGACGATCTAGTGAGAGGTCGCCGCAGATAGCACAAGGTTAGAGAACGTGCACTGATGCCATGTGCGAATGGCGATATATACAGATGATGTCCGACCGCTTTGCGAGAATTTCGCGGCGGCGAATTGCGCTCCAAGCAGCGTGTTGGGCGATCGTGATGGGTCGGGCGCAGTCCAATTGCTGCTGGCGCCCTCATAATTACTAATACACCCAGAACAGCTGCCCCCAAGCCTGGGTCGCTAAGAGCGGGTGAGGCTTGAATCGATGCCCTGTGAGTGAAGTTATCTTGACGAAACGCGCGCGCGGCCTTCGCTTTCAACGTAGGGCGGTATCGACCGCTTGTCAACCGTCGGCCGTCTTTATCGCGACGGTTGGTCTTTACCGACATTTAAGACGCGACGTTCGGTGTTTCCGAGGTTGTCCGAGACAACCATTGGTGAGAAGCGAAAACGTTGTGACTCTTCGTATCCCGGCCCCTTCGCGCTAGAAATTTGCACTATAAATAGACCTTCTGCGAATTCATTTCTCACACTTCCAAGAATTGCTCGCTAACGACAGGCGACTCTGCCCGCCGCCGACTTGCATCCGGCCGTTTTCTGTTTACTCGCGGCCGATCCACCACATCCGCTAAGGTATGAATCGATCTCTCCTTTACTTTTTAAGCTTGAGTTTTTCTTGAAAGTACTTCGTGCTTTTCCACGCCTCGTGATAGGGGTGTCGTCGAGGGATGGCGCCGCTTCTCTCATGAGTGCTGCTTTGCTCGATCGACTGACTCGATCCCTTTATCACAGTGTGTTTGTGGTATGCAACGGACGGTTAATCGCCTGTATTCCCGGAAAACCGTCCCAGTCTTTCGCCACATACATGTCGAGGCCGGGCGAGCCCCAGTCGTCTTCGGGCGACAAAGGTTCTAGCTCTTCCAGCAGTTCCTCGAGCAGCACGGGCTCGAGTTCTCATTCTTCCGGTCGGGGATCGACCAGCTCCAAGAGTACTGGTTCCAGGTCCGTCCATTCTGCCGAGCGGCCGAGCAACTCTCCACCGCCCGAGGACGTCGTATCCCGAGTGGAGGGAGAAGAAGAAGACGCCGATGTGATTATCATTGATGATGACGAGGCGCAGAGTGCTGTCCCGGTCGTGGACGAGGAGATGGTGGAGGTCGAAGGCGGCCGAGCCGAAGAAGTCCAAGGAGAAGAGGTGATTCAGCCTGAAGTCAATATTTCTGGTCTGGAAGCCATCGGAGGGTCGAATGAAGGGTCGGCCGAAGTCCAAGCTGATGTAGCTCGAGAAATATCTGACATGTGTTCGCTGGTGTTTTTAGCAAACAATCACTAGTTTTCAATATTAAGACTGTGAGATCAAACTAGAAAATCTCTTTGACAATTGCCTTTAAGTTTTGTGTCTTTTAGCGTGCGTAAGAACAAGAAAATAGTAGGAAGAGATAGTTTGAAAGCAGAATAAAAGCAAGGAGTGCAACAAACGTAAAAACAGGTAAAAATTGCATTAAAATGATAGAAAGAAGAAGGTGGTCCACCGACACGTATAATATGATCTGATTCACTCTTGTTTCGCTTTGACTTGGAAGTTGAGTTTCACAAATTTTTTTTAAAGATGTGGTGACCCCGCTTTTCCTATTACAAAGGGGGGTATTTATACCCGTAGGAACAATCGTGGGGAAAGGGAAACCGCCTCCTAAAACTACGGAGAGTAACCGCCACTAATCGCTGCTCGCACTTTCGACTAACCCGTTGTCAACCGCTGACGGAAGTGTTGAGCCCAAATTGCCGAAGGTCTCTTGCATTACTTGCTTCATAGCTTTGAGAGCTAAGCTTGTCGGTTTACTTGCACTCCTTGCACTTGTCTACCTTTCTGTCGAAATCATGGTGCACCGACTTGAATATTGACCTATGGCCCACGTAACAATATTAAATGTGAAGTCAACCCCATTTAAAGCTTCATTTAATGTAATCATCGAAATTTTGAGGTAACAACATGTCATGGGTGTCGGAAACTCTTCGCTCTAACAGAGCATTCTTACATCGGCCACGATGCTTTGCCCGATCTACGGAGCCGCCTTGAAGACTCACCGGCCGGAGGATAAGAGGCATGAAGGAGGCGAAGATATCGCGACTTATTCTTCCAACTTCAAGTTCACGATGTATCGGCTCGTGTTCGAGAAGATGAAGATTACCCTCCTTTTACCGAATTCCAACGCGACGTCTGCGCCATATCGGGGTCGCCTTTCACGAACTTCATCCAAACGCATGGGCGTTTTAAAGACCTTTGAGGTGCCACGACCACTGCTGGGTCGGCCGGTCGATGATGCTTTTCTTTGCTATCTTCGAGCCGAGTGGCTCGCAGAGAAGGCCAACAAGGAGAAGAGGAGCAAGTCTCCTTCAAGATGCGTAAGACTCACCACCGATTTTTCAAAGCGTTCGAGTCGTTGGGAGCGGCCCGAAAAGTCGGTATTTCGGATCGTTCCCACCGAGGAGGCCGGGAAGACCGCCAGGAGGTTCAACCGGACGGGATGCTAGGTCCCCTTATTTCCCGATCATGTGGAATGAGGCTCATTTCTGCAGCCGGCCGGGAGATTACATCTACACAGTCAAAGACTTGGGAGAGGCCGACCTGGAGACTTTGGAGATGATAAAGTCGTTGGCGAGTATGATGCGTCCAGATCCTAAGGGCGACATACCTTGCCGACCCTTTGTCTTGTACGAAGGCCAAGACCTGGAGGCCGAGATTGGTTCGCTTTTGAACTTTTGTCTTTATATTTTTGCTATCAGTCTTGTCAATCTTTTATGCTAACTCATAGCTCGTTATCTCGCAGAAAGAATGGCCGGCAAAAATCGGGACCGCTCGCTTAGGCCCCGGCTTTGAAGGAGGGCTAAGAGATTGGACGTTTCTCGGCCGGGAGATAACCCTGAATCTTCCTCAAAAGTCCCCCAAACCCCTAAGAGCCAAGGGAAGAAGCCGGTCGGCAAGCCTCGGTCGCCTCCCCCTAGTGCCGATCGCTCACCCAAGCGGGCCAAGCGTGATTGTCGGTCCCGCCCGCAACGGCGAGAGATTCCTATCATCTCGCTCGAAGCTTGGGTACGGCCGATCTGGAATGCGATCTGATGAAAAACCCATGGCGCTCTGCGCTTCTCTCTGCATGGGGGTCGAGAAAGTCATGGCGGAGCTGGTGGCCGAATCTGATGGTAATTTTATTTTCATAGTCTTGTACTCTTCATCTTACCTTTGTTCGACCGACTAACAATCCGTCGACCTGAATCTTGCAGGAAAGAGCAAGGCTTTAGCTGAGGCGCAGCTAAAATATGACAAGCTCGTCCAGTCGAAGAAGGAGGCCCTCAAACGGGGGGAGGACGACCGTGCCAGGCTTGCAAAGAGGAACAAGGAGCTTGCTACTCAGGTCGCTACTTTGAAGGGCGATCTTGAGGCTATGGATAAGAAAGAGGCTGCCTGGGTGGCAGAGAAGGCCGAGCTGGAGGAGAAGATCCGAAAGGTGGCCCAGGCCGGTCAGGAGGCTGCAATTGAGCAATTTTACAATGCTCTTGGCCAGGCGCAGGCATTGAACCCCGACTTGAGGATCAACTTTGATGACAACATGATCAAGCCCACGCACTATGTTGACAACAACAAGATCATGTTGCTGCGCAGGTCGGCGAGCAAGGCAATGTCGTTCGCCCGCCACCATTCTCTTTTTTAAAGCCCGCTGCGAGCGGTGTAATTTTTGTAACCGCTTTAACTTGCCTTCGGGCACAACAATTTCTCTCGCCTTCGTGCGCTTTTTCAATTCGTGGCGCTTGCGGTTTTGGTAGGCGTCCGTATTTGTAATGACAATTTTTACTTGCCTTTAATTACGCCTGCTCAAATTTATATTGCTATGTCCGCGTGCTTGGATTTATTCGCCTTATTCGCTTTAAACTTGTGGGCGCTTCGTGGCCGTTTCGTGCTACTACTGATGGCGCTCGTTTATGGTCGCTTTTCTTTGCGCGCGCCTTGTATGTCTATTTTTCTCTAAGTCTTGAGTTTTAAGACCGCTCGGTCGTCGTCGCGCTTTATTTCAAAGCATCCATTTTTGATAAGTTTTCATATCCCAACGGCTTTGGATCGCTTCGGCGACCTTCAATCAGGCCCTTTCGACGGCATTTGAGGTAGGTCGTTTCGTCGGCCTACCGCGATGGGTTATCACTTAACCCTTGGGCCATTTTCGATGGCACTCGATGTAGATCGTTTCGACGACCTAGCGTTGTTGGGCCATTTTCGATGGCGCTCGATTGGGACCATTTCGATGGTCGCTCGATTTAGATCGTTTCGACGATCTAAGGCTTGTGGGTTTCTACCCTTGGGCCATTTCGACGGCACTCGATTGGGACCATTTCGATGGTCGCCGATTTAGATCGTTCGACGATCTAAGGCTTGTGGGTTTCTACCCTTGGGCCATTTCGACGGCACTCGATTGGGACCATTTCGATGGTCACTCGATTTAGATCGTTTCGACGATCTAATCAACTTTGATAAGTCTTCGACCGCTCCTTTGCCGCGGGCAATCTTGAGCGACCGGTCATACATTCATGCGAGAAAGTAAATAACATCATATTTCTAAAGGTCAGGCCTCTGTAAAAAACCCAGTGGGAAAAAGAGCGCTGCACCGCTTTTCATTCATAGGTCGGCTGCTCATTACATTCAAATCACTTGTTACATTTAAACGTAATATTTCCTAAGTTTTTCTCGCATTCCACGCTCGGGGATAGTCGCCCCATCCATGGTTTCCAGCTCGTAAGCCCCCTTTCCAGTCTTGTTGATGACCCTGTATGGACCTTCCCAATTTGGTGCGAGCTTCCCTTGGCGTGCATTCTTATTTCCTATGTCGGCCCGTCTTAGAACGAGCTGGCCGACCGAGAATTCTCTCTTTTGAACTCGAGCGTTGTACCTGGCTGCGACCTTCTTTGATCAATTGCTCTCTCGGTGAAGCTTGGGTGCGCAGCTCTTCAATTAGGTCCAATTCTTCCGGATAGCTCGGCCGTTATCAACCACCGTAGGGGTTTCAAGTCCTCCAATTCACTCGCCCATTTCTATGGGTATCACGGCATCGATTCTGCATACACCAATCTGGAAGGGTGACTCCGGTTGATGAATGGGGGTCGCCCCAGTAGGCCCACGTAACGAATTGCGCCTCTTCGACCCGGTTCCCCTTTGCTTCATCCAATGATTCGCTTTAAACCACGTAGATAACTCTGCTGGCCGCCTACCGCCGTTTGTTCGAGGATGCTCGACCGAGGTAAAGCGCTGCTTAACCCCTAAGTCGGCCAACATTTCTCTAAATCTTTTGTCAACAAATCGGGTACCGTTGTCGCTTATTAATCTTTTGGGATCCCAAAACGGGCTAGTACACACCGTCCGAAGAACTTGCTGACTTTGGCCGATGTGATCGTTGCAAGGGGCTCGACCTCGATCCACTTAGTAAAGTAATCTATCGCCACGATCAAGAACTTGAACCGCCTCGGAGCGGGTGGAAACGGGCTAGAAGATCCATGCCCCACCAGGCGAACGGCCACGGTGAGACAAGACTTTGTAATTCTGAGGAAGGTGCAATGTGGACATCAGCATGTACTTGGCATTTCTTGCATTTTTGAACGAGCTTCTTGGCGTCCTCATCCATGGTCGGCCAAGAATAAGCCGCCCGAGGGCTTTCTTTGCTATGGAACGAGCGCCCGGTGACTCCTACAAACACCTTCATGAATATCCCTTAGCACATGGTCGGCTTCGACCGACGTAAGACACCTCAACAATGGAGAGGAGAATCCTCTTCTGTACAACTTTCCTTCTATCACAGAGTATTTGGTCGCCCTGAGCCTGACCAATTTCGCCTGCTTCTGGTCGCTCGGTTCTTCACCTTCAACGATGTACCTTAGGATAGGGGCGATCCAATCTGAATCAGAATTGACACAAAGAACGGCCAGTGACTGGGTTGGCTTGGTCGACACACTCGGCCGATTTAACGTCTCCTGAATCAAACTCCTGTGATTTCCCGGAGTCTTGGTACTTGCAAGCTTTGATAATATATCTGCTCGAACATTTTCGGTCCGAGGCACATGTACCACTTCAGCTCGGTCGAACTGCTTGAGCAATTCTCTCACTCTTGCTAGATAACTTTTCAGCACGTCGTCTTTAGCATCATATAATTCTTTGATCTGCGAGACTACGAGTAAGGAATCTGACCTGAGTTCAACCCGGTCGACATTGAAATCTCTGGCGAGCTGAAGGCCAGCTATGCATGCCTCGTACTCGGCCTGGTTGTTTGAAGTGTGGAATGCAAAGGTTAAAGACACCTCCACAGCCAGGCCTTCAGAATTTTCTAGTATTAGGCCGGCTCCACTTCCTTTACTATTAGACGACCCATCTACGCAAGATCCGTGTCGTTCCACGATCTTCCGGGTAGAGTCATTTCCGCTATGAAGTCGGCCAACACCTGCGCTTTTGCGGCCGATCTGGATTCAAATTTAATACCAAATTCACTGAGCTCTACCGCCCACTTTATCATTCGTCCCGCCAGGTCTGGCCGATGAAG
Organism: Oxytropis ochrocephala; assembly: GCA_020916435.1. Classification (NCBI taxonomy): domain Eukaryota; kingdom Viridiplantae; phylum Streptophyta; class Magnoliopsida; order Fabales; family Fabaceae; genus Oxytropis; species Oxytropis ochrocephala. The sequence goes on along the minus strand of CM037092.1, from coordinate 112,863,452 downwards.
GACTTGTCTGATTGGCTGATCGGTCCTTACCACGACCTGGTGGGCCACAAAGTAGGGTCTCAACCTTCGAGCAAAGAATCGAGTGCAAGAACAAACTTCTCTATTTTCTCGTACCTCACCGGACCTCAGCACTTTGCTAATGAAGTAGACGGATTCTCGCTTTGTCGTTTCTCTCTAACTAGCACAAAGACGAGAACTTCTTCGGTATGGCGGTGCACAGATATAACGCCTCGCCCGCAAGAACGGCTTGGTCATGATCGGCGGGCTAACCAAAGCTTGCTTTAATTCATCCAATGCTCACGGGCATTGTTCGGTCCCACTCAAAGTCCACCTCTTTCTTCAAGCCTAAACAAATGATGGAAGCGACTTGCGAGCCGCTTTGGGGATGAACTCGATAGAGCGCCACCATGCCATTTAGTCATTGTATTTCTTTTTTTTTTCGACGTGGGCGGCCTCATATCGGCGACCGCCTCTACACTTTTCGTGGTTTGCTTCATCCTCTTTTCGATCGGTGGAAACCCAAGAATCTGCCCTCACCCCAAAGGTACACTTCTCGTGATTTAGTCTAAGTGAGTTCCTCCTAGCTTCTTCAAATATTTCCCCGAGGTCGTTCACGTGATCCGGGTCGATTACGCTTTTAATGATCATGTCGCCCAAATACACCTCGAGGTGCGACCGATCCGCCTCTTGAAAATTTTGTTCATCATTCGCTGGTAGGTCGCTCCAGCGCTTCTTGAAAGAAAAGGCATCACCTTGTATTGAAAATTTCCCGATCGGTCATGAAGGTCGTCTTGTGATTTATCGGGCGGATACATCGTGATTTGATTGTATCCGAGTAAGCGTCCGAAAAGGGCGGTGAGTTTGTAGCCCGAGGCCCCATCGACCACCTTGTCGATGTTGGAGTGCGGAGGAAGGCATCCTTTGGGCATGCCTTATTTAGATCGATATAGTCCACACACATCCTCCATTTTCCATTCTTCTTTCTAACCAAAGACGACATTGGGCAAACCAGTCGTGTATTTGATCTCTTCTATAAAATTGGCCTTTATGAGGTCCTCAACGGCCTTTTTGCAATGGCTTGAGATTTTTCTCGCTCTGAGTCGCCTTCTTTGAGCGACCGGCGGCCCCTTCATCGACCGAAAGTTGGTGGCAGGCTACTTCGATAGGGATGCCGGGCATGTCTGATGCCTGCCATGCGAACAGGTCAGCATAGTCTCTCAAGCATTGCACTAGATTTTGCTTCACTCGCTCTGGTAGGTCGCTACCGAGCTTCACCGTTTTGGATGGGTCGTCACCCAATTGAACATCTACCAACTCTCCATGAGGCTCTGGTCTTTTCAGCCTGTTTTTCAGCTCTCGAGCCAAATCATCATCATTGTCCTCTGGGTCGCTGTCTGGATCATACCGAGCGTCTAAATCAGCGACATTGACTTGATGACCTTCACTAGTGCTCTGAACGTTCGGGCCACGATCTACCTCGTCACATATTTCTTGGTAGAGGGCGTGGCTTCTTCTTGCTGATTCAAGGTCGGCCGCCAAGGTGACCACTTGGTCGTCTTTGCTGTAGAATTTCATTTTTAGATGCACCGTCGATGTAACGGCCTCTAGCTTACCCAAGGTCGGCCTACCAATAATACATTGATAGCAGGATTTGAGGGGGAGTACAAGGAACGTCGTCCTGACCGTCCTGTACAGAGTACTATCCCCAGTGTTGTCACCAAACGTGACTAGCAGCTCGATCGTTCCCAACGGGTAGGTGGTCGCCCCATTGAAACCTGTTAGAGGGGTAGGCTCGGCCTGTGGAATTATTTCGCTCCGATCAACCTTTATTTTGTCGATCAAGTCTTCGAACATGATATCGGCCGAGCTACCTTGATCGACCAGGATCCTCTGCACCTCTGTGTTTGCCATGACAGCTCGATTACCAATGGAACATAACTATTAGGCTTGCCGTCGTATAGTCGCCACACCGAACGAGATGGGTCCGCCGAGACCGGTGGTGGCGCTGAAGTAGATGCGACCATTAACAACTCGTCCCACTTTCTCTTGGTGGCTTTGTTAGATTCCCTGCGATCCAGGGGGTTTCCACCATGAATAACCATCGCAACATTACGGCCCTTGGACTGCCGAGTGTAACGATCTTCAGATCGATCCTTGTTTTGGGTGCTCTCTATGGCCAGAGGCCCCTTTCCTCTGTCTGGATCAGTTTCTTTATGCTTCTCCTGAGGTCGGTCGCCTTCCTCCGGCCTCACATACTTTCCCAACTTGCCTTTCTGAATGAGCTCTTCAATATCGTCTTTAAGGGCCATACAGTCGTTAGTATCGTGCCCCTTACTCTTGTGGTAGCGGCAGTATCTTTTAGTCGGTCGTGCCCCCTTCTTGAGCACGAGTGGTTCAGGCCGCTTAACTCCCACAAACTCATTGTTCTGACACTCGCTGTAGATCTGCGCAATAGAGGTGTTGAGTCGGGTGCGATGATCAAACTTTTTATCTCGAAAGTCAGGCCGATTGTCGCGGCGACCTTCATGCCCTTTGGCCTAAACTTTTACTCGCTTTTCTTCTTTAGGTCGTGCGCGTGACGGCCTTTCTTCTTCGCAGAGTTTCTTCATACCGCATGTGGGCGTTAGCCCTTGTTAGGAAGTGGGTGAGATCCTCGTAATGATTCAATGTAAATTCCTCGACGAACCGGTGGTCCTGGTCGAATACCACGCTTCGATATTTCAACTTGTCCTTGTCGACAAGTCACGCGACGAACTCGACCTCGCAGTTAAACCGGCCGATATATTTTGCCTCAACGTCTCATTATCTCCTTGAACAACGAGTCCAAGTATTCTTCATACCGATATTGGCGGGTTTGCGGTGTAGTGAGACAAGAATATTACGATCAGTCGTCCCACGAGGAGATGGAATTGGGTCGCAGAGACTCCCACCATTCCAATGCTCGTACCGTCCGGAGACGGGGGAAAAAGCACGCATTTCATGGTCGGTCCCAATTCCCTATAGCGGCAGATTATTGAAGTAACGGAGATGCTTGTCGGGATCTCCTCGTAAATCAAACTTGTTGAGATTGGGCGGCTTGCGGAGGTCTCTCGGATTTTGTAACGCTGATCTCCCGGAGAACGGGCGTGTTCATTCTCGAATGCCGTTCGACCCAAAGGGGTTGCATTGCGAGAGGCACGCCCGCGTTGCCGGCATTCCATAGAATCCTCCGGATGGGCGGTTGGTGGAAGGCGAGAGGCCTTCGGGTCGCTTCGTTTTGGCTCTCTCCTTGGCCGATGCGAACGTCCCTAATTCTTCCATTTCGTAATCTTCCAGCCTCTTCACGAGAATCCCAAGATCTGCTTCTCGACCGACGTGACCGGACGACTCATTGGAGGAGTACACGGTAGGCGAGCGGCCGTGTCGTGCGGTGAATGGAATCTTCATAGTCATCGGACATCGAGCGGCGTCTCTACGCGCGTTCTGCTCGGCGCGACCTATGCGCCTGCTTCTTCTTGCCGGAGAGCGATGAGTAGTGCTTTCTCGGCGAAAATGCTCCTTCGAGGAGGAAGCGGTGTCTTCGCTACGGGCCGGCGGCGACGAAGGTATGTTCTCCGTCTTCTTCGCGTGGCGCCCGAATCGAACCTTCCGTATTGAGAGATGAGCACATCTCGGTCTGCGATCACTTGATTCTTGTTTTGCAGGATTTGCAAAACGGCTTGAGTGACATGATCTGGTAGAGGTTCCTGAATGCCCGCTTCAATCAGCTCGGGCGGCAAGTCTCCGAGAACGGCCGATGGATCTGGCTGGAGGACCGGTCCCACGGCCGCTGTGCACCGAAGTTCTTGTCGTGGAAGTCCTTGAGACTCGTGGATCGTAACTGTGGCGGCCACGCCCTCCGGGGTCTGCTGCTGATTCTGCCCGGAGGATTGAGTCGAGAAGTGGCCCGCGTCTGGGGCCGATCGCGTGGAGCCATGAAAGAGGTAGGATAGCGCTCGGGCCTCCCACTGTGGTCGCCAATTGATCGTACCTTGACCAATGAAGTGTTGAAGTGTTGAATGAGTGAAGGGACCGGTCCTGGCTTCACGCGTTGAGCACCTCGGGTGGTACCTGCAAAGACACTCCGACGATCTAGTGAGAGGTCGCTCGGGCAGATAGCACAAGGTTAGAGAACGTGCACGATGCCATGTGCGAATGGCGTATATATCTGATGATGTCCGACCGCTTTGCGAAATTTCGGCCGGCGAGAATGCGCCCAAGCGGCGTGTTGGGCGATCGTGATGGGTCGGGCGCGCAGTCCAATTCTTTGTTGGCGATCCTCATAATTACTAATACACCCAGGAACAAATGACATGTTGGAAGTTGGAACCCTTAACACTTGCCACTTATTTCAGGTAGGATTAGTGTGTGAAAAGTCAGCAAAAATGTTTGACTAAATTAGAGAGGGACAAAAATTTTAGAAATTGGGAAAATGAAGGAATACATTTGTGGGAAATTTCGGGGACTAAAATTGTGAGTGCCTGAGTGAGTCATAGTAGGGAGACCAAAAGTGAATTAAAACTACATCAGAGTGGATAACATTACAACTATAGCATGCATGCTACAACAATGGGTGAGTCATACTCTAACTATGTATAAAGTGCTATGTATAAAGTTAGAATTCGGGAGCTAAAATTGTGCGTGCCTGAGTGAGTCATAGTTGGGAGACCCTATGCAATTTAAACACCATTGTTGTAGCATGTAACTTTTTAATTAATTAGTCGACCCAAAAAGTCTTCAATTGCATAGGGTTGGGCTTCAGTTATAAAGTTAGAGTTCAAATTTGGCTTGCGATTTTTGTACCCCTCTTTGGGCCTCAGACCCCCCCATTTTCATTTAACCCCAAAATACCCCTCTCTTAAATCCGAATTTATCACAAAAAGGTCTTTTCCAAACTGTTTTTTATTTCTGAAATCACCTAACCCAGATAAATCTGAAATTATAAAAGTGTATTTCAGATTTATGTCCAATCACATTATTTCAGATGCAAAAAATTGAATTTTTTCCTGATTTATTATTACGACATAATTCCCGAAGGAATTTTATAGTTCTGGAATTATGTTGTAATGATAAATCCGAAAAAACTCAATTTTTTGCTTCCGGATGTATGGGTCGTATGAGATAATTCCGAAAACTTAAATTCTTCAAGGGTTTTAAGGGTAAAATTGGAACTTTGGGTAATTAAGAGGTCCAAAGTGGGGGTTCCAAAAAACGCAAGCCTTCAAATTTATACAGGAGTTTTTTAGCACGGCCTAAAAAGGCAGAGCCTGTAGGCTAGTAGCTCATTTTGTCAGCTTTAACTAACACGAGGCATTAGATTTTAAAGTTTGTGACATTCTATAATTATTTATATAATGAGTTAATGGAGATAAGTAGGTTTTATTATGTAGGTTGTTCAGTACCTTGCTTCGGGATTGGATTTCGAATCTGCAGCTGGTAAAGTCGTCGTTGAGCTCGTTTCCTCCCAGCTTGAGGTTGTCGGAGATTGGTACCTGCAGACACTCTGATGCCAAAGTCAGCGACCAAAAGTTGAGAGGAGGTACAAATGAATGAAGCGTACTTGATTTCAGGGGTGATGTTGTAATTATTTACGTGGGGTCTGGCGTTGAGCCGTTGGATGGAGCGGGATCAATCCCAGCCATTGATCTCGGTTCCGCCTTCGCAATGGATATCCAAATCCAGCCCTGATTGGGCCTCTCTTTAAGCCCATCTGGAACACAGGTGAAACGATAACAAGTTGCAGGTCATAGTTAGTACAATCTGTATCATTGCGGCTGTATGTAATGTGTGCATTTGTTACTTTTGATATAACTTAATTTTAATAGTCTAGAGTTTAGGGTTTAGGGCCACACCAGCATAGAGATAGTTAGGTGGATCCACCCTTGCATATATAGCTATGCCACATCAACATGAGTATGAAAACTATTAGTCTTGAGAATTAAATCATAGCTCTGATTTGATAACATGTTGAATTATATGAAATTAAAGACACTTGGGATTTTCCAATATCTCACGCTATATTCAACCATTTGAGGTACAGGTTTTTGTTAATTAGAAGGGGAACACACTTAAATATTTTACCAAGGTTACCTAGGTAATCAACGCTAATGGTATATGATCAAAAGCCTAGATGCGCTCTTAAATTGAATACTACATGAAATGAAGGAATATTTTGATCAAGATGAAGGAACCTAAAACTGCATAATTCTTATTCCCAATACCAAAAGGGAATTGACTCCAGAAAATAATACGTTGATGATCTTGTTCAAGAACAAGAACATAGGAAGAACAATTCAAAAATTTGGAATAAGGAGTCTCCATCATAATGAAGAGGACCTTATGGCTTTATATAGCGAATTTCAATGTTTTATACCTTGAAACATGAAATGATAGACAATTAAATCAAGAGAAACTAGTTGACAATAGAAAACATTTACTCCCCTCCTTTCCTTATTATAAGAGGATTTTTGGAGATAAATTTGATCCCAAATATAAGAAAACATTTCAAGTTTTAGTATATAGTTATTGCTTGAATATCAATTTTGTACTTATTAATTTCTTTAAATAAATTGTTATGGAACTAGGGCATTAAGCTTCTAAGATAAGTTGGACTAGTGCATTAATGCTGACTTGAGGGGAGTTAAAGTTGAGTACTAAAGAGTATTTTTGGGAGTTTACTTAAAAAGACAAGAACTTAATGAACTCCTTGATTTTGGTGGTTTTTGTATTTTTTCTTATTTTAGGGACCAAGAGTGTATATAAATTAATTTCTTTAAAATATTAATTATTTTTGTTCAAAAATAAATATTTTAAAGGGTGTATGTTAGGGATGGCAATGGGGCGGGGAGGGGGCAGGGAGTACTCCCCCGTTCCCCGTCCCAGCCTCCTAAATTGTCCCTCGTCGTCATCCCCGTTTCTCACTTCGGGGACGTTTTCTCCCTCATCCCCATCCCCACTGGTCCCCACGGGGACTCCAAATGTTTATTAAAAGTTAGCAAAAATATAAATTAAAATATAATAAAGTTAGAAAAATATATTAAAAGTAAGACTAAAAACATGTAAAAAAAGTTAGAAAAATATAATAAAGTTAGTCTTACTTTTATATTTTAATATTTAGAAAGTATAAACGTTAGAACAATTTAATATTTTAAATTAAAAACATGTAAAACAAGACTAAAAAAATTAATTACTTATAATATAATATATACCTATAATAAGAATATTTATGTAATATATTCAGGGCCGAGTCCCCATGCGGCTGTATGATCCCCATCTCCATTCCCACTTTGATCGCGGGGGGATTTTCTCCCCATCCCATCACCATGGGGAAAAGTCCTCTTCCCGCGAGGCCCCATTCGGGGCAGTCCTTGCATCCCCACGTGCGGGTGGAAATTGCCACCCTAGTGTATGTTGACTTTGATAAAATATTTTATCTTAAATGTTGAATTTTAAATAAGCATAAGGCCGTTTTTTTTTTTTTTATGTATGCAAGATTAGAAGCATAATGAATAAAGTTAATACCCATGACTGTTAGTGTTTATTAAGGGTAAACTATTTTTTGGTCTAATGGAAGAGGACTTTGTTTTCCAATATAAAAAATTCACATGTCCCACTCTTCTAATAGAAAAAATAAATCAAATTGCAGTCATAGGCGGACCTATGTCTTAGGATGTGGTTTAGACCTAACTCAACCTCATAAAACCGATTTGTAAGGTGAAAGATGCCTCTTAGTTATAAACTCTTTTGAGACCATATCTCTAGTCAATGTGGGACTTGAGTTTTTCCCAATACTATGTTATGTTCAGAGTTTGCACTTGCACCCACGAAAAAGAAAAACATTCATTTAACTTTTATAAAACTTTTATTTTGAACCCTCTGAATTTATAGTTTTACACTTAGATCTCTCAATTCTTTTAACTTTGACAATTAAATAAGAATTGAATCCTCAAGTCACTAAAATTTGTGAAATCAATCAAATTAGTCTTTAAAATTTTGTGAAACTATCTCCAAAAATAAACTTTCACCTATATCCCTCACCTATATATTTATGAAATGCATGTGTTAGTGTCTAAAATTTTAAAAATATGTTTTATTAGTCTTTGTAAGGGACTAGTTATCTAATTTTAGTGATTAACTTGAAGAATGTCAAAACTTTAAGGACTATTTATTATTTTTTTATACTTTAAATAAAGACTAAATTGGAGAAGGGGTGTAACATTGGAAACTAAATTGAAGATTGACTCTAAATAAATATTAAGTTAAATAGTTTGGTTTCTTAGTTTAAGTTAATCAAATGCTGATATTTATACATTAAATTTCAAACAATTTTGCGAACCAACAATTTTGATAATGAAAAAAACAATTACACCCTCTAACTCAAAGTCTTGAGTCCGCCATGCATGCATTGTCTCCAATTGCCTTATTTTAAATAGATAACAACATCAACTATTTTTGAGAAACATCATATAAGTTTTTTCCTTTTCTAAATGGATATATTCTCAAATTTGGTTGAAAACTCATTCTTATTTAATTGTGTAAAAAAACACATTCTTATATAATGTTATAAAACGAAATATATATATTTACACAACTTGCAAAGTGGAAACTCAAGAGCCCTTGGATGATATAACAAGAGTCTTTTTAAGCTTAATTAAAGTTCTGAGTTCGAATCCAGTATTGGGCATGAAAACAATGTCAAATCTCTCGAGGAATAAGAGATTTGTCTCTCTAATTACGCGCAGAAAATACCTGAAATTCCTTTGGGGCCAACCCAAGAGCCGCGCGCGGTGAATGAACCTGAATACCAAATTGGGTGGGGGAATGAATATGCAGAATGGTAAAAATAAGTAGATCTTACAATAAAATATAAAATATGAAATTTACAATTCTTTTATTTTACTTCTGTGGATAATGTTGAAGAATATACGATACTTCAAGTTTAACTCTTTGTGCTTTGTTTTGAGAATATCTGCGCATGAAGACAAAAACAAGTGTACTCTCAATTCAGTGCCTCTGCAGGTGCACCACGTGTCCCATTCATTTATTTTTAGCAATTTTATCATGAAACTGTTCCCTTCTTGCATCATCGTACATCAACTATAGACACTATTATTGTCGTTGTTGTGAATATGAATTGCTCCAAAGACTCTGGATCCTCTTTCTAACGTGACACATTGGGTCTTCTGCATTTTGTTACCTCCTCTTGTTTGGTTTGTTTTTGGTATGTGAGAATGAAATAAATGTTTTCTTAAAATATATTATAGTTTATGATATTGAATATTGAATATTGGATGGTACTCATTTGACAATTAGTTACTTTTCTTTTGTGTGTAGGTTTAGTGAAACTTTTTCCTAAATATTTTTTTTAGTAATATGTATGACTTATTATATCCAATTAGCCAATCTTCAAAATTAACTTTTAAACATTGATCCTAATCTTGTATATCTTATTTGAGATCATGAAGCATTACATCCATATATTTCTAAATCTAACATGCAAGTCTCAAAAATATCTAATAGCGATTGAAACTTAAACTAAATTTTAGTTGATGTATTTTTTAAAGTGGGAAAACTTTAAGATGAGAGTTTTTAGCAATCTAAACATTTTTTTGGGTGAACATAAAGCTAAGGACTTAGTAGCTTTATCCTTATGCGACGTTGGTCACACCGATAAACATGAAATAATTATTCTTGTTAAACCCTAATAATTAGGGTCATTAGCTCCCAATATAGCATTTCGGAGTATTCGATTGATGGGTTCCGATGGGTTTGGGGACGAATTGGGTTACGACCCCACTCCAAAACCCAAAAGCTATACCTCAAGATTAGGGAAGATGTCCTTATCATTTTTGTCCCCATTGCGTTTCAGACCCTCTCATCACTATCTAAAATATTAAGGAATTCTTGGAGGATGGGGTTTATATACCCATCGACGTTAAGGTCAAGCACATAAAGGGTGCCAAGCCCAACTGTGTTACTATCTAGTAAAAAGCTCAGTAGAGACAGAGCCGTCACCACTTATGAAGTTGGGGTTAAGCCTTTTGCGCATAAATTTGAGAATTGGGACCGCATCTTTGTAGTTTCATCTTGGGAAAGGAGTGGTTAGGGTTTCCACTGAGCGGAACACTATACTTTCTAGGCCATTGAATATAAAATCCCCAAATCAATGGCTATATATAAAAATAACCATCTACATGGCAATAAGCACACAAAAATAAAGCAATTTGATTGTAACAAAAAATAAACGCACTAATCCTCATTATGGCGCACATACCTTTTTATTAATCAACAACTTTTATGTAACATCCCAAAATCCAAGCCTTAGATCAAGAATAGATTCTAGTTAGATATATACTATTAAAATATTTTAAGATTAATTAGTTGAGAGTAATTTAGGAAATAAAATAAGGAATTGGTTAGGGTTAGGATTTAAGTTATGAGAATTTCAAAAGGCTTGTTAGTAGTTAAGGTAAGTCGATGGGGGTTAACTAGTACAGTAAAGGTTTATGTTAGTATAATTTAACTAGGCTAATTAGACTATAATTTTGTGTTTAAGACATTACATTTTATTAGTAAATACCAATTAGGAAAAGAGTTATAATTTAATTAGAAAAGAGTATTATAGATCTTTTGATTTTGATTAATTTAGTGATTTGGTGCTATTCACTTATTTCATGTGGTTTGATAAAAAATAAGGGTGGACTGATCATGGGTAAAGATCTAATGTAAAATAGGAGGGTGACTAGAAGTTTAATTAGTAAGTTCTTAGACTTTAGTAACTATTTAGCAATTTGAAGAATTATTTAAACAACCACTCGCTTAAAACACCCATACGTGTGTCTACTCCACTTCGTAACACATCCATCCACTCTAAAGTTGCAAAGACTCGTCAATTGAACCATTTATCTGATTTCAGAGAAACGGAGACTTGCATATTCTAAATGAGAGAAAAGTGAAACTTAAAGAGAGCTAGAGAGAGGAGAGAACTCAAGAGAAAGAAGGAGATGAACTAGAAGTTTGCTAGCCAATAAACCTTCATATCCATGCTACAAATCAACTTGTAGTTGTAATCTTTATCATCCTTATCCACCACTCATTCAAACTAGGAAATTCCCCCAAACATGCACCAACCAAAACCCATTCTTCAAAATAACTTGCATGTCCCTTTTAGAGTGAGATTTTGAAGCTGGGATTGGAATATATTGTAGAAGGAAGAGGGGAAAAGAGATTGAAAGTTGTAGCTGAGGATATTAGCATAAACTTCGAGTAGTTCAAAGGGATGGGAGTAGGAATAGTTGCTGAAAATTCTGGGTATCTCATTGCTGGTTTCAATTCAACTTGCGTAATCTTCATTATAGGTAAACCTTTGCTTATTTTCTCAAGGGCACCCATAAGAGTCATGTTTTCTTCACTAAATTTATCATTTCTTAATCAACCTAATTGTGAGGATGATTAGGACATTGTGTGGTGACCAAGGCTTCTTAGAATCCTTGGGAAAAGTATGTTTAAATTCTATCAAACATTGATGCATATTGATTGCGTTCTAGATGTTGTTCACTTGAATTCCGTGAATTACATGATGGTTTGGTGCATTGATATGTATTGGAATGCTTTTGGATGAAATTTAGGGTTGAACGGTACTCAAACCCGTAACCATGATGTTAATATTTATGGCCCAAAACGCGCCTCCGGACCAGAAACAAAACCAAGTTAGCAAATTAGCTCAAAATGCGCCCATGCAAGATCAAAAGCACCCCATCACTACAAGAAATTAAGGTATTACCGACAGACTTTCACCCTCTTGCACATTTTTGGAGTTTTGACGCACTTTTATTTTTCTTGTTTGTTAACCCTTTCTTAAGCAACCTAGTTTAATGGTGAATGCATAAGGCTTGAGCTTGAACACTTTAAGGTAATTTCTGCATGATAAACTAGAATATATCTAGCCTAGGGTTTGATTGGTGTACAAAATGTATAAAATCAATTAACTCGTAGTTTTAAACCGTTAGAAGTCAATACACAGGAAACATCATAACCCTAATTTCTATATAGATCGCGCCGGTGCAAACACAAGGAGCGGTAATGATTGGTTATAACAAATAATTGTCAAAAAAATTGGTTATAACAAACATAAGGATACCTTAGTTTGGGTTATAGTCTTATAGAGCTCTAACTTCCGTTCAAAAACTCATTAAACATAATGTCTGACTAGAAGATGTCGTGATCTAGTAACCCTCATTAACTCGTAATTTCTAAATCACATCTAAAGTTCATTAAAATTTTATAAATCTTAGACATTTACCCAATACGTTCGTGATCTAGTAACATTCCCCTCATATTTTATTTGAACCTGTAGTATCATAAATTGTTTTACAAATTATGATAATTAAACACATAGACATTTGCACGTAATTGTTTACTATCTTTGTCTCATTTTGATTACAGTTTAAAGTTTCAGCACACCCCTTAAGAAAAATAATTAGTCTAAATTTTATATAAAGTGTCGTGTAATTTACCATTTAACCTTTTATCTCTTCACGTAAATGAATGTGAAAAAATTTCACAATAAAGAAGAACACGAGTGGGAAAAAAATTAAACGATTCATTGAAAACAAAAAACAATAATTTATTTGAGACAAATTAATTTTACGAAAACAACAAAAAAAATGAGACAGAAGAAGCCCCTCATTGTTGGTTGTCTTGACAATTTCAGCGACATAAAGACGCCGCTTCCGTGTTCGAATCCAAGTGTGAGCATTTATAGTGTGTGTGCATGGTGTTAATTTGCAATTTAATTTAAGTACACCAAAAAAAAAAGAGACAGAAGTACTTTTTTTTTCTTTTCTTTTTGGTCAAAGAAGAAAATTAAAAACCTTTTTTTTTAGAAAAAAAAATCCTACTTCAGAAAAAGTTGAAAACATATCAATCTTTAAGTGGAAAACAACAATTTAATCTTTGACAATCTCGAATATTGATCAAATTGATTGTCAAAAAGTAAGATTGATCAATTTAATATTGGTCAAATTTACTTTTTAATTAAGATAATGAAAGGAAAATCTTAATTTCAATTAAAAAAATTGATTAACATTTAGATTTTTTCTTTTGACAAACAACATTAAATATTTTTAATGAAAAAAATAGAAATTTTATAATTTCTTGATTTTATTTTGAAAAATATATTTTATTGACTTGTCTAGTTATTATATCTTTACATTTTTTCCTCTAAAAGCTAAAAATAAAGAGGATGGTGAAATATAGAGAGACAAAAGCGCGTGAGGTAACACAACAACCTCATAAATCTAACCTTTATATTCACTTCTCTCTCTCACTCTCACTTTCACTATCTAATTTTTTTTGCTAACAAACAAAAAAAAAACACAATGTCTCGTCATCGTCGTCAAGCTTCTCAAGCTATTCCATCGGAGATATTCTCCGGCGAGTTCCTTTCTAAGCCTTTTGAGTTGAATCAAGTCAGTGTATCTGAAGAATCTGGTGGAACTAAAGCTGCTGCTACTACTATTTCTCAACACAATACTAATCAAGAGATCAAAGTGTCTGCTCCGACCACCACTACTACTTCTCCGGCGAACTCAAAGAATCTTCCGCCGCCGGGAAAATCTGCTTGAAGAACTACTGTGTCCAGTGTCCTTGAATTGGCTTCTGCTGCTTCTGTCATTTGTGTTTTCTCTTGTTTTTTTTCTCTCTCTCTCTCTCTCTTGATGATGTAAGGTTATAAGGAGAGAAGCTAAAAATGGTTGAGATGTAGTAAGAAATGTTTATTTAATCTTCATCTATGTTCAAGATCAGTGTCCTTTTTGTTAGAAACTACAATGAGATTTTCTTTTGATTTGTTGGTTTTATCTTTGTTGTTTGGTTATGTATTATATAACTAATGTTTTGAAAATCGAACCAATATTAAACCAGTGAGACTTAGACTTTTGGGTCATAATTCAAACAATTGAATCAGAATCAATGTTAAGTCATGGTTTAATCAATCGAACTGTTCGATTGGTTTAATCGAACGAACTATTATAATATATTTTACTTTAAAAATACAAAATATATAGTGTTATGCAATTAATAAAGCACATCTAATCTAATAGTGTTGGAGTGCTAGTCTCTTGACTGGGGAATTCTGGACTGAGTGTGATGAGTAACGAATTGTGTTATTTTTTTAAAAAGAAAAAAAGAGATAGTGAGATGATGTAAAATGAGAGTAGCAATTTGGGATGGGAAAACTAGATGTCTAGATGTGTGTTTCTTTTAAGATTAGCACATTTTCCAAAGCACCTTTAACACCAACTCTTTGTTTGTTTTACGTCAACATACGTTTTAAAGCACATATAACACCATACATAGTTCAAAATTCATGCTTTCTTCGAGTGAGTTTGTTTCGGTAATAACTGTGGATTTCAACCCAAGAGGTTGGTTTAATGGACTGAGGTAAGTTAAATGTACAAATTTCTTTTGTAAGTGTTCGAAAAGTTTGAAGGTTTTCCGCGTCTTGTATTGAGATGTTATTTTCTCACCCTAAAATTTTATTCCCCAAAAAAGTGTGTCTTTGGTTTTATCGGGCACAAATATGAATTTGTACAAATTGATCGTATAAAATTGATTTTGAATAAAGGTAAATTGTATGTAAAGTAATTTATATTTGGATGAATTCATATAGACATGGGTTGAAAAACAAATTTGAGAGTAAAATAAACTTTTGAAAGTAAAAACTATAAATCCTAGTTTGAATTTAGAATTAACCCTTGTTTAGAACCATGTTCCCAAATTGTTAAATATGCGCTTATTTAGGTTTTTTTAGTTCCACAAGTTAATGAATTTTTAGTTCCCAATTTGTGCTATTGTTAAACATGGTAGCATTATGGAGCACGTGTATTAACTTGATAATATTTAGCGTTTGAATCCCGATTGGGGTCTTGACTTGTCTGCCGAGGAGAGGGTTGATCAGAGTTCACTTTTGGTTACTCTACATTCATTTCATCTTGACGATTCAGAGCAACACATCGTTGCTAGTAGAGGCTTGAAAACCTCCATTCTTTTTCTATTAAATCTTGTTATGTGTTTTTGTTGAATTTGATGTAGCAGGATAAGTTGAATAGCGATATTTAGAGTGTCCTTGTTGATATGTGACAACTATCTGTTCCCACTAAGGTGGGTTTTTTTGGATGGAGGTTGTTGTTTGGGAAGCTATCCAACTCGCGATACTCTTATTTCTAAGGGCATTATCAACGATCCCCATGGGTCGTGCCGCTCTATTTGTTTTGAGCAGGATGAGTCTATTTCCCATTTATTTTTTATGTGTAGTGTAGGTGTTCCAAGTTAGTTTGGATTGCTAATTCAGAATTGGCTGGCATTGCGGTTTCAGGTAGTCTGGTAGGTGTCGAGCATTTTCGTGCTCATGGTCTGCAGTTGGAATTTAAAAAGGCTTGTAGAATGAAGGACTTGTTCTGGATGATTGTCACGTTGTGTATCTGGTTTCATCGGAGTCGTACTCTTTTATGAGGTCAAGTCTTTAATTCACAGGTGGTTGTTAACCATGTTAAGTGTATAACATGGAGTTGGTTCATAAGCATAGAAGGCCAGAATTTGGCTTACGATTTTCGATTGGTGAGAAAATCTTCTTGTATGTCTGAACACGTGTAACTGGTTTTTTGCCTCTTTCTCCCTGAGGTACTCTTTTTTCTTCTTGGGTATTTTTTCCATAGGGTTTTGGCCGAGAGAGGTTTTAATGAGGTCCCTTATATTTGTAAGGGTTGAGGTACCGCTTGCACTCCATTCAATATAATATTTTGCTCATAAAAAAAAACGTTTGAAGCAAAAAACTACAAATCAAAACTTTAAGTAAATTAATTCTAGAAGCAATTTGAAACATGTCAAAATCATTTTTTGTAAAACCAAACATATATGTCAATTTTTTTATAAACCTTTTGATACAAACCCCCTAAAGGAAAAATCATCTAAAAGGAAAGACTGCCCTCTTATTATCATCAAAAAAGAAAGAAAAAAAAGAAATAGAGTAACATAGAGTCCAAACATATATGCCAATAGAATTACTTTTAACTATTTTTTTGGCTTGAAGCATTGCTGACTACTTACGGGGTATTCCAACACTTTCAATGTAATACTAATCTCTATTGACCTTTGGAGCAAATTTCATACTGACCAACACTGAGTTTATCAACAACTGCAGGAGTCAAACTCGCGAGTAACAGATTGACCCCTCGTGTCGAGGTAACTTATGTCACTGAATTAACGGTGTATGTTTACTTTTAAATACTCTTCTAAAAGTGAAACCAAACATTTACTAAACGTGAATTTTCACTGAGTGACCGGGTGAATGGTGTATGTTTAACTTTAAAGCACGTTTCACAAGATAAACGTGAGTTTAGTGTGTGGCGTTAAAATACTGAAAACAAAAAAATTGAGACGTGAAAATATGAGAATGAGAATATAAATTGAGATGATGTGAAGGGACCCTATGTGTTTGTTTTAACGTCATCACATACTGCAAAGCTTTCTGACATATCATAACTCCAATTTGATTGTATGTTGTTGGAAATGTGGGTTCAAATGTAGTTGATGTTAAATGAGAAATGATATTTGGACAATGGAACATGGACAATGATGGATAACTACGGTGGGTCCCACACGTTATAATGGTTAATGTTTTAAAAAAGTTGGGTATTTATTTTTTTCGCACGATAGTTAGCTCAAAAAGTAACGTTGGAATTTTACTACGTGGTTAATGTTTCAAAAAAAGTTGGGTATTTATCATAACTGCGATGGTTAACCTCAAAAAGACTCTAAATGAATTGACAATGCAATAGGCTTCACTTTTGAGTGAGACTTGAGGTTAACCATCGCAGCAGTGATAAATACCCAACTTTTTCAAACATTAACCACGTGAGTAAAATTCCAACGCTTACTTTTCGGCGCTAACCATCGCAAAGCAAAATAAATACCCAACTTTTTAAAACATTAACTATCAGAACGCCATGCACATCATGAATGGTCATCATCATTCCATGCTCCATCATTCAAATAAAGAGATCTGATGTTAAATTGATGCATAATTAACGCTTTGTTTGGGCCCATGTTCATTTGCCATTCATGATGAGTGTGTCGACGAATTTGAATTGGGTGTAGTGATCTCTTTCTAACTTATTTTTTTCTCAATATTTTTTAACAAAACTATCAAAGGTAGTGTATAACTCCAACTTTAGGGGTAAGTGGTTAATGTACTCTATTTACTCTATTTAAAGGGGCATATTCAGCTACACGTGTTCGATCTCCTGATGGAATAAATTAGAGCCGGAATAAATTAGAGTCAGACTTTACTTACCTCTCTGTCGAACTCCGAATTATTTAGAGTCTCTTTCCACTGGACACCGGAGTGGGGTCAAAGACCCCTAGACCAAAAAATAGGTCGAAAGCGTGTGGAAACTATTCTTGTGACTTCATAATTGTACAAAATGTTTGACCGCACTTAATCTAGATCCGTGTGTCGACCGCGTTACTAGCATACAAAATATATCGATTAAAGTATTAGAGGCAATGGTAGATCCAGGACCCTAGGGTCAGGGGTGTTAAATTTTTTAAATACACAATTTACTAAAAATATAATTAAAAACAACTATAATATATTTAAATAAATAAATTATACATTTCATAATTGTCCTCTATGTGATTTCATATTTTGAAACAGTTAAATAATAGGCTCAGAGTAAGTTTTATTGAATACATCACTCTCAATGTATAGCACTAAAAAAAATCAATATTGGTGCTTGGTGTGGTAAAATATATGCAAGTATACATAGTCACACAAGTAATATAATGATAAGAAAGGTCGAACCCACATTGATTATGTATTGTAAAGCTTTGTATATTCAGAGTGTACACTTAGTGTGTCTACACTATGCACTATTTTTGGTTTGGAGTTTTTAAGGTAAGTAAAAACAATATAAACAGTAAAGAGTGTAAGGAATCAGTTAGATAAAGTAGTTGAGATGTTTTCACCAAGTATTTTACTTCTAAGTGTTATAGTGGAGTATGTAGTGTTTCCACACTGGATGCAGCTGCATGAGTGTGTGTCTGTCAGCACTTTCTTCAGAGTTTCATTACAAAGCTTCCTATGTCTAGGCATGCTAAATAGGTTCACTCTTGTCTTTTTAACCTCCCACTGTATCACCCTAGGAACTATGTTATCTTATGTCTAGGACTTAACATGGTTTTAACAATCAAATCTTTATTAAAACTAGTTCAACAAAGAAGTTGTTATAAACTCTCATTCCTATTAATTCTTGAGTTCATAAATGTGACTCATGTCTGCTGCCACAAGTTTACCTATTCTAAAGTGATCAATTCCAGAAAAAAGCTTTGAAAGAAGTATTACACAAGAATTAAATGCATACACTACACAAACCATAATAACATACTTAGAAGTTCATTACAAGGTTATAACATCTCAACTTAAGGGAATTTAGCTCATGTTACTCATTATATAATAGAGAAAATCTGCAAAGCGCATAATCAAAAGAGTAATATAGCAAAAGAACTTAAAAGGAGAGAGATTACTCGAATAGAAGATCTTTTGCATGAGTTTCCCAAGTTGAAGTACAATATGAGTTCCTTACACAGTTTCCTTCAAGTAGAAGTGAAGGGAGTGGTTGTCAAGCACCTCCTTGCCTTCATTCTCTACAGAAACCTAAAGAAAAACTAAAGCTAAACTAAACTAAACTAAAACTAAGTGATCCTTTCAGAAACAAATGAAGAAATACAAATGAAGGATGAAAGATTGTTTGTAGGTGAAGATATGGCCTCTATTTATAGGCTTGAAAGCTTTCCTCCCTTGAGGGGTTTCCTTAGGCGCGTAAGATCAACTGAAGAGACCAACCTTGGATAAAATCAGACAACCAATGAAGCAAATAGCTCAGTTGTGGTCGCTTGCATGTATAACATAAGGTGAGGTCCATTGGAGAAGTGCCACATGCCTTTTAGATAAGTGAGCCTTGCAACTTGATTTTTATGTTTATCGCCGACTTCTGCAAGTGGCTCTGCTCCAGGTGACTAGGCATGACTTCAATTCAAGTGTGGAAGCATCAAAATGGTCCTTGGATGTTTTGGTGCAAACTGCTAGATTTTGCAGGTGTAGGCAGTGTTTCCACTCTTGGTGTAGGCAGTGTTTCCACTCCTGGTGTTGACAGTGTTTCCACTCCTGGTGTTGGCCGTGTTTCCACTCCTGCAGTTGCTGCACTGAACAAAAACATCAAACCTAACAAGATATGTGTATTTATGCCTAGTTATTTGTCCTAATCATTTGGATCTCTAAAATGTTGTTTCTTAATAAATAAGCTGTATTTATATATTAATGTACTTGAAAATAAAAAATAACCTAAGTAAAAATAGATGAATAACTCTATATAAAATAGAGTTATCAGTGCTCCCCTTCCAACTTAGTTTTTACCACACCCAAAATTCGAATCTTAGACATTGCGATGGGATCCAAGTTACCACTCAGATCAGCTGTTGGTAAAAAATTCAAATTAAATAGCACTAACACAAAATACAAACTAAATAGTACTAACAAATTCAAAATTAGGATAATAAGAACAAGAACGGAAGGAGATGGAGAGACGGGAACTTTTTTTTTTAAAAAATATAAGAGTGTGAGTGATTGTCAGTGTGGTGCATTAGAGTGGTGTCAATTTAGGAACTTTGGTGCAAAACTAAGAACTTGGGTGCAAAACATATTTTTTAGGAGATGCAAAAACATTTTCCCCTAAGATATCGGTGCTAATTTTTTTATTTGAGGGTGTTCACTTAAACCCCTCAAATGTATATAGATCCGCCAATGATTAGAGGTACTCTTCGTGGGAGTTGTAACCCACTAGCTTTTATGTTAAAGCTCTTCTTAATGTGATTTCACCATAAAAGTTGTTGGGAGGTCAATTGAAATTTCCAAAAAAGTGAAAATGTGTGAAAATTTAAGGGGTACATTTCATAAAGTGGGTGAATAGAGTATTGAAAAGGTGAGACGATTAATGTTCACTATGGTAAATACATGAATAAAGTTATCTTCTCTCCTATAAATAGGGAGATTTGTGAAGCGATGAGACATCTCCTTTTGGGTCATCATAATAAGGAGAGGTGATGCATCTGTGAGGAATCTCCACTTGGGTGATCCCAAATAAGTAGTTCAGTTGGCGAACTAAGGGATACCGAAAGAGTGCACCAAAATAGTGTAAGTAGAAGTTCCCGAGTTCAAACCCGAGAAACTAACATTCCCCTCTCCCACTAACATTGTCTATCAAAAAAAATGTAGAGTTGAAAATGTGTAAAAATTTAAGAGGTACATTTCACAAAGTGAAAATGTGTGAAAATTTTCAAAGTGAAATTTTCAAAAAAGTGAAAATGTATGAAAATTTAGGAGGTCCATTATGTGAATGCGAGTATCGAAAATGTGAGACAGTTAATGTCCATTATGCTAAATAAATGAATGAAAATCATGTTCTCTCTATTAAATAAAAATATTTGTATGGGTGTGGGTTAATCCATTGACGTGTGTAGTTTTTTCCAACAAAAACAAACACGTGCGTGTTTGGAAATCTTGATTTTTACAGTGGAACTGCCTGACTAACCAAACACTCTGCAAATGGTATTCGGAGCATTTCAATATTTCATCAATGTAACAACTTGTAATTCTAGGTCATGTGTTAGTATATGTTGTTCATAAATGTAACTTTATGTTTTTTTTTGTGTTGCTCATCATTTTAATTAGATGTAAATGTTGTATTTTTATGAACAAAGATTTTTGTGATAAAAAGCTGGTAAGTTTACCTCGACATGCCAAATATTATTAACATCAGAAACTCCAAACTCTCCCCATTGATCTTTTGCATTAATAGAAAAATTTGATTATTTAAGTATATTGAATTATTGGATTTTCTATCAGATGCGTTGCTTTGTTCCATATTACTAGCCCCACGACCCGTCCGATGGACGGGTTAGTTAGCGGTTGATTAATTAAAACACATTGGAATAAAAGCAGGTAGAAATAACAGTTTGTGAAGATTAAAGGTTAATGTTTGTTGAAGACATGCATATGTGATACACAACAAAATCAAAGAATAGTTTAGGCCAAGTAAAAATTCTTTCAGCCTAAACTTAGATATGAAACAAATAGGAAGAAGGAATAATAATAAGAAGTATATTTAAAATAGTTCAAAAGCATAGACATTTGTTAATGAATATCCGGTAGTTGGGATATTTAAAGGCCAAGGTCTATTGTTTCAGTAGAAAGGTAAGTACTACATTTAATTATTTCTACCAGATTTTCTAATGATATCTACAAAAACAGTCAAAAGGGAGTCACCAATTTCCAATTTCAGCAAATCTCCTACTCGCAGTTTTCCTCCCTCAAGAAATGACACCCATGTGGCTCCTGTTATACATTTTTCATCTCTTGAATGTTTGGCAGAACGTAATGTGCAGACATCAAACAAAATCTAAGTATTTTTTTGACTAAACAAATTCTAAATTTTAAAGACAAAAGTCACACATATTAGATCAAGTCATAACACAAACAGTTTAAAATTGGAGCATAAACAACAGCCTAATCACACAGATTAGATGAAGTCATAACAAAATCATTTTAAAGTTGTAAAATAAACAACAACCTATAATAACATTATCCATATTCATCAAATGTAACCATAAAAACTTAACCCATAATACCGTCTTACCGGTTCGAGGGATTAGTCTCTAGAGTTGCGGGTAGAGGATACCCAGTTTATACCAAAAAAAATGTACACATGAAAACTTAACTCATAATTAAAGAGAAAAGAAGACAACATAATTAAAAAATGAAACACGTACGTAGGTCTCATGCAGAGATTGATTTAAAAGTAAATATCAATTTAATTATGCTTCTAATACTTTTTGATGCGAAATTATCTAAATAAAGAAGAAAATACCAATTAGGACATCTAATTTTTTTTCAATATTCTAAAGAACCCCAAAACACACTGCCTAAAATCACTTTTTATGTATTTTGCCACCAAATTATTTTTCCATCAAATAGATTATTGGCAACCGAAGTGTTTCAATAGTTAAAAAATTTCTGAATACTAAAGTAACCCAAAATACAATATCTAACATTTCGTGTTACACGTTTTGCTACAAAATAATGTTGTCCCCCATCAAGTACACTAAAACACACTATTTAGCATCCCACTTTAAAATGTAAAAATATATAAAAAAATGTAGATTAGTCATCGGTAAAACTCTGTTGGGAGGATATAACCACACACACCGACAAAATCGAGTACTCGTGGTCAGCCAATTTCTCAAGTGTACATTAGTCATCGTTAAAGCCGATGAAAACTACACACTAATGAGATGGTAACAAAAAAAGTAAAAGAAAGGAAACAAAAAAAAACCAAAGTGAAAGAAAAAAAAAACCAATTGACTCCGATGGACGAGTTGTCTAACTATTGATTAAATAAATTACTTTTAAACAAAAACAACAGTAAATAATAATATCAAACAAATTCTAAGTATTAGAAAGACATCACAATTAGATCAAGTCATAACACAAACAACTTAAAGTTGGAGCAAAAACAACAGTCTAATCACACATATTAGATCAAGTTATATCAATAACAACTTAAAAGTTGTAACATAAACAACAATCCATCAAGAATGGCTATTCTGGCTTAGTTTGCTCTTGAGATTGATAGATCCGTCCTGAGCCGGTTGTAGGATTCTGTCGATCATGCACAGTTTGATTTAAAACTAAACACAAATTTAAGAATGCTTCTAATACTTGTTGATGCGAAATTATCTAAATAAATAAGAAAATACCAATTTGGACATGTAAATTTTTTTTAATTCTAAAGTACACCAAAACACACTGCCTAGAATCACACTTTATGTATTTTGTTATGAATTTTTTTCATCAAATAGATTATTGAGGAACGAACTTCGCTTATTTAAACATCGTAAATTTTTCATGCACTTCAAGTTCCCCAAAATACAATGTCAACATTGCACTTTACATATTTTGTCACAAACTTATTATTTTTTACCAAACCAGTTAGTTACGAAGAAACTTCTAGTATTTTAAGACTTCAAAAAAATTCGGAATCCTAAAGTACCCCAAAACACACTGCGTAAAATTTAGCGTTACGCATTTTGGGATAAAATAATTTTGTTCCCATCAACTACACCAAAGCACATTGTTTAGCATTTCACATTACTTTTTTTCTTACGTAATTAAACATTTTTTCACCCAAAATTTTCATATTTCATCATGTAAGATTTTTCTAGATTGTAAAGTACCTCTTAAAATATAAAAAAGAAAAAAAATGCAAAACCATAAAATATAAAAGAAGAACCTTGGGTGTGACAAAAACTCTGTTGGGAGAAGATAACCACACAAGCCGACAAAGCCGAGTTCTCGTGGTCAGCTAGTTTCTCCGGTGTAGATTAGTCATCGGTAAAATTAAATTTTTTTCTAAACCCTAAAGAACCCCTAAGCACACCGCTTAACATTTCACTTTACACATTTAGTTACAAAATGATTGTTTCCCCATCAACTACACCAAATCACATTGTTTAGCATCGCACTTTATGTGTTTTGTCATGAACTTAAATAGTTTTCCACCAAAAATTTGCATATTTAAACATCTAAAAATTTTCAAGACTGTAAAGTACCCCTTAAAATATAAAAAAAAAAAAAACCTTCAAATATAAAAAAAAGCACTTTGGATGTGGTAAAAACTCTGTTGGAATGGGAGACTCGTGGTTAGCCAAACTCCCCAGCGTAGATTAGTCATCGACAAAGACAATGAAAATTACGTACCAATGACATGGTAAAAAAAAATAAGGAAATAACAAAAAAAAATAGAAGCAAGAAACAAAAAAGAAAGTGAAACAAAGAAGGAAGAAGAGAAAAAAAAACAACAAAAAAAATGAACCAACAAAAAATCATGTCACATAACAAAAAATTATTCCCACCAAAATCCAATCCAATTTAGATACCTATGCCAAGCCGCATAAGGTATAAGATAATGACAATTTTTTAATTAGTAAAAAATTCTAGATCTGTCACTGTCTCTACACCTTTTTACATTTTTGTCCACTAAAATAAGATATATGTACCTATTAAAATCTACTATCTACTATAATCTACTATAAATCTTAACAATCAACCCACTACCAAAAATACTATATTATCCCTTACTTTTATCTCAATCTTAAGGATAAAAATGTCATTTCAAATTATTTTCTTTCACTTTTTTACTCTCACTCACTTTCATTATTAGTGGGTCCCACTCTTACATCATCTTTTTATTTTTTTATTTCATTTTAAAACCTACTTTTCTTTTTCTCTTTCCTCTTTCTCACTCTTTCCACTTCTCTCTACTATCAATATAATCAAACAACCCACTACCAAAAATCTTTTTTACAAAATTAATTTTTTGTTAAAAAATCAGTAATTACATAAAATTAATATTAAATTATGTAGAATTTACTAATTACTATAATATACTCAAACTACTAAACCCAATTAATTTAACCACTACTATTTGTCTAAAAAAGTGATACCGCTGGCAAATATTTCAAAACTATTTTTCCTAAAAAATTAAACGGGAGCGCCAACAAAAGCGAAACGTGAGCGCCAACAGAAGCGCAATGGGAGCGCCAAAAAGCAGCAAAAACTGCCACCTACCTACCACACTAACGCACACAGACAATTTTTTTTTTTAAAAAAACACTTTATTTTTAAATTTATTTATTCTACAAAATAAGTAATTAAATAAACTTAATAAAAGTAATATTAAATCATGTAGAATTTATTATTTACTTTAATTTACTTAAAACTACTAAATTCAATTAATTTAACCACTACTAATAGTCAAAATAAGCAATACCGCTAGCAAAAATTTAAAATTTTTTTTCCTTAAAAAATCAATAATTAAATCCATCAACTTTTTACGGGAGCAGCAACTGGAGCGCCAATGGAAGAGCCAACCGAAGCGCCAACGATACGGGAGTGCCAACGAGAGCGCCAACGGGAGCGCAATTATTATAAGAATATACCGACATTATTACACCTCATTTTCTTTTTTTCCTTTTTTTTACTCTATTATTTATATTATAAGATGGTACCGACTTTTTTTTTAAAATTCTTTTTGCAACACAACTATTTTAATAAATTTGAAATATCGCCTT
Source organism: Oxytropis ochrocephala (assembly GCA_020916435.1). Classification (NCBI taxonomy): domain Eukaryota; kingdom Viridiplantae; phylum Streptophyta; class Magnoliopsida; order Fabales; family Fabaceae; genus Oxytropis; species Oxytropis ochrocephala. The sequence continues at coordinate 112,838,189 of CM037092.1, read as the reverse complement.
TTATGAAGTTTTTCCTTTTCTTATATTACATTTTGCAACTTTTAACGTATTATTAATTTCATAAAAAATTATAACAAATACAGTATCACTCGTGCGAATGCACGGATAAAATACTATAAATCTATACAATCAACCCACCACCAAAATTACTATCTTATCCTTTTCACTTTTTTCTCTCACTCACTTTTATCATTAGTGGGTCCCACTCTTAAATCATTTTTTAATTTTTTTTATTTCACTTTTAAACCTACTATTCTCTTTCATCTCTCCCACTCTTTTCACTTTTAGTTACTATCAACATAATGAAACAACTCACTACCAAAAAAAATTTAAAAACAATTAATTTTTGTTAAATTTACTATGTTGAATTTACTATTTACTACCCATTTGTCAAAAAAAGTGATACCGCTTGCAAAAATTCCAAAATTATTTTTTAAAAGAATCAATAATTAAATTTTATCCACTTTTTTTTTCTGTGAGCCACACGGAAATAGCAACGACAATGTCAACGAAAACGCTAATAGGAGCGCCAACGGGAACAACAGGAGTGCAAACGGGAGCACCAAAACGCAACAAAAGTTGTGTGTTGTCTGCCGCACTAACCAGCGCAGTCAAATTTTTTTTAAAAAACACTTTCTTTTTTAAATAATTTCTTCTACAAAATCAGTAATTAAATAAACTTAATAAAATTAATATTAAATCATGTATAATTTATTATTTACTTTAATCTACTCTAAACTAATAAACTCAATTAATTTAATCACTACTGATAGTCAAAATAAGCGATACTGCTAGCAACGACAGCGTCGACGGGAGCACCAATGGAAGCGTTAACAGAAGCGCCAGCAGGAGCGCCAACGAGAGCATCAACGAGACCTCTAACAGTCGCGCCAACAGGAGAGCCAACAGGGGCGCCAACAGGAGCCCCAACAAGAGCATCAACGAAAGCCAATGGGAGCACCACTATTATAGAAAGATACAACTATTATTACATCTCATTTTATTTTTTTCCTCATTTGTACTCTATTATTAATATTATAAGATGATACTGGCTTTTTTTTTAAACTTTTTGCAACACAACTATTTTAATAAATTTGAAATACCGTCTTTTGTGGAGTTTTTCCTTTTTCTTTTATTATATTTTGCAACTTTTAACGTGTTAATAATTTCATAGATAATTATAATAAATACAGTATCACCCGTGCGTATGTACGTGTAAAATACTAGTAGGTATTAAAGTAGGTGAGTGAATTTCCCGCATTTCTTCTTCAAGCTCTCAAGTGGTTTAGTCTCCCAAAGAGCCTTAGTCATGGAGTTTCTCTATTCCTCAATGACTTCAAGTCTCGAACCATTTCTTAATTGTACCAATTCATGGTCCAACAATCTAAAAAGAGTCGTGATATACTTTTTTTCAATTGAGAGACCTGGAAGATATTATGTAGATTGGATAATGAAGGGGTTTTTTTTACCCCCTACATCCTCCCTCCCATCCCCATAACCCATTTTATTCCAAAATTACCCTTCAGTTTTTTTTTTAAAAAAACATTTTAGAAAAATTTCCGGAAATACCTCACAAAATGGTATTTCCGGTTTGTATTTTTTTGAAAAAAGTTACGTTGGGATTCCCGGATTTACCTCATAGGTAGGTAAATCCGGTTCATAATTGTGAACCGGATTTACCTACCAATGAGGTAAATCCGGAAAACCCCTTTTTATTTTTTTAAAAAAATTATTTTTAAAAAGATACGCGTCTGGTACAATTTAGAATACGATACGAACTCGTTACGTACGAATAAATATATGTCTAAATACGAACTAATATACGTCAAAATAGACGGGCAGTCACGCTAGGCAAGTGCTCCTCATAGAGCAGTTGCTACACAGGATCATAGAGCGGTTGCTGCACTATCTGTCGCCGACGCATATTTTTTCAGAGCAGTAGACGGGAAGTCATGGGGAGTAGTAGGATCATAGGCGTGATTGCTCGTCTATTTTTATGTATTTTAGATCGTATTTAGACGTATCTTTACTCGTATATCATAACGCGTTCGTATCGTATTTTAAATCGTAACAGACGCGTATCTTTTTAAAAATAAAATTAAGAAAAAAGGGGGGTTCCCGGATTTACCTCATAGGTAGGTAAATCCGGGAAACCCCACGAAACAGATTTTTTTTCCAGATTTATGAATCGGATTTACCAATATTTGAGGTAAATCCGGGAAAGTTAATTTTTTTTAAAAAAAAACAGAGGACATTTTTTGTCCGTTTTGGTATTTTGGGGGTGTGAGAGAGAAGGAGGGGGTGAGAAAAAAAAACCCTAATGAAGGGGGAGGTCAGTTTGGTACGCAACAATACTAACCTGACTCAGAATTGGAAAGGGACAAGTAAAACATGGGGGTGTTGCTTTTCCCACGCCCTCTCCTACTCAAAACACACCCTATAAGGGTGTGAAATGACCAAAAGACCAGCCAAAGCGTCTTTTTTTTCCAAGAAATTTCACGTTTTCGAACACGGGCCTTCGAACCCGTTCGAACGACATCGTTCGCGTGAGTTAAATATTGACTTCACACCCTCTTGTGCGTAATTTCACCTGTTCGAACGACATCGTTCGCGTGAGTTAAATATTGACTTCAGACCCTCTTGTACATAATTTCACCTGTTCGAACGAGGTCATTCGAACGTGTTCGAACGAGGTCATTCGAACGTGTTCGAACAAGGTCGTTCGAACGTGTTCGAACAAGGTCGTTCGAACCGTCGTTAAACACGTCTTCACAGCGTTTCACGCGAGGTTATTTTTGGAATAAAATTTGTTAAGGGGTGTGAAAGAGTAGGAGGGGGAGTGAGAAAAGCAAAACCCCAACATGGATGCAACTTTTTGGCCCAAAGAGCCCTTCCAATGCCTATAGTTGGTGGAAGACAAAGGAAGACATAATCACCTTCGTCAAGTTCGAAATATTTTCACCGAATGTCGGCATAACTCTTTTGCCGACTTTGAGTTGTCTTTAGCCTATCCGTAATGATTCAGATTTTATCTGTTGTCCTTTGGAAACTATCCGGTCTTAACAAGCTAGTAACTTTACCTCGTGCAAGCATAAGAGTTCTACATTTCCTACCATATAACGCCTTATCAAAAACCATAAAAATATTGGAATGTTATTGTTGCAACCAAACTAAATTTAGGAGAGGTGATCATCCCAAGACACACCATCCCCAAGAATGCACATGCTCGCAACATGTCCTCTAAAATTTGGAGGGTTCTTTCTGTTTGACCACCGTTTGAGGATGATAAGCCGAACTAAGATTCAGTTTTGTTCCTAACGCTTGGTGCAAAGATTTCCTAAATCTAGAGGTGAACATAGGGTCCCTATCTGAAATGATACTAAGGGGAATCTCGTGTAATCTAATGATTTCATGCACATAAGTCCTAGCTAATCTAGTGGTGTTGTAGGTTGACTTGACAAGAGTTAAGAGACATGACTTTGTTGACCTATCAATGATAACCAAAGTGGAATAAAATCCTTTTTGAGTCCACGATAGGCCTGCAACAAAGTCCACGGAAATGCATTCCAATTTTGGTCTTCTGGAAAACTAAACACTTAGCCATAAACTCAGCTATATCCTCTCTCATTCCCGACCACTAGTAATTCTGTCATAGATCATGGTTCATCTCGGTAGAACCAGTAGTATGTAGTGTAAAATTCACTTGTCAAATTATTCTAAGATTTGGTTTCTAAGTCCTTGTTTTTTGGGAACATAAATTCTTTGGCGAAACAGAATGATTCCATTACTTACTGTTGAGAGGTCATGAAACGCTTTCTAGGTTTAAACTCCTCATCCCAAGATTGGGCTTACCTAATAAGGGCCTAAAGCAACAAGACACATGCAATTGACTCAACAAGAGTCCACCTTTTCATTGTGAAACTCTGAGATTGGGATCCCTAAACTTCTCTAGCAGTAATTATGTTATCAGGTATGTTAATATTTAGTGGTAGTTCTAGATTAAATAATTATGTGTTACACACACCTAGCCCTAATAGCAATTTTAGGTATATACTTTTTTTTAAACAAAAGAAAGGGTTATGGAGCCTCGTTAAAACCTTCTGATGCAAAACTCTCCTTAGGGAAAAAGCACCGGAAGAAAAGAGTACTCCCCCTAAATTTTATTGATAAAAAAGAGAAAAAACAGGAAACATGAGGGGACTAGGCCAAAACCCATGAGCATAAACAACAAGATAACTGGAAAAAACAAAAACATACCTACCAAGGTGTGCAAATGCATCACTATAGCAACTCTCATCTCAACCAGGTCGGCACCAGAGCCACTAACAATCATCTGCAGCATACCAAAAATAGGAAGCAAGAGGCGTGCCCAACCCATCGAGGGACTAACAAAACCTATAGTTAGGCAAACCTAACCTATTCCTGAAAAAGTCCTCCGCAATGAAACTCGGGATAAGATTCCACCAGGTAAATCCACTTGAGTTAGTACCGTGATCTGCAAGCTTATCAGCACAAACATTACCTTCTCTGTAAATGTGGGTCCAAATGAAATTTATCTGTCTAGTTAAAGATAAACAATTGTTCCATCTGTTGCGAAGTTTCCAAGGAACAACATTACAGTTCTTAAAGGCCGAAACAACTAATTGAGAATCACATTCTAACCACAAAGACATCCAACCTTTATCAAAAGCGATCTCAATAGCCATCATGGCTCCAATAAGCTCAGCATGAAGGGCATAACTGTTACCTATCGTAGCAGAAAAACACCCAAGGACAGCAACACTCCTGTCTCTAAAAATGCCACCACAAGCAGCTGGATCGGGGCTCCCTTTAGCAGCACCATCTGTATTGCACTTTATCATGTAAGGAGTAGGAGGGGTCCAAATAACCTCTTTGATGGCTGAGAAATTTTTGTAATTACCATTGACATTAAAGGCTCTTATAATCATAAATTCAGCAGCAGAGGAAGGCATTGTAGATTTAGAGGCATTTCCTGCTAAAGTTACATTGGAAAGAATTAAACTGATAGCAGTATGTGAGGGGATCACATGATTATCAAATCTAGTGTGGTCCCTGCAATACCAAATCACCCAAAAAATGTTTATAATAGCAGCACCGACGATGTCACTCAATTGAGGACTCCAACCATGGGAAAGCAAGGATAAAATGCTCTGGAAGGAAGCAGTGTCAATATTGCGACTAATGATTCCTCCGAGCCAATTCCAAAGGTGTTTTGCAAATGGGCAGGCCAGGAAAAGGTGGTGAGAAGTCTCTAAGTCCCTGCCACAGTTGTTACAAACGGAAACCACTGTGCAACCTCTATTCCACAGTTGGTCATCTGTTGGCATCTTATTATGAATAGCCCTCCAAAGAATAAAAGATTTTGAGGGCAGAATAAAATTCTTCCAAACTGTCTTAGTCCAGGGGACAACCTACCCAGCTGGAGCATGAAAAAGGAAAGAATCATTGAAAGGCAGATCTCTTGAATTAGATCAGTCCCACATCAATTGATCCGCTACCGGGATGATAGGGATAACCGTTTTCTGAATTTCAAAGTAAATTTGGGGAAAATGATTTATGAAATCGATAGGGATAGACCATCTGCCGTTTACTATAAAATCACTAACAGTAGCTTTGAGGTCCTTGTGTACATTAGTAGGTATACCAATGATATCCACAATGAGCCTAGAAAGCCAAGAATCCGTCCAAAAATTAATGCTCACACCATTTACAATCTTCCAAGTTGAGTGCTCGAGAATCACAGAGAGACAGGACTTAAATCCAAGCCATATAGAAGAAGAGACGTGAAAGTTCACCGACTTATTGTTTTTATAGACCCTGGCTTTCAAAAGTAGAGCCAATTGTAAGTTGGTAGAGATGAAACTCCAACCAAGCTTTAACATACCAGCCCTATTAATTGTTTTGATAGATCTGAGACTGAGACCACCCTCTTGTAAAGGTTTGCACACCGTTTGCCAAGCAACAATAACAATTTTCCTAGTAGTAACATCGCCAGACCACACAAAATTTCTAATACAAGTGTCAACAGTACCTTAATCCTTATCTGGTCATAGCCGATCTTAGATCAATCTTTGAGAGAACCAAAGCTACCCACAATTGATCTAAGAGGATGTCTATCTTAGGTAAAAGATACTTATTCTTAATGATCACCTTATTCAATGGACGGTAATCTATAAGGATGTAGAACAAGAGTATATATTGAATGGTGTAAGACTCCTTTTATGGTAGAAAAATATTTTAATTTCCTTATGATGGTCAAATAATTTTTTATTCATTTATTTATTATATAATAGTTCAATGGTTATGATCTTTGAAGGTAACTTGTTGTGTGCAAGTTATGACCTTTTATTTTGTTTTGCAAAAAACAACTTGTTTGAATAACTTAAATGAATAATTGAAGTTGGTAAAAATAAATGACTAATATTTAAGATGTTTTATTTAGTCCAATGACCTTTTGTTTTGTCCTAAGTTGGGATTAAAAAAATTGCAACAACTAAGTGGGGTGATCTTGCATGATGTCTGAAGAGAACAAACAGAGCATCGTAGTTACGACATGATTACAAATAGATTACTACAAATGTGTAAAACTGGAAAAAGAAGAATAAATTGGTAAAATTGAGTGATCATGTATTATTATTAGAAGAAAAAATGGAATTGTCAAAAAAAATAAACTGAGTGTTAAGCAAACTGCAAATAGTGTAAGGTTTATGGAATCAATATATTTAATTAATTTCCAATTATTTTCTCTATGTGATGAAAACAAATGGTATAAGAACTCAATAAAAAATCGAAATAAAATAAAATTTTCAAACAAACAGATCGAATCGAATCCAACCCAGACACATGAGGATTGTAATTGGAAAAGGCATGCAGACTAAATGAGCTAGAGGCGGTTTCTTTCTGATCATGAAATGGAATTTCATAATAATAATCTGAAAAAGTAAAATTTTTAGACCCTTTTTGTTATTAAAATTTGGTGGCAACTTCGGTACCCATCTAAAAAATATGAATACCAACACCTATTTTTTCAGGATCACTATTATTTGCTCTGACTCCTTGCATTAATTGCTAAGATTAGATTATATTTATTGTTGTCAATCAATTATAATCCATTACTTCCTTTCTCAAGTTTGGATTTTATAGTTGGTCAAAAAAAAGTATGGATTTTATAGCGTTGCCAATCAAATTTTAAAAAGTCTTTTGTTCTTTTAACTTTATCAGGATAGTTTTTTTTCTAACATTTTTATTCTTATAAAAAAGCCTTTTAATCTCACCATAAAAAATAAAGTCTTTTATTACGTTTAGTCTATTATTAAATATGGAGAAAATACTTAGCCTTAAAACGCATAAAAAATAAAATAAAAAAATACATTATCTTTTAATGTTTTAAATAAATATTAATAAATCTAAATTTTCAATCTGAATTTATAGTTGTTTTAATAAATATTATTTAAAGATTTTCGTGGTTATATTTCAAAAACTAAATTGATATATTATTTATTTTAATAAAAGGCCAATGTATTGTCTTATTTTATTTTAAAGCTTATTTACAGTTTTTATCTCCCTATTTTCACCGATTCACGATTTTGATCCCTTCACAGATTTAGTCCCCCTATTTTCAATAACCACGATTTTAGTCCCCCAAAATTTTTCTCACGAATTTAGTCCCTCTATTTTTACCAACTCACGATTTTAGCCCCCCAATAATTATTTTCACGAATTTAATCCCCCTATTTCCCGAATTTTTAAAATCGAAGTCTCCTTCTAATTTGGTCAAAATTGCGATGGGTTGTTAGTCACTTAAAAATTTAAACATAAAAATTATTAAGTGACTAACAAAAAAAATTGGTCAAAACTGGTTTGCCTCGTTAGAATTTAAACATAAAAATTATTATTATAATTACAAAAAAAAATTTATTATTATATTTAATAAATAAAAATGCTATCTTCTTCTGCATTTGTTACTTCATTTCTCTTCGCGAACCCAAACTCAACAAACCCAACATCGTTCCTTCAATAGCAAACCAAACTATTATATTTAATAAATAAAAATTCCTTGAAGGAACGATGTTGGGTTTGCTGGGTTTGGATTCGCGAAGGGAAAAGAAGTATCGAATGAAGAAGAAGATGAAATTATATATATAATAATATTAAAAAACAATTTTGTAACAATAATATTTTTTATGTTTAAATTCCAACAAGACAAGCTAGCGTGTCAGCCACGTAGAATAAGTAAATGGCAACTCAGTGCCAATTTTGACCAAATTGGGGGGGGGACTTTGTTTTACAAATTGGGAAAATAGGAGGATTGAATTTGTGAAAATAATTCTTGTGGGACTAAAATCATGAGTTGGTGAAATAGAGGGACTAAATTTGTGGGAAAAAAATTTGGGGGACTAAAATCGCGAGTTGGTAAAAATAGGGGGACTATTTTTAAGTGGCACTAGGCCTCACTCACTCATGTGGTGTTCGTCTAGTATATTAATTAAGTGACACTGACTAATGCTCAACAAATACATGAGTTATATGATACGATGAATCTAAGAGGAATGAAGAAGTATTGAGATTTATGTTGGGCGCCAAAGAGGAAAACCTAGTAAAAGGTTGTTCAAATGTTATAAAAAAACTATTAAAACCCTTTTTATTTGCAAGTGTTTCTAGGGTAAAACAACAAATCAAATCCCTCACCGGTGAATCATTACATATGACCATATAGGATATAGTATAAAAATTCATCAACGATTGAGATTTAATACTTGTTTGTTCCGTCTTAATCACTCATAGCATGTTACACAATATCCTACGATCATTTTTAGTAGTTCACCGGTGAGAGAATACGTTATCTTTTAATATTTTTTTGACAAATATCTTTTAATATTTAAAAAAGTATAAAAATTAAAATAAGAAAATAAAATACGTTTAAAAGTATAAAAATGAAATAAGAAAATACGTTATCTGTTAATGTTTTAAATAAATATTAATAATATAAATTATCACTTTTAATGTATATTATGAAAATTTGAGATTAATTCATTTGAATTTTAGTTTGAAAATAAAATTAGTCTCTATAATTGCATGCAAAGGATACCCGGTTCATACTTGATCCGTACCTGAGCGTCCCTAGAAAGAACTGGTCGAGCTTAAGATCGTTCTGTTACTGACGAAGTCGCGAGCAGAGCTCGGGGCAGGTTGTACTTGCAAAGACTCTCCAACACCTAAGCCAGGGGAGAAGAAGTCAAAGTAGGGAATGAGTTAAGTGTGAAAAGTGTACCTTTCTGCAGGGGTTGACTCCTATTTATAGAGTCAGAAGGCGCTTCGTGTCGTAGGATCACCGCTCGATCCTAGCCGCTGATCACGACCTTCATGCGCTTCCTTTAGCTATGCAAGCTGGGAACCATCATTTGGCGATTCGCCCATCAAGCGATTGGGCCTCACCCGGTCGTATCAGCTTCCTCTCGCCGGTCGCCTCGAGGCGAGTTCGAAGCTTGAGATCATGCCCCCGCCGCTCCGCGGTCGATCAATGGCTTGATTGAGTTCTGGACACGTGGCATCCACGCACATTTTTTGGTTATTCTAACAACTGAGCATGGCTGAAATGATGTGACTGTTGAACTTTGACTGGTGTGAACTACAAAAAAAAACGGTCATTAGCGAGGGACTATTCAGTCGCTAACATGACCAATTCCGTCGCTAATTGCCATTAGCGAGGGAATTAGCGAGGGACCAGTTCGGTCGCTAATTCCCTCCTCGCTAATGCAATTAGCGAGAGAAATTGTGTCAGTCGCTAATTAGCGATGGACAGTCCCTCGCTAATTCCATCGCTAATCCGATAAGACGCTTCCGAGTCCGATCGCACACTTCTCAATCTGAGTTTATTATTATTATTATTATTATTATTATTATTATTATTATTATTATTATTATTATTATTATTATTATTATTATTATTATTATTAGTATTATCATTATTATTATTATTATTATTATTATTGTTGTTGTTGTTGTTGTTGTTATTATTATTATTATTGTTGTTATTATTATTATTATTATTATTATTATTATTATTATTATTTTAACCAAAATTTTCAAAGAGAGAGAGAGAGAGAGAGCGTGAGAGTGGTGGTGGTGTGGTGGTGGTGGTGGTGTCGTAGAGAGAGAAGGAGAAGAGTTAGGGAGAAAGAGAGTGAGATGTATGTGGAGGTGGTGGTGGTGGTTGTGTGGTGGTGGTGGTGGTAGTAGTGGTGGTGGTGGTAGTGTTGGTGGTGGTACTGGAAGAGAAGAAAAGAGAGTGGTGGTGGTGGTGGTGGTGGTGGAAGAGAAGAAAAGAGAGTGGTGGAAGAGAATAAAAGAGAGTGGTGGTGGTGGTGGTGGTGGTGATGTGGTGGTGGAAGAGAAGAAAAGAGAAGAAGAGAGTAAATGAGAGAGATGGAGTGAAAAGAGAAGAAGAAAGTGGTGGTTGGTGGTGGTGGTGGAAGAGAATAAAAGAAAAGAAGAGAGTGAAAGAGAAGAAGAGAGAAGAAGAGAGAAAAAGAGTGTAAATGAGAGAGAAGAAGAGGTGGTTCGGATTATTATTAAAAAAAATATGACAGTTTGCGAGGAATTAGCGAGGACCCAAATGCTGCATGCGTTAATCGTAAAGTGTATCTTATCACCGGTGCGAGCGTCATCGCAAAGTGTACCGTCAAGGTCAGAAATTAGCGAGGGACCCAGCTAATTCCGTCATGCTAATCGTCTTGAAATGCGTGCGCGCAATTTGAAATTGGCGCCTTGCATTTAGCGACGCCGATCCGTCGCCATCGCCTTATTTCCGTCGCTAATTACCTAACTTGCGAGGGTCCTGTTTCCCTCGCTACGTCAGTCGCTAATTACTGAGTTAGCGAGGGACCTAATATTCCCTCGCAACGTCCCTCGCTAATCCCCTGTTTTTTTTGTAGTGGTGATGTTTGCACTCCTCGAGATGGTGTGTAATGATGGTGAGATGTGACTGTTGATTATTTCGAGGCACACATTTAATGTGGGGGGCGAAGGGTCGCGTCATTTCAGCTTCGACCCACAATTTATTGATAGACCCACTATATAAGGACCCCAGTTCTCTTCATTTCGAACATTTCCCTACTTTTTGCGCACTCTGAGAGCGACTTGTGAGTTCTCCGAGCACGACTCGATTTTCTGGTAGGCACGACATAATTGACCTCTTCTGGCTTCAAGCACCTCAAGAGCGGCATGAAAAACCCTCTTTGGTAGACTTTTCCTTTTATGACAGAATAAGATGATGCCCGCATTCTGGTTAGGGTTGCTTCCTTTGAGTCGTTTGGCACCTCCCCACTTCATTAGCGTGAGATCTTCATTGGCTGTTGACTCTCTGTCGACCATAGTCAACCTAGTTAGGTATCGGTGGTTAGACTTGTGTTGATTGGAGGTCCAAACCTTAGTCAATGTAACCATTGTCAACCTAATTAGTGTTTTAAAACTCGAGCCGATGATCGGCTCGGTGAATACTGGATCACTAGGTCAAGGGTTGAACCGAATGGTCAATTGTTGAACCTCATAACCAGTTTTTTAGAGAATAAATAACAATATTCGTAATTAATATCAACACAAATATTGTTTGGCCTAGTGGTAAGATTGTTAAACCCTAGATGGAGGTCTAAGGTTCGAACCTCTAATTGAACAATTTTGGTGTAAAGTGTTTATTTTTTTAAAGATTTGAATTTGAATTTGCAAAGGCACAATTAGTGCTTGGGTATTAAAATGTAATTAATAATTAGTAAGCACATTTAGTGCTTGGGAATTGAAACACATCACCTCTTAATGTTTTGACAACTCATCTAAGTGTTGGTACCACACATTATGTAGTAGGTACTTTAGAATTCACCTTAAAATTTTTGGGTTTGGCTTTTCTCACTCCCCCTCCTACTCAAAATACACTCCATAAAGTTGGGAAAATACCAAAATGTCATTAATGAAATGGCCAAAGCGTATTTTTTTCAAATAATTTCACCTGTTCGAACACGGGCATTCGAACACGTTCGAACAGCCTCATTCGAGTGTGTTAAATATTGACACACACCCTTCTGTGCGTAATTTAATAGGTTCGAATGACACAACTCGAACCTGTTCGTATAGCCTTGTTCGAACGTCCTTTTGTAGGGTGTTATACGAACCAGTGTTATAGGATCACATATAATCACTTGTTTTGTATTTTTTTGCTTATGGTTGTTTTTATCCTTTCATTCTCTGTTATGTGTTATTTTAATGCTCATTAGCTGTTACTTATTTTTAATGAAATGAAGTTTGCGCCATTTAAAATAAACTGTCGCATAAATAGACGATATCGAAAATAGACTTAAATATAAAACAGTATCGGGAATATCCATAAAAATAGCGAATGATACAAAGAACTAGAAAATATCCGAAACATCAAAAGAAATATCTCATACAAATAGAGAAGATCCTACTGTGTGTTGCGGACCCCCCTCCTATTATACACGTGGCCAAACCTCCTCCTAAATCTACAAAAAAGGGTTTAATAGCCTCTTGATGCAGTCAAATACACTCCTGGTTGGCTCTGGGACATTGTCATTGATGGTTCCCTCCATCTCATCAAGCAGAACATGCCCCATTCAAAAGGGCCAGTTTCACAAGTCAGAACACCACACGTTTGAATAACCCCTTTCAAATGGCATTCGAATGCCTTTGTTCGAATGCCTTCGTTTTCACGTGTTCGTATGACAGCGTTCGAACCGAGTGTTTTTTCAGAAAAAAAAACCAAATGCAGTAAAGAGGGAGACACTAACCTTGAAGAAAATGGAACAACTAGAGAGGGTGAGAGGAGTCAAAAATAACCCAGTAAGTCTTAAGGGTGTTAGTGGAGGAGATGAGTGAGAGATATTGAGTGAGAGTTTGGAGGAGTTGAGTGAGAGGGGGAGAGAGGGGTTAGGGTTTGAAGGGGTGAGGGTGAGAAGAGTGAAGGCGTGTGAATGGGTTAGTGGGGGAGTGTTTAATTTTGGATTTTTTAAATTGGGGGTAATTTTGGGTTTTTAAGTTTCAAGGGGTGTGTAGGAGGGGGAGTGGGGAAAGTAAAACCCAGATTTTTGAGGTCCAAAGCCTTTGTTTTAGTGGCTTAATCTTGGGCCAACTGTGACTGCCCAGGTGATATTTTTTGTACCCCCACCAAAAAATTTAATCCAATTTTATCTCAGTCAAAAAATGCACTACGGAATTACTTGTCGTATGAGGTAGTTTCGTTTTGGAAAAAAAATAGGCAACGGAAGTAACATAATTCTGTGTGATCTTAATTTTTGCCGTTGGATTTATCGATAAAATAGATAAATCCGTTGTTGAAAAATTTAAAAAAACAAATTTACCTATTTTAGAGATAAATTTGACGCCTTAAAAAAGCCGCGGATTATCTCTTATGTATTCTTATTTTAAGTTTCAAACAATGGCAAAACAATGTAATAGCTAATCCTCTTAAAAGAGTGTGATACCTCATGATTCAATTTTTTTATCACTATACTTACAATTCATTTAAGAATTCTTATTGCCTTCATTTGTTTTTAATTACAATAAATACATTATGATACTCTTATATTTTGTAGAAATATTTAATTTCAACAAATACATCATGTTAGTGTGGTTACACCTTTTAAAATTCTAATAAAGAAGGATAGCAATGGGAAATGCATAGTCACATTCGCGACTTCTCAGTTCTCACACACAAAATATCTACATACTAGGCTCTAAAAACTCAATGTATATAGAAAATATCCATAAAATTTATCCCAATGAAAATATTTTATTCATCGCTGTCAAACTTACTACAAAGATGACAAACAAAATTTTTGACACTAAATAATCTCTTTGAATAAAATGAAACCCATTTTACTTAAACATTATTAAAAAGATTGAGAATATAAGAAAAAGTAAGCGCATTAAGAGTTTCATAACACTAATAATTATTGGCGAGATTGGAGTGGTTCCATTGCATGAGATTCACATCAGCTGTGGGAAGGGGTTGGCGACTCAGTAGGGCTGAATTCACACTCACAACACTGTTGTTGATGTTGTGTTGTTCAACAGCAGATTGATCAGCAACATATCTCCTGCCATCCTCTTCAACATTTCTGATGTTTCTATCACCAAGAGCCATCCCCGGAAGAAAATTCATGTTGGTAAGTGTGGCAAAGACAATAATGTCACTCGCGGCCTTGACCATTCCTCCAACAGTTCCACCAAAGATTTGTCCTAGAGAACTAGAGAGGTAAATGACAAATGAAGAACAAGAGGGGTTTGCGATGAGTTGTGGAGGGACATTTCCACAACTGGGATTGACCCAAGTGCCTGAGAGAGAGGTCATGTTGTAAGTCCCTTGGATGGGGAAATCTGGGGCACGTGAATTCGGATTGAGAAGGGTGACATTTGAAACTGGACCAGAACCCTTTAACACTGTAATGTGACTGTTGCGACGTTGAGCAAATTTAATGACACTCTTAATTATGTCGTTTCCTGCGGGGACTAGTAAATTGATTGGAATCAATAGGCTATCTGATTCCTTAGTCACAACAATCGGCTTTTTGGGCCTATTCTTGGAGCCTGGGGGCCTCCCCCTAGGCCTCTTAGATGAGGGTAGTGCCATGTCATTATTCGGTTCATGGGGAAGAATGGAGTCTTCTTCGCCTGACGAGGGTCGGGTTGGTGCTGGTGCTAGCACAAACCTTCTGTTGTTGTTGATGGGGTTTGTGTTTCTATGAGAGCTCATGTACCCCCTGCTTGCTCCGCCTACAACCGATGAGGCACCCGAGTGTGTGTTGAACCTATTTGGGTGTGCTCAGAGTGTTCATTTTCAGGGTTTCGATGGAGAGGGGGTACAGATCTGTTTTCGGTCATTGTTGGGAGTGAATGTCAATGAAGAAAATACTAACATTCTAGGGTAGTATTTATAAAAGAATACTTAAACATGAGAAAGACGTAGGGATACATTAGGGATACATCTTGAATTGTATTTTATCCTTTAGATTTGACTAAGGGGTATACACGTCATGGAGAGAGGGGGAGAGAGAGTGTTTTGCACCCCGCCTGAGTTACACATTTTCTATACCAATTAAATGATGGGAAAGAAAGAATATATAAAAGGAAAGTAGTTCAGTCAAAAAAATAAAGGAAAGTAGTATTAATACTCTTTTTGAATACAAGTATTTTGTAATAAAAAGGTAGAGTTACATATTTTCTATACCCAATTAAATGATTCAGTCAAAAAATAATACCAATTTAATGATTCAGTCAAAAAATAATACCAATTTAATGATTCAGTCAAAAAATAATACAAGTTTTTTTGTAATAAAAAAAAGTAGACTTAGTAACACACGCAATAAATGTTGTTATTTTTTTGTTGTGTAATGCTCATCTACTAGCTTATAATAGATCCACTAGTTGTAAGTGTTTGACACAAATTGCTTATAGAGTTTTTCCACTAACTTATACTTGAAGTAGCGTTTGAACTTATAGCTTATAGCGTTTCATTTTTTCTTCCAATTTTACCCTCATTATTTTAATTACATTTCTCACTTATCCCCCATTAAATGAATTTCTATCTCATTTGTAAATATTAATTACGAATATCTATTTACGTAATTTTATTTTTATAAGCTATTTCAACAGCTTAATTTTACCAAAGATTTTAAATTCAATCCTCTATAAGCTAACTTATCCGCTATCCACTATTTTTTGTCAAACAAAGTCTTAACACAACAAGTACTTGAGAGTATCTAACTCAAATATCATATAGCTCATTTCACTAGGGAATTAAGAAAAAGAAAAAAAAATTCACAATTATTATTATTTTTTTTTTTGTAAAAAAATAGTTAGAAAAAGTTTGACCATATATCCGGTTTCTCCTTTATTTCTTTAAAGATCTAAAATTTGTATTAAAATTACAAATAATTCTATTTTATGTTTTTTGTAATCAAACTTCTAATTAAATCTGGATAGAGAAAATTTATTCTATATTCTTTTTATATTCCAAATAACACAGTATCTATAAAAAATAATGCACAAAATATATAACTTTACTATAATAAATAATTTACATATTATTTAAAAAAGATAATTTAGAATAGGTGATTTATAGAATAGATAGTTAGTTAGTTATTAGTTATTATATATAAATTTACACTTATATACAATTTAATTAAACAAATAAGTAGCTAGGGGTTATATTTTAATATAAGCTACCTCCAATATAACTCCAAATTCAGTTTCATTCAATTCCTTTCATTTTTTTTCCACGATCTTTCAATACTTATCATCTTGCATTAAAATGATATAAAAAGTTCAAATATGATAGTAGTGAGTAACATTAAATCAAGATCAAATTGATATACATGTTCAATATGGTCACCAACTTAGTGAGAAAATTGAAATATTTATCTATTATGCTTTTCCAAAAATGCTTCAAAATTTATGCATTTGTTGAGTGTTGAATGATATGAATATTCTTGTCAAGGTCAAAAGCTAAAATGTATTAAAGGGAAAATCTCAATTAATAGATTTAGGTAAAAATTATAACCATGATCAGTTTGACTGTATGAAGTCCGGATACTTCAAAAATGGTAACGTATCCGTGTCCGATACGTTTTTTAATTTGTTTATTTCCTATCTCTCAAAAAATAAAACTAAATGGTTATCAAAAAGTCATTTTCTTTAATTTGTAAAGTGTAAAATAAGTATTTTTGAATTAACATTTGGTTTGCGCAATTAATTAAAAGGTAACCTTCTTTGAGAAAGATGTTGCGGGGTGCTAATTCATTCCCCGGACATAAACGACACTCGACCCTAAATCTAGCCCTTATCCAAATTGAAGGGATTTATCAAACGTTTTCCTTAAGGTAAACTTTGATGGCAATTTCATAGCAAATCTTCAAAGAATCTATTTCCGGATTTTTCAGTCGCTAACTCGCTACAGCTGACGACTTCACTGGGGACTAATTAAGAGAGTCAACATAATTAATAAAATGTGTAATTGTTTGTTAATTTAATATTTTGTTTGTACTCTTATGTTTTTTTATTTAGTTATTTATTTATGAGCAACTTGTATTTCTTCTATTATTCAACACCTTAGGAGTTTTTCAAAAACTTTTCCACGCACTCTTTCATTTTATAAAAACATCATCAAGGTTATATTTGTAAATTTCTTCTAGGTTTAGTATTTACAATAATCCGGTAGTTTTCAGGTTTAAATCAGTTTAATACATAACATAAATAATGATACTAGAACCCCATCCCCGGTGTTACTAGATCAGAGCCGACACAAAAATCCCAAGAAGGCCTAGTCATCTTCACTCAGAATCACCTGCATGTCGCCACGAGAGCAGGCAACATAAAAATGCTAGGGTGAGTCTCTTTACATAATAACAAATAAGATAAGCATTATATTAGGAAAACATCTAGTAACTACAACCACAGAGATCAAGGCATCTACCATTCAATTAGAATACCAACAAACAACAATAATGAATTAATTAATCATCAACAAGAATTCAAAGAATGCATGGTTATATGCATGTGTGCAATATGCATGTGGATTCATAACCACCTCAAAACCCCGTCGAGCAACCACCACGTTTGGCCGAAGCCACCCACCACGTTTTGGCCGAAGCCACCCACCACGTTTAATGCATATGCTTCATGTGACACTATGACAAATGCATCACAACACAATAAGTACATCACATCAATTATTAACCACCACTTTATCAATTGTTAACCACCACTTCATCAATTATTAACCACCACCTTATCAATTAGTAACCACCACATCAATTATTAACCACCACATCAATTATTAACCACCACTTCATCCATTATTAACCACCACCTTATCAATTATTAACCACCACATCAATTATTAACCACCACTTTATCAATTATTAATCACCACTTTAGCAATTATTAAGTTAAATCTCACCTAAGGACCAAAACACCTCATAAGGACCTTTTCAACACATAAGACCATTTTTGACACACTCAAGATTAATTTGGAGTTTAGGAAGTTATGGGACACATTAGGATTATTGTTGGTACTTAGGGATTATTTTGACATATTAGGCTTAATTGTAGACTAAGGGACTATTTTGTCTCTCCAAGGATTAATTTAATTCTTAGGGACTAGTTTGTCACACCAAGGATTAAATTAATTCTTAGGGACTAAATACGTCACTTAGGTTCCATTTAAGCACCCTAGGCGCCAAGGGGCAGCCACTTTGGCGCCCTACTTAGCACACCACACACCCACAGGCGCCAAGTTTCTAGGAAACTGGCGCCCTGCACAGCCCTCCACTTGCACACACATTCTGCCTCACTGGGCGCCAAGTTTCTAGGAAATCGGCGCCCTCTCGCCGCGCCACTTCTGCGCAAAGATACCCCACGCCATAACTCACACCCAGGCGCCATAATCCTGAGGGATTGGCGCCCCATACTCGCACCAAGCCACAACTCACCCAAACACACGCACACACTACACACAGGCGCCATATTCATGGAGAATTGGCGCCCCCTGCACATGAACACCTAGCCAGCCGCCCAGACGCACACACCAGGCGCCAAATTCCCAGGGAATTGGCGCCCCTGCACACACCACACTCCCTGCCAGCCACACACAGTAGACCTGGCGCCATTTTTCCCAACAAATGGCGCCCCCTCCTCCCTGCATTACACCACGCACAGCAGAAAACAGTGTCTAGGCGCCATTTGCCTAGGCATTTGGCGCCCCTCCCCCAAACACCTCCACCAAACCAACTTAAACCTAATTTTTATTCAACAACTTAATTCCCACATAACAACACACATATAGGTATCAAATCAACTTCATTAATTTATCATATTCACATACTTCTCTTCATGGAAACAATTCCTCAAACATATAACATGCATAATTCACTACACATATTTTTCCAACAACAAGCAACATGATATCAACAAATTAGGCATCTCATACATCAACCAACATATAATCAACATCAAAATCACACAAACAAGTCATTCCTAGAGCTATTCCACCTATAATACATATCCTACAAATTATTATAAATGTAGTGGAGAATCCCCTAACCTTTAATGAGCCAAAGCTTCAACTAACCACCAAGAATCAACAAAGCAAGACCCCCACCTTTGATTTCCAGCCTAAACCGAATTGGCTCCTTGCTTGGGTGAAAAATGGAAATTCAAAATGACAAGAATGAGCTTAGGGAACTCATAGAAATGGAATAAGGGAAGGAAATGATGGAGATTAGGACCAAAACTTACTTACCAACACAAGATTTCAAGGAAAGCTCCTTCCTTCCCTCTTCACCCTTCACGCCGTCGCTGCACTTCTCCTCTCCCTCTCTATTCTTCTATTTTTCTTTCTTTCAAAGTGAGGGTAATGAGACCCTAGTTTAGGGACCCCTAAGTTTTATGACTACCATTGGGCCCAATAATGGCCCTTGGGCCTTATTCCCACTCCTACAATTAATTCATTCCACCTCCTGAAATAAAAATAAATCCAACTTAAGTATCCTATTTAAAATAGATTAGACCCCTTTTTGATAAATTAACTTTAACTATTTAATTAACTTAATTAAATGTTGCAAGCCTTAAATAACTTAATTAATTAAATAATTAAATTCTTTTGGGCGTTACACGTCACTTACGCAACTGCACACACCTTTGACTCGGGTCCTATACCCGAGTCTTTGTGAAACTTAGGATGAGTGGAGACAATTAGTGATAGTCATTCTGGATTTTCTGTCTGACTATCACGAAAGTCTCAACCAGAGTGCGCCTCTTTATGATATCCCACACCTGGTAGTCATCTATCGTTGTGGACAATATTGTAAAGAGGACTTTAGATCTGGAGACCTTTGCGAGGAAGTGACTAGAGGCACCCAGAAAGAAGGATGATCACAAAAGTGACCCTAAATCATGATGAAATTCCCAAATTTAGTCATGATCTGCCTAGGACACAGGGGTATTATACTTACTCTTTATATCAACATGGTTAACGTTTCTCCAAAAACAATAATCACAAAAAAAACCTTTTCATGCTTCTTCCTTTTATTCGCATGCATATGAGATAACATCATTTTTTCCATTCATCACACAAAATTTCCCTTTCAAAAAACATGATAAAAGTCCTTACAGACATTCCCTTCATCTCATTTAGGTGTGCCGGAAATTGTAAGAGCTTGAAAATTTTCATAAGTACAAAAACAATGCGATATGGGATCAAGCAACAAGACAACTAAAATTTTGAACTACCCCATTGTGAAACAACCTGATCTTCATAGTTTGAGGAAATATGCGGGTTTCTTAACACCCATAGAGGTGCAAACAAAAGACATTGCTATTTTGAGCCAATTTTATGACTCTCCTTTGAGAAGCTTCACCTTCATAGACTTCCAATTGTCCCCTACCTTGAAAGAATACACACGAATCTTAGGCTTCTCCCTACTTGGGAACTACTACAATGAAGAGAAGCTTGCTTCACTACTTGAAGTTAAGAAAGGACATTTGACAATGAACAAGAGAAACCAGAATCAAATTTAAGGATTTCCACAAAATTGTCTTGAAAACAGAATGCAATTCCTTGTTGATACTAAGAATTGGGGAGCCTTTAAAGAAGTGTTAGCTCTCACTATCTTTGGCATTGTTCTATTCCCACACATTGAAGGATATGTAGACACAACAACTACTAGTGTTTTTCTAACCTTTAGAGATAAAGAAAATCTAGTTAGCACATGTCCAGCCATTCTTGCAGACACCTATATTGTACTTTCACCTACTGTCGTGAAAGAAAGGGGAGTTATATATCTTGTTGCCTACTTATGCTTTATGTTTGGTTTGTATCCCACACCTTTGTCAATAAGGTTAGAGCTAACAATCCAATAAAAGACTTTAAAAGCTGTGGTGTGAAAACCATGAACACTCAAGAATAGATGCAAATGCTGAAAGCCTATTTCATTTTTTTTTACAAAAGCAACAATCTTTAATTGATGTATGCTTTTATAAATAGTCTAAGAAGCTAATAGGTTAGTGAGATAAATAGACTTTTTAAATAGCTTGTAGCCTAACCTTTTTAGATAAATAGACTTTTAAAAAAGCCTAAACATTATCTGTTTAAAAAAATGTCTTACCTTACCTAACCTGACCCGACGTAGGTTGGACTGTACGCCCCTGTCGATCGTGTTGTATATGTGGCACTTCCAATTGGTTAGCTCATACCTAAGGTGAATCCTACATGGCTTTAAAGGACACTCTTCAGCACACCAGAAGCAACAACAATAGTTGGTTACTATCGGTTTATTAGAGTTAGTTAGTTGGTTACTTGAATAACAAGTTAAGGCGCCAAACTTGTAATTCCTTTAAATAGCTAGCTCTGAATGATGTAACAGATGAACAGAATTGGGCTGTGTGATGAGTGACTGGGAATTCGTGGGAATTGGGTTGTGAGGGGGAAACACCATTGGGAGTTCATATTCAATTGTGTAAACCTTCAATTCAAGATCTAATGCAAATGGACAAGCAAATTGGCTTGGTCCCCCAGATGTAGGCATCAATCTGATGCTGAATTGGGTAAACATTTCCCTTGCGTTCTTTAATTTCACTGCAATTGTTCAATTTTGGTTTTAGGGTTTGGATTTGCACATTAGGGTTCATCGGCTAGAATTTGGGGATTTGATATCAATTTCACGATCCGAGTGAAATTGAACTTCAAATCTTTGTGCGTTTTACTTGATAGACAATATTTGATCGATCTACATCAAAGATTTAAATCTGTAACATTGTTCGATCAACATTGAATCATTTCTGGTTTTTCCTGTATGCAATCGGTTACTGTTACATTGCTTGCATAATATTCTGCTGCGTAAATCTCAACAACTGGTATCAGTAGCTTTCGTTGGGAGGTTCTTTACAAATGGAAATGGCAAAATTCAATATTGAGAAATTCAATGGCAAGAACGATTTTGGCCTTTGGAAAATGAAGATGAGAGCAATCTTGGTCCAACAAGGATTGGAGGAAGCATTGGAAGGGGAAAGAAGACTTCCAGAGAATATGTCTGAAAAAGAGAAGAAAGAATTGATGAATAAAGCCCATAGTGCAATCATATTAAGCCTAGGAGATAAAGTCTTGAGGAAATTTCTAAAGAAAAAAGCTCACAACTGCAGTGATGGCTCAAGCTTGAGAGTCTCTACATGACAAAGTCATTGGCCACCCGTCTTTACACGAAACAAAGACTCTACACTCTCAAAATGCAATCAGGTACGTCTATTAGTGATCATATAGATGAGTTCCATAAGTTGATTCTGGATCTAGAAAACATAGATGTTAAGATAGATGATGAGGATCAAGCTCTACTGTTGATAAGGTCATTAAATAGCTCGTATGATATTCTTCTTGCCGATACATTAGTATATGGTAGAGAATCTATAACTCTAGATGAAGTACAAGTTTGCATTGATGTCAAAGAACTGTCTAAAAGAACTGAGAAAGAAATGGATCATGGTGAAAGTCTTGTAGCTAGAGGAAGGAGTGATAATAGAGATGATAAAGGAAAGGGAGAGTCAAGGTCTAAATCTAAAACCAAGTACAAGTGTTATATCTCATCATAAACCGTAACACTTCAAGAAAAATTGCCCCGATAGAAAGAACAAGAAGCAAAACAATTACGAGGAGAAAGGAGATGCATCGGTTGCATCGGACACCTATGATGATGTGAAGTGTTAGTTCTTTGCGCTCTCGATAATGTTGAACAGATACACCAAGCACTAGTAATCAAGATGAAAAGTGGGTAATGGATTACGTTTGTTCATATCCTATGTGTCCATGGAAAGAGTGGTTACGTGAGTATAGGGCTTACTCGGTGGACAGTAAGAATGGGAAATAATGTTGCTTGCAAGGTAATTGGCATAGGTTCAGTTATGATAAAGCTTGCAGATGGGACAACT
The DNA here is from genome assembly GCA_020916435.1 of Oxytropis ochrocephala. NCBI lineage: Eukaryota > Viridiplantae > Streptophyta > Magnoliopsida > Fabales > Fabaceae > Oxytropis > Oxytropis ochrocephala. The sequence goes on along the minus strand of CM037092.1, from coordinate 112,815,185 downwards.
AAGAAATTAACTAATGTTAGACATGTACCTGCACTAAAGAGGGCTCTTATTTCACTTGGAACTCTTGAGAAGGCTGGTTTTAGCTTCAAGGGTGAAGATGGTGTATTGAAAGTCATGAAGGGGAATAGAGTGGTCATGAAAGGATCTAGACAAGGAAAACTGTCTCTATGTACTCCATGGCAAGACTGTGATTGGAGAAGCAAATGTGGTAACTGCTACTAATGATAAGACACTCATGTGGCACCATAGACTTGGACACATGAGTGAGAAAGGCTTGAAAGAATTAGAAAAACAAGGTCTGCTAGGTGGTGACAAAATTGATAATCTTGGTTTCTGTGAACATTGCATTCTAGGTAAACAAACTAGAGTCAAATTTGCTACTGGAATTCACAAAACTAAGGAGAAACTAGGCTACATACATTCTGATCTATGGGGGCCTGCTAGAACACCAACACATGGTGGAAAGAGGTACTTCATAACATTCACAGATGATCTTACAAGGAAGGTGTGGATTTATCTGCTCAAAACAAAGGATGAAGCATTCAAGACCTTTGTAGAATGGAAAAAGAAGGTGGAAACACAAAGTGGTAATAAGGTGAAGGCTTTAAGAACTGACAATGGGCTCGAATTTTGCAATGAAGAATTCAATGAGTATTGCAAGAAGGAAGGTATATACAGGAACATGACAATGAGAGGTACTCCACAACAAAATGGTCTTGCAGAAAGATTGAACAGAACTCTGTTAGAAAAAGTGAGATGTATGTTGTCATGTGCAAAGTTAAGCAAGTCCTTCTGGGGTGAAGCTGTGTATACAGCATGCTACCTTGTTAACAGAAGTCCATCTACAGCTCTAGACTTCAAAACTCCACAGGAATTGTGGACCGAAATCCTCCGAATATCAACACACGAGAACATTTGGATGTCTGCATTTTTCCATGTGAATGAAGGAAAATTGGGAGCCTAGATCAAAGAAAGGATTGTTCATGGATATCCTCAAGGTGTGAAAGGATATAGAATCTGGTCTAATGATGAAAAGAAGTGTATCATTAGCAGGGATGTTATCTTTCATGAGTCAAAATTGATTGAGGAATCAATGAGCAATGAAACATTGGAAGAGGAGAAGACAGTACAGGATACTCAACTTGAGGTGGAGTTAGAGACAAGCACCTCAAAGAAGAAAACTCAAACTGATACTGTGGAAACTCCAAGTGATGATAGAAATAATGAAAGTTCAAGTTCTGAAGAAAGTGACACAGAACCTGATGAACCAGAACAAGACTATGTCTTGTGTAGAGATAGAGAGAGAAGACAAATCAAACCTCCAAACAGGTTTGGTTATGAGTCTATGACAGCCTATGCTTTGAATACTTCTGAATGTGTTGGTGATGATGAACCACGACACTATCACGCGTAAGCTATGAAGTGTAAGGGACGAAATAAGTGGCAAGCAGCGGCTATGGTTGATGAAATGCAATCCCTTGATAAAGAATCAAACATGGATTCTGGTAAAGAGACCTACTGGTGCAAAGCTAGTTGGTTGCAAGTGGATCTACAAGAAAAAGGAAGGAATGACAGAGAAGGACCCTCCAAGGTACAAAGCAAGACTTGTAGCTAAGGGCTACACTCAAAGGGAAGGTATTGATTTCAATGAAATATTCTCACCTGTGGTCAAACACACATCCATTAGAGTGCTTCTAGCACTTGTAGCTCAGTTTAATCTATATCTAGAGCAAATGGATGTCAAAACAGCATTTCTACATGGTGTGCTAGAAGAAAGAATTTACATGGCTCAACCAAAAGGGTTTGAAGAAAAAGGTAAAGAGAATATGGTCTGTCTGCTGAAAAAGTCTCTCTATGGCCTAAAGCAATCTCCTAGGCAATGGTACAAGAGGTTTGACAACTATATGTTGAACATAAGGTACAAGAGGAGCAACTTTGATAGTTGTGTCTACTATAGAAAAATAGAGGAATCCAACTATATCTATTTACTTCTATATGTAGATGACATGCTAATTGCTAGCAAGAGTAAGAAGGAAATTAGCAAGCTTAAAGAGCTTCTAATGAAAGAATTTGAAATGAAGGATTTGGGTCAAGCAAAGAAAATACTTGGAATGGAAATTGATAGGAATGAAGGATTGTCAATCACACAAGGAGGCTACATTCAGAAAGTTCTGAATAGGTACAATATCTTTGTCTGCTAAACCAAAGAAATGTACCTATTAGTTCCACCTGATTCAAGCCGTTTGTCTAAAAGTGACAGTCCAAGCACTGAGCAGGAAATGAAGGAAATGGAAGCAATTCCCTATGCTAGTGTTGTTGGTAGCCTAATGTACTCTATGGTGTGTACCAGACCTGACTTGGCTTATTCTCTAAGCTTAGTCAGCAGATATTTGGCAAATCCAGGCCAACAACATTGGCTAGCTGTCAAGAACATTCTAAGGTACCTCAAAGGGAGCTGCAAACTTGGTTTAAAGTACAGGAAAGAGGATGTAGCTCAAGGTGGAGTCATTGGATATGTTGACTCAGACTTTGCAGGTGACCGTGACAAGAGGAGGTCCTTGACTGGATATGTGTTCACTTTATATGGCAACACAGTGAGTTGGAAAGCTTCTCTACAACATGTAGTAGCTCTTTCAACAACTGAGGCTGAATATATAGGCATTACAGAGGCTGTGAAAGAAGCCTTGTGGCTTAGAGGGATTGTAAACGAGTTTGGAATAAGGCAGGACAGTGTGACAGTACACTGTGACAACCAGAGTGCAATCCATCTATGCAAGAATCAAACATTCCATGAGAGGACAAAACATATCGACACTAGGCTGTATTGGATAAAGGACATCATTGCTGAAGGCAAGGTGGTTATAAAGAAGATACATACAGCACACAACCCTGCTGATTTTATCACTAAGGTTGTTCCCTTAGCCAAGTTCAAGCATTGCTTGGACTTGTTGAATGTTGATTGTGGCTAAGTGGAGGTTTTGGACCGAGTTACTTTGCTTGGAAAAGTCTTTTGCATTGGAGTTTGAAGTGCCAAGGTGGAGATTGTTGTATATGTGGCACTTCCAATTGGTTAGCTCATACCTAAGGTGAATCCTACATGGCTTTAAAGGACACTCTTCAGCACACCAGAAGCAACAACAATAGTTGGTTACTATCGGTTTATTAGAGTTAGTTAGTTGGTTACTTGAATAGCTCATTCCTTTAATTCATTGGCATAGTAAATTTATAAAAACCTTACAACAATAGCATTACAGAAAACTTGTACATACTCACTAAGCCTTTCTCTGAGGTACATACACATAGTCATCAAGTTAAAAAACAAAAGGTACATAAAAAAATAGAATATAACAAAGGGAGAGGTCAACAAACTCTCATAACCAAATAAGTAATAAATATTACTGAGTAAACTGAAATACCTTATGTTATAATAAATTAAAATCTCATCACCTCATATGTTACTATTTTCAGAAAAATGCCCTGCTACCATAAAACACACGTGATCCATCTTTTTTCTTGTTGTTATTATTATCATTTTCTAATTTATTCTTCTCATGATTTTGAATCACATCACCAATATCTTCTCTTTCAGGTTTATCAAGATCCATTGGAAGCTTCATTTTAGCTAAAGATTCAGTAAATTGCTGCATACTCCTCATATACATATCCACTATTTGTTTCTGCATAGCAGATTGTTCAGCTTCCAAATTTATATTCCCTAATGGAGAACCAAAAACTTGTCCAAATTTTGTAACTTCTATTTCCTTTTCTTTCTTTGATGAAAAGTGTTCTTCTTTGTTATCTTTAGCTACACTTTCCTTCTTAGAAGTAGGTGTATCTGGACAAGTTTGACTTTGACTACCTTCAACAGTAATTGACACATTTTTAAAATTTGCTGATTGACCCTCCAAATTATTCTTTTTCTCAATTGAATCAGCTGAATTTCTGTCATCACTTAAGCTTGTAAGACTTGAACTTAGAAAACCAGAATTCTGAATGCTTTCATTTTGAGAATTTGCTGATTGACCCTCCAAATGATTCTCATTCTCATCAGGTGAACTAAGTGTCATTTCATAATCATCAACTTGATGAGGAGATGAACCAAGTTGAAGAAATGGTAGCAAATTATTACTAGATCTTGAAGCAGAAGAAGCTAAATTGAAATACTCAGAAACCATATTTTGATTCTCTTTAAGAACACTTATATCAGGAAACTCAATTCTTGAATACTCAACTGGATGAAGTGGATCTAACATAACTTGAGAGATTTTTCTATCAAGTAAAATAACTTCTGATGAAATAGATGATGAACTATTTGATGATTCTGTTACCAAATTCACAGAAGAATCTGTTACTAAAGAGAGTGTTAATTGAACAATTCCAGCTGGAGAATGAAATAGATCAGTTGAAGAAAGACTATAATCTTCAGTTACTTTTCCTTTGTTAACAATTTGTGAAATTGGAACTAAAGTGAAGCCTAAAAGTTGATCTTCCATGTGAATTCTTGATCTACTAAACATCCAAATTTCACATTTAAGAACAGAATCTATTTGAGTTATTTTCATCCTTAAATTCTCATTGAATGTTGGATTTTTGCCACCTTTGTTTATGATTCTTGTAGAGAGAATCTCATCTGGGTTATATGTAAGAGAGAATTTAGCATATACATCTTGATTATCATAGATGCATATGTTATGAATATTCCTAGCATGATGAACAAATATATCAAGAATCCCTGATAGATCAGCATCATTATCATCATCATCATGATCATCTTGATTGTACCTGAAGCTGTTATTCTGATGATTATGCTTGAATGAATCCATTCTCAGCAACAAAAAATTTCCAGAATTTGGAAACAGAATAGAAACTATGTTGGTATGAATATTTGGTTCATCAATGTTGAGGCATTAATTTATCCAATTCATGATACCTAAATGACAGAAACAGAAAATATGATTATAGAGAAAGCTATAAATTAATTTAAATTTGGAAAGAGAGAAATTTCTTTCTTACCTAATACTAGTAGAATGAATGGTTACAAGGTGTTGGATCATCTGATACATTATGTATATATTGAAGAGGTTTCTTTGTCAGATCAGTCCATAAATTAAGGCACAAGCATGTAGAGAGAGAGAGAGAGGTGATTGGAGAAACTTGAAGTTTTTAAAAGGGTGGTTTGCTTTATGGTAATGGAGAGCTAAGAAACTTGTAGTGGTAGGTGAGAAATGAAGGGTGGAGCATGGAAATGAATAGAGAAAGAGTATTATTATGATGTACATGTTTGTTTGTATCAATGTTTTTAAAATGGGACCAGAGGTGAGACCTTCAAGTCATAGTTTAATGAGTTCAGTCGGTTCAACTACGGTTAAATCGGATGACTAATAAAAAAATTTAACTTTTAGATAAAAAGTAAATTAAAAAATCAAAAACTACATTTCAAGCAGGTCAACTTGGATCAATTGGCGGTTCAAAGCAGTTCAACCATGACTCAATCTGGTACAACCCGATTTTGTGCAGTTCAACCAGGCAGCGAGTCAATTGGGGTTGAACCAACCGCTGGACTGAATGATTCTCGATTCAATCGTCCGGTCTGATCCATACAACACTGGTTTGGATGCCACTGGTCTTGCTTAGGGTTGAAAGCAGGTCAACTTGGATCAATTGGTGGTTCAAAATAGTTTAACAACTGCGGCTCAATATGGTACAAACCGATTCTGTGCGGTTCAACTAATCTGCGAGTCAATTGGGGTTGAACTAACAGCTAGACTGAATGATTCTCGATTCAACCGGTTCAACCGTCCAGTCCGATCCATACAACACTGGTTTGGATGCCAATTTTTTTTCTTTGGTAGTTGCTATTTTCTTTTTAGTGTTGAGTGGGGGATAGAGAAGTTTTGCGTTGCTTGACAATGCAGCTTCCATTTTCTAGTGCATAACTTGCTCCACTGATAGTTATTGGTCTATGGAGGACCCACTTGTCATCATCTTCATTGTCACTCACTCCACCACCCACTCTTCAATGGATGCTCCCCTTATGCTTTAAGACAACATAATTGTTCTCTTTTTTAGTGGCTAGTGGCAGCGTAATAACTTGAGAGGAGCAGTGGATAATAATATCTTTTTTTTTTTTTTTTTAATTATAGAGTTTACACTTATGAACATTCTAAACAAATATATAATTTAAATTTATTGAACAAAAGAATTAATTATAGCTATTACATGTTCAAACATTGTAGAAGATTAGGTTGCAAACACCTACGAATACATGGATGAGATGAATTTGGTATCTTCCAACTTTATCAAGGTTCTGAATTCGAATTCAGTCTTGAGAGAGCTGTCGCAATATTAAAACTCCTAAGAGACAACTTTATCGTCTACCGATACCATCTTAGAATTTGGATTGAGTCTAACACAATTTCACAAAACCGGCTTGTAGAGTGAGGGATACCTCCCACTTATTTACTCCTTTTCAGATAATATCACATCCGATATGAGACTCTTAACACCCCCCTCACGCCCAAGACTTGACAACTGGAGCGTGACCTGAGTGCCCCGATAGTAGGTGGCTCAATGGATCTTGGATTGGTTTGATACCATCTTAGAGTTTGGGTTGGGTCTAACTCAACCCCACAAAACCGACTTGTAGGGTGAGGGATGCCTCTCACTTATATACTCTTTTTCAGGCCATAGTGGTCTTATATGACTCAAGTGATTAGTATGTAGTTCAAGTCATTTCCAACTCGACATTAAAATTTTATGTATAGGTTTTACATTGTCAAACATTGAAAAAATCAGGTTGCGAACACTTAAAAGAGCTTGGATGAGATGCTTCCAAGTCTTTTCCAGCTTAATCAATATTTTGGATTCGAATCCAACTTTGAGAATGCAACAGTAGGTTAATTGGAATGGTTATAATCAAGTCAATATGAGGCCGTAACAAAGGCTGAGTCAATGAAGGCTATTTCATATCTATGTAAACCCAGGTCTTACACCTCAATGCATCCCCTTAAACCTCCCTCCATCCATCTGCTCCCATCTTCTATATCACAAAAACCTCCAGCGTTGCTGTTATTACGAAGGGAGTGAGTTAAAACTCTTGATGAAGAGTTTTGTAGTCCATTATAATCATACTCAACTCAAGCGATTAGTCTATATCGTGCATGCATATTATATGGTTTTGATTTCTTGGGAGAGGGGGAAGGGAATAGAAAAGGAATAAAAAACAACATCACTTTCAAATTGTCCATGCATGAATAATGTGGTTTAATTTCATTCATTTCATAGTGGAACACAACTGTTATCAATTTATTCCTTCCTAAATACGTTGTTGTTGTTTTGACTTGTGGGTTGTTAAAGCCACAACGTACCAACATTACCTTTTAGACTTTTTGTCCTCACCGGTGCCCACCCAAATTTGCAGTCCTTCAATTGTAACCAAATTCTTCCGTGGAACAAAGGTGATTTTTTGGCATCCAAAGAACGTCTTAGAGCATCCACAAGGGAGGACTCACCATTTGAGTTCTTAAATGGATCCCACGCGTACATCACTCTTTTATACATTTTAATACTAATACATAATAAGTACTCAATCCCCCCAATGCAACACCTTCAAAAAATTTCTTAAATGGGTCCCACAAAACTACACATCATCACTTTATCAACAAATAACTCACAAACTTTTAAACGGGATCCGCTTAAGCTAAGAGAGAGAAAGTCCTTGTACAATGACTCCTCTCTATAAGGAATAAAACTTTTTCTGCCCACAATGGTATTCCTTATTAAGGATGATCCTTAATTAGGAAAAAACACTATAAGGAACACCATTGTGGATGCTCTTATATTCTATTAGCATGTCCTTGTGGCGTCATTCATTTTTGCTTTATTAGAGGATGATTAGTTTCTTTGAATACAGATAATGTTAGATATGTTTAATCTCTATTGTCTTTGTCCCAAACTGATTCGCCGCAGCAGTATAAATGTCGTTTATGGACACCCAGTTACCGAGTTCGATCCCCCCAAGTGTTGATATTTGGCTTTCCCATTTTTGTGTATATGTTAGGTCCTGATATTTGTCAGCCCGCCATCAGAAAAAAAATTATTGTCTTTGTGAACTCATGAAAAAATATTGTCTTTGTGACCTCTATGAAAAATAGTCGGAGTATTAAGTGTGAGCAAGACTTATGAAAGGTTTTTTTTTTTTTTTTTTTTTTTTTTTTAGCAAAAAGAAGAAAAGAATCTTCATTAAAATCTTCTAATGTTACGAAACATCAAGAAGGAAAATGGTGCAATTTCAGGAGTAGCTGACATCTCAAATGACATATTAGTTGCAAACTTTACTAGTTTATTCACAACGGATAAGGTACAAACTAAGTCTTGAGTTTTTTGGTAATTTTCCTAAGTTAACTGACATTTATTTATTTTCAGTTATTTGCTAATCGTGATGAGTTGTTGGAATGACTACGTACAGTCGGCAAGTCTCTTAGGATGATGATGGTAATATCTAGATCTGACACCAGACGACGATCAGGTAAAGAATTCTGCAGGTTGACTTGTGAAAAAGCTGGAAAGTACGGGTCCAATGTTGTTGATGGAACAAATACTAGAAAATGCTGTTGTAAGTTTGAATTGAAAGGAAAATTTATTAAGAAGCTTGGATGATGGATTTTGAGGGTTATGTGTGGAACACATAACCACACATTAAATACTTATGATGAAGGTCATCCGTACAATGGTAAATTAATCGCGGAAGAGAATGAAGTAGTGGCTAGAATGACTAGGAATCATATTGCACCTAATCTCATCCTTAATGAAATCAAATCCATTAAGCCTAAAGATAGCCACACCACTCTCAAGCAAATATACAATTGTCGTTCTAGGCATGCAGGACTGGTAGATTAACTGTTGGGACACACAGTTTACGAGTCGCATGTAGAAGTGGCGGTCGATGATAATAGAGACACAACCCCCGACTTATGTAGATTTAACTAAAGATATTGAAGATAGTGATTAGTTGATAAATTTGAAATTTTTGTATTCAAAATTGTATTAAGACGACAAATTTCCCACATATGTCTGTTATGACTTGAATGTTTACCACATTTTTTAAATCAATACTAACTTGGCTTATTTATAACACAGTGGCTTATTTATGACTTGAATGTTTACAGAAACATTTTTGCAAAAGTTTCTGTCTGGTGCAGTATTACGTAGGTTCGACGCCTACCTGCCGAACTAGTTCGGTTTCCCATTGTCGGACGTACAAAAGAGGAAAACACACCCAACTTTTCCAATTTTTCCATGCCCGATTGACTGTTTTCGTATTAGTTCGACGAAGCATTATCGAACCCAGAAAATACTTAACATGGTGCAGTATTACGTAGGTTCGACGCCTACCTGCCGAACCAGTTCGGTTGCCCATTGCCGGACGTACAAAAGAGCAAAACACACCCAACTTTTCCAATTTTTCCATGCCCGATTGACTGTTTTCGTACTAGTTCGGCGAAGCATTATCGAACCCAGAAAATACTTAACATGGTGTTGTGGAGCCGTACTGATTCGTGCTAGTCAACCGAACCTGTGGAAAACACATCATTCATGAACTTTGCACGTGAGGGTAAAATTAAAATATTTGAGGTTTGAGGGTGTATGGTGAGTAGGAGGGGGGTGGGAAAAGCACGGGCCCTTATTATATGCTCACATAGGCCGAAATGACAAGCATGGGCCGTTTAGGAGCCCAGATCAAATGGCCCATGCTTCATACAACCCCCTAGCTACTCAATAGAACCCCCCTTTTTGGTGTGAAAAGACCAAAAACCCTTACTGAAATTTGTTTTTATTTTTTTTATTTTTTTACAGATTATGGATGATTCGACGCACGGTTGATCGACCATGGTCGAATCTCACAGCGCCGAACCTGTCAATCATTTGTCAGACACCCCAAATTGACTCAAATTCAAATTTGACCAGTTTCTATCCAGTGAGGGTCGACCATGGTTGATCAACCGTGCGCCGAACAGTCCCCACCGTGGCGCCTAAAATTCATTTTTTTGGAAATTGTGTCCAACGGTTATAACTTTAACAGTTTTGATCGTCTTAAATCAACGGCTCACGTTCAGTCACACCTATTATAAATAGACTTTCACTCTTTACTGATTTTCACACTTTGATTTTTCACACTTCACCGATTCTCACTCTCCCTCTTTGTTGATTTTTACTGAAATGGAAGATTTAAATGAATGGCAGTTGTGCCCAACCCAGAGATCGCCAACAAATTTCTAACTGCACTACATCGCCCTGGAACGGTCGAGAAGAAGGCTGGTGGTGTTTATTTTAAGTCTCGCGACAACTGCTTCTGTAGGCTGGAAAAAAATATTACATTCAGCCAGTTGAAGGAGAAGGTGGAGAGGAAGATTCGCAAAGAGGGAGAGTGGCGCAAAAACATCTCTCGTATACGTTACCGCAAGTGCGTATGTCTAGAAGACGACACTCGCCGCTATGAAGCTATGGATATTCGTAGCGACAACGATCTTCGCGCAATGATGGAACATCATTGTAACACCCCATTGGGATGTCATCTCATAGAGCTGTTTGTCGAAACGAGACGCACACCGGAAGAGGTGATCTATATTATGGAGAGCACACTCCCCAAAAATTAGTAAACTCTCTCTCAGTAGTTTCGTTTATTTTTTTATGTCGTGTCGTTTATTTTGATGTATGGCTACGCTCTTTAAATAATAAAATTAGTAGTATCGTTTATTTTGTTATGTCGTGTCCTTTTGTTATGTTCACAATGAAAAATAAAACGAATAAAACTCACAATGGACAACAAATTAAAATTTCATTCATTAATAATACAAGAGACATAAAATACAAATACAGGATGGTCATATATCATCATCGGACTCAGCGGCATCGTCGGAGTCTCTGGACTCACAGTCAGAAGATTCACGGTGAGAAGACTCATCGTCATCAGACTCACGGTGAGAAGACTCACCGTCATCAGACTCAGTGGCATCGTCTGCCTGTTGCTGAGCCCGTTTGTGAACCCCGTACTCATCATCTGTAGAGTCAGAGACGGGATCACTGTTTGACCTCTCTGACTCAGAGGTCATGTCAGACTCGGGGGCTTCGGAAACATCAAAGCGCCCCCCACCGATGTGGGTAATCTCCAGAGAGACACTGTCAATCGGGCGCCCCAAGCTGTAGGCGCGAACGAACTCTGCAGTGTCAACTTCGATCCTGCCAGTACCATCATGGGAGCCATAAGCGACCCCTCCAATATCAATCACAAACGAACATGAATCGGGCAGCTGCTCAAAGTCGTCGGGGACGCAAATCTCCCCTGTGTACCTATCGGTGACGTAGAATGTAGACATCCCTGAAAAAACAAGTAAAAACACAGAATCAGACCCATTCGGCCTTTCCAGAATCGAACAATTGATCGGCGCACGCCAGATCGAAGTAGATCGGCGCACGCTCGATCGATCTATTGTGAAACAGATCTAACACAAGACAACGCATACTGTTCGGCGCACGTCTGGTCGTTCGTGGTCGACCTCTGCAGCGTCGAACAGTCTGCAAACAGTGAAAAAATTGGGAAAATGGAAGATAGAGAAGGAGACACTACAACATAATTAGTATATAGGCAGCGCTTTTTTTCATCCATGGGCAGCGCTTTTGAGCGCTGCTGAACGTGGCGCTGGGTATTCCACTCCAACAATGGGCAACACTCCCTAAAAAGCGCCACCCATTGCCCAAACACATCCTCAAATAGGCAGCGCTTGCTAAAAAACGCCACCCATTGCCCAAACACGTCCTCAGATAGGCAGCGCTTCCTAAAAAGCGCCACCCATTGCCCAAACACGTCCTCAGATAGGCAGCGCTCCCTAAAAAGCGCCACCCATTGTCCAAACACGTCCTTAGATAGGCAGCGCTTCCTAAAAAGCGCTGCCCATTGTTTAATTTTTTTTTAAAATTTTTTTTTCTGTTCTTGTGTATTTTCCTTTTTATATTTGCAACAAAAAAATTAAATCATACATCCAAAATATTTTTTAATAGTGATATCTATGAATTTGTTGTATTTAAACCTGAATTAAATCATACATCCAAAAAAAATTAAATCATACATCCAAAAATTAAATCATACATCCAAAATACATCCAAAAAGTTAAATCATACATCCAAAAATTAAATCATACATCCAAAATTAAATCATACATCCAAAATAACAAAACATGAATTTGTTGTATTTAAACCTAGCCTTGTAATGAGCATCAGAAATATCACGTCCAAATGACTTATCTGCCCCGGCACTACAGTAGTAATGACCCTGAAAAGTAAAGTAATAACTCATTAACTTCTCTTTCTGAAATTCACAAACTCATGTGAAATTTGAAATGAAATCAAAAAGAAGTGGCATTACCTGAGGACCGGGATAACTGATAAACTTTAATTTGGTGCATTTTTTAGAGATACATTTGAGTTTTTTTTAGAGTAATTATTAGCAATTATATAAATCACTAACTTAATTTATTCTATTTTTTGCAGAAAGAAAGAAAATATAAAAAGAAAGGAAATAATTTATATTGTTAATATATATATATATATATATATATATATATATATATATATATATATATATATATATATATATATATATATAAAAGGGAAGTTGAAGAAAGAAAATAAAGGACTAAGCCTATGAATTAAGCTAGGTCTTCACGGCCCATTTGTATGAAGTAATCCAGCCCATGAATTGAATGGAAGGAGGCTACCCTAGGCAAGAGTGAGAACTGAGAAGAGAGGATACACAATAGCCATAATTAGAAGAAGCGCAGCCGCACAAGAAGAATTGAAGAGAAGCCGTACGCCACACATACAGAAACACACACAGTGACAGAACGCAACTGAGAAGAAAGCTTTTGGGTACCTGTTCTTGACACCGTGAGAGAGCTTTGGAGCAGAATTCAGAGACTGAATACAGGATCAGAATTTACTCAATCTCCGGGTTATTTTTATTCTGTAATTCAAGACTTTTAATTTTATTCCAATGTTCTTAAACACTGTGGATAGCTAATTCTTTTTCTAGTGTCTTAGGTTGATCTTGCTTGATTAGAGACCTTTTTTATGTTTTAATTTATACTTTGAATTCCCAATTTTTATTTCAATTAATATTATCCTATTGCTTTATCACATAATTAGGATTGACAAACCTTTGCATGTTTATAATCAATTAGTTGATTAGCGACCGTACTACAACTAGTTGGTGGACCTATAGGATAATTGAGACTATAATTAAGGAATGACCAAACTTTAATTTAGTCTTCCAATCATTCAACCTTTTTGTACTTTATGCTTTCCTTAAATTTAAATTCTAGCATGACCAAACTAAGGTTAATTTGGGGAAAAGAATATTAATCGCGAATGACCAAACGGGTTAATAGCTTTAGTAAAGAGATTGGTAATTGAATACAATAAGGGGATTCAGGTAGGATTTGACATAGAGGAATCAAACATTGCAAGTGAAACCGTGACCCTAGGCTTCTCTCCATTGATCAAACTTTACAATTTAAATTCTTGCTATTTACTTCTTGTTATTTTAGTTTTTACAATCACCAAACATTTGTTCGTCTAAATAATAACTAATCTTAAGTAGTTTGGTACTTATTAATTAATCCTTGTGGAGACGATATTTTTTTATACTACTTCCGCGATAGAGTACACTTGCTCTAGGTGTGTCTTTGACGCAACAAGTTTTTGGCGCCGTTGCCGGGGATTAATTTAATAATATTAAACAAAAGAGATTTTTTATTGATTTAGACATTTTTTTTTCTTGTTTTAGTCTGTTTTAGATTAATTTAATAAAAAGAAAAAAAATATTTATATATTTTTGTCATTTAGTTTATTAGTTTATTTTTATCTGTTACTGTTATTTTTATTATTACTTGTGCATGCTCACCCGTTCCCAGGAGCCTATTTTGGTTTTTGATCCAGAAATTGAAAGAACTACTCGAAGGATAAGAAAAGAGAGAAGAGTGATGGCTGCCAATCTGAGAAGAACTCTTCGAGACTACTTCACTCCGACAGCGAATATCACTACAAGCATAGTCAACCCAACTGTGGAAGCATCTAATTTTGAGCTCAAACCAAGCTTGATTCAAATGGTTTAGAATTCGACTATGTTCAGAGTTGCACCAACAGAAGACCCGCACACCCATCTTAGAAATTTCTTGAGGGTGGCAGACTCGGTAATTTGCAATGGTGTCACCCCTGATGCTATTAGAGTGAGATTGTTTCCATGGTCCTTGGCTGACAAGGCATCTGCTTGGCTAGACTCTCAACCTACTGAGTCCATTACGTGTTGGGAACAACTGAAACAAAAATTCTTGACCAAATATTTTCCCCCAGGTAAGACTACTAAGATCCGAGGTGCAATAATCAGCTTTGCTCAAGTCGAGCAAGAATCTTTACATGAGGCTTGGGAAAGGTTTCAAGACTTACTCCGAAGTTGTCCTCATCATGGATTTGAGAAGTGGCAACTACTTGAATACTTTTGCAACAGATTATCTTCTCAAAATAGGGGAATTGTTAATATGGCTTGTGGTGGCTCTCTATTGAATGGGGAACTTGCGATAGTATATGACTTAATTGTAGAAATAGCAGCTGATAATGCCCAATGGGAGACAACTGACAGACACGTTAAGAAATCAGCTGGGATGTACAAGGTTGAGGATGAAACTAGTCTTGATATAAAACTGTCATACCCCAATTTTGTCCGACTTTTCGAAAATTGAATAGAAAAATATTTTTGTAAACCCCAATATTGACGGGTGTTTTTCTCGTTCTTAAAAGAGCTCAAAAATATGTGTGCACGGACTTATTCTCGTAGTGCGTATTTAAGTTGTCATTCAGGCGCGTGTTTGCCGTACGAGAATTACGATAATCGCGAGTATCTTTCGAAAGTCGTTAGTAATTAGGATTATTACTATTGCGTGGTTATCACTATTGTATTAGTAGTTATAAACAAATAAGAGAAACACCAAAAATAATCAAATAGTTAAACTTGTCTAAATCTTTTTTTTCTATTATTAAAAATAATACAAAGTTACATTTTTTGCTACACATCAAAAATAAAAAGGTCAAACAAAAAGGAGCAGCTGATGCGCTGCATGTTGGACTATATGATAACCTTAGAGGGGGGGGGTGAATAAGGTTATATTTTAAAAATGAAATCTTTTTTATTTTCGAAATATTAACGATGCAAGTTAAAATCACATGCGGAAAATAAGATTTAAACTATATGCAACACCTAAGCAAGCTATAACAATGGCGTAAAAACAATTCCGATGATATTGAAGTTTAAGCGTGATAATATCAACTACAATGACAGTTAACAATTATAAAGAAAATGCAAAGTAAAGATAAGGGAAAGAAGTACACCGTGATTTTAGCGAGGTTCGGGATAAAAGCCCTACTCCTCGGCCTCCGGCTTTGCAACCTTTGGACTTTGGTAATCACCACTATATGAGAAGATACTTCTTCAATGTCTTACAAGCAAGCAACTTCCCTATAGCTACCACACCAATCTCAATTTTCCCCAAATTGAGAACCCAAGCTCCCGCTAAGGATTTCGCTACAATTCAATCTCCCGATTGAACTACCCAAGAAAGCTTCCCAGATTTCACAACAACCAATAAGTATAAAAGATTACAAGTATAAACTAGGATCCAATCACTCAAGCAATATAACAATATGTAGTTGAGAGAGATGAGAGATTTGAAACCCTAGATGAAGAACGTAAAAAGATGAATGTTACCGTGAGAGTTCTCGTTCTTTTCTTTTCTTTTTGATATGTGGGTTGTGTCTTTTTATCGTGAAAACCCTATGTCCTATTTATAGGGATTGAAAAAATATGACCGTTGAAACAAATCTTAACATCATGTTGTTATAAGTGAGAAATCGATTGATTGCGTATAAAACATAAGTAACAAATCGATTGTTTTCTTAAAAAAGCGAGCAGCAAGAAATCGATTTTCCTCTTTAAGGAGGAAGCCCCAAATCGATTTCTAGCTCTAGAAAAGGAGTCAATAATCGATTTGCTTCTTTAATAACACAAGGTCATCAATCGATTGTTTTCTTTCCAAAACAAGTTCTTTTAAAAAACAAGCAAGCTATGAATCGATTGTTGGATTTAGACTTACAAGGGGAAATCGATTTCTAGCCTTTAAACAAGGGGGAAATCGATTTCTAGCTTGAAAAGCAAGAGGAAATCGATTTGGCTCTTCAAATACACAAAGTCATCAATCGATTACTTTCTTTCCAAAACAAACTCTTTCAAAACCAATTAAGAAGTGGCAAATCGATTTCTTGCTTCCAAGGAAGAGGGAAATCGATTCTTGACTTTAAAAAGCAAGAGGAAATCGATTTTTGGCTTTAGAAATAAGTGGAAATCGATTTCTAGCTTAATTTACCAAATCAAGAATCATTCTTTACTTCAAAAACAAATTCTTTTAAAACATTAAGCTATGAATCAAGTTTCTTTATAAAAAAACAACAAATCATGATTCAAAACTTTTCTTTAACAACAACTTGTGTCTAATCTAATAAATCATGATTTTATAGAAAACATTTTTCTAAAACAATTTTATTTTTAATCATCATCTCTCAACTACGAATGTTATAAGACTTGGGTAATACGATCTTACATGAGTCCTACGCAAAGCGATATAAGTCTTCAATGCTTGAGCAGCTTTTAAATCCGAGCTTCTACAGCTTTGAGTTAGCTTCCGAAGCTCTCTTGTTCATCGCCCTGCGCTCTTATATTTTTCCTGCGCTTTACCTCAAGTAAATTATTAGTAACTTGTAATTTGTTATCATTCAAAACAGGGAATGTTTGCCCTTGGCACAACAAACTCCCCCTTTTTGATGATAACAAATTACCTTATGCATAAGGAGGCGATAAACAAGAAACATTAGCATACGCTCCCCCTAAGCATAAGCATAAAGAAGAATCATACAAAAAAATAGGCCTACATAGCAGATACCAATTATAAACATATGTAGCAATTATTTCTCCCCCTTTGTTGTCATCAAAAAGGAGGGGACCACATAGCACATAATCACAAACTAGAAAAATCAAGCATACCTAGCTCTCTTCGGATTTTACAAAATTGAGCTTCAGCTAAAGGTTTTGTGAAGATGTCCGCTAGTTGGTCATCGCGCCTACAAATTTTAATTCTATGCTCCCCTAGAAACATGATCTCTAATAAAATGATGTCTAATTTCTATATGCTTAGTTCTAGAGTGTTGGATGGGGTTCTTAGCAATATTAATGGCACTAGTATTATCACAAAGAACAGGTACATTCTCATATGACAAACCAAAATCCTCCAAAGTCTGTTTCATCCACAAAACTTGTGCAACGCAATTTCCAACCGCCACATATTCGGCCAATGTGGACAAAGCAACACTGCTCGCTTTTTACTAGACCGGAAGTTAAACAAGGTCCTAAGAAATGACAGTTCCACTAGTGCTTTTTCTATCTAAGGTACAACCAAAGAAAATCAAGATCGGAAAATCCAACCAAATCAAAGTGACTCGATTTCGGTACCACAATCCAAACTCCGTGGTTCCTTCACATATCTAAGAATCCGTTTTACTGACTTTTAAATGTGATTCTTTTGGACATGCTTGAAATCGAGCACACAGCACACAAAGAAACATAATATCGTGTCGGGAAGCGCTTAAATATAAAAGACTACCGATCATACCTCGATACATTGTTTCATTTACGGTTTACCTTGTTCATCCTTGTCCAATTTGGTCGCAGTCGCCATTGGAGTGCCAATTGCCTTTGCATCACTCATGCCAAATTTCTTTAGTAACTCCTTTGAGAACTTATTTTGACTGATGAATATTCCATCTTTCATCTGTTTCACTTGAAGTCCCAAAAAGAAGTTTAACTCCCCATCATGCTCATTTCAAACTCACTAGTCATCATGTCGAAAAAAAACTCCTTGCACAATTCATCATTAGTAGATCCAAATATAATATCATCAACATAAATTTGAACTACAATGAGATGTTTGCCTTTGGTTTTAAGGAATAAGGTAGAATCAATCTTACCCTTCTTGAAACCATTTGCAATTAAATGTTTGCTTAATCTCTCATACCAAGCTCTAGGGGCTTGTTTCAATCCATAAAGGGCTTTGTCAAGTTTAAAAACATGATTTGGATTTTCAAAATCTTCAAAACTCAGGGGTTGTTTTACATATACTTCCTCTTCTAAAAATCCGTTGAGGAATGCACTTTTGACATCCATTTGGTGTAGTTTGAAATCCATGTGACTAGCAAAGGCTAGTATAATACGAATGGATTCCAACCTAGCCACTGGAGCAAAAGTTTCTTCAAAGTCCACCCTTCAATTTGATTATAACCTTGAACAACTAAACGACTTTTGTTTAATAAAATAACACCATTTTCATCAAGTTTGTTGCGAAAAACCCATTTAGTTCCAATAATAGTTCTATCAACGGGTTTTTCGACTAAATGCCAAACTTTGTTTCGTTCAAATTGTTCGAGTTCTTTTTGCATTGACACAACCCATTCTGGATCACCTAGAGCTTCTTTTATGTTACTGGGAACTGTTTGAGAGACAAAGGCACTATGAAAGCATAAAAGATTTAGAGAAGAACGAGTTGTTACCCCCTTTGATGGACTACCAATAATTTGCTCCATGGGATGATCTCGAACAGATTTCCAAGCTTTAGGCAAGTCATCATGCGTTCTCCCATAGAGATGATCGTCAGTGTCTTGGGGCTCTCGTTCCAATTCAACTGTTTCTTGAGGTTCTGCTTGCATCTCCTTTTCTTTGATACTTTCACTGTTAGGTTCAGGCATTCTTCTTTTGATACCAATTGTTAGAAAATGCAATAACCTTAGAGGGGGGGTGAATAAGGTTATAGGCCTGAATAAGTTCCTTTTGGATTTTTGAAAATAGTTTAAAGCTAGTTTAAAAAATAATGCGGAAATGACTTGAGAACTAGCAACTTGCGTAAGCAACAGTTTAGAGATAAAATTCAACTAAACGAAAATCAACACTATAGATAAACAATCATGCAAGATCAGCAAGTAAAACAGCAATTAAGTTGTGCGTAAATAAATAAAGAGATAAGGGAAAGAAGGACACCGCGAATTTAGCGAGGTTCGGGCTAAAACCCTACGTCCTCATCATCAACTTTCTTTGCAAAGGGGTTAGTCTCATCAAAAGAAACATGAATAGATTCTTGCAAACATTTATCAACTTTATTGTAAACGATGTAAGCTTTACTATGACTAGAATAACCCATAAAAATACCTTCCGTTGATTTTGCATCAAACTTACCCAACTTATCCTTTGTATTTAAAATGTAGCACTTACTTCCAAAAACTTTGAAGTATGAAATATTTGGAGTTCTACCATTCCACAATTCATAAGGAGTCTTGTTGAGAGATGGCCTTAGATAGACTCGATTTTGCACATGACATGTCAGTATCAATCATGTGACCCCAAAAATATTTAGGAAGATTGTGCTCATTTAGCATTGTTCTACACATCTCTTGTATGGTCCTGTTTTTTCTTTCCACCACGCCGTTTTGTTGAGGAGTCCTTGGAGCTGAGAAATTGTGATCAACACCATGCTTTTCACACCAAGTTTTGAATGATGAGTTTTCAATTCTCCTCCATGATCGCTTCTAATTTCCTTGATAGCTAAGTTTTTCTCATTCTCAACTTTCACGCACAACTTAGCAAACTTGTTGAAGGCATCACTTTTATTTGCAAGTAAAATAGTCCAAGTGTATCTAGAATAATCATCAACAATTACAAACACATATTTGGCTCCTCCTAGACTTACAACATCAATTTCACCAAATAAATCAAGATGCAACAATTCAAGCACATTTTTGGTAGAAATAACGGGTTTTGATTTGAAAGAAGTTTTATGCATTTTACCCAATTGACATGCATCACATAATTGACCTTTTTCATACTTAAGTTTGGGTAAACCTCTAACATGTTCATTTGCACATAGTTTAGATAGAAGTTCCATACTAGCATGTCCTAAGCGCCTATGCCACACATCCACATCATCAAGTAAAGAAGGCATGCATACAATATCATCACCAACAGTGTCAAAATCAACATAATAAACATTGTTTTCACGAAAACCGACAATGTGAAAGTTAGAGGCTTCATGCACAATAAGACATTTATCTTTTGAGAAATAAACATCAAAGTCATTATCACATAGTTGACTTACACTTAGTAAATTAAATTTAACACCATCAACTAGTAAAGCATTTCTAATTTTGATTGTGTTTTCCTTACCCACACAACCTTTACCTATTACACGAGCAGTTTCATTATTGGCAAACTTCACGGATCCACTAGCCTTGTTGCTTAACTTCAAGAATAGTGAAGCATCACCATCATATGCCTTGAGCACCCACCGCCAACCATCCATACATTTCCCTTTTTGGATAGTCTACGCACCTTAGTTGAGTCACTCGCCATGAGACACGCAAGCTTTGAAGCAATCACTTCATCATCGGGCCACCATCACATCCTTCTTTGAGATTGTCCCATGTATCATCGAGAGTAATCTCTGCTGCAAGACCAACAACGTTAGCAACTTCCTCTTCTTCTTCTCGCTTCACCCGCGGTTTACGTGTCATCCCATGTAGCCTTCATTGCTTTCTTCTTTGGGTATTTGTTCTTAAGTTTTGGACAATTAACCTTGAGATGACCCGGTTTGTTGCATTCAAAACATCTTGGTTGGTCGTCTCCTTTCTCATGACTATCTCCTTTTGTGTATCCGGATTTCTTTGAATAGTCACCCTTCCTAAGCTTGTTGAGTTTCATGATTTTTTTGAATTTCTTGCAAACATAGCCATGTCTTCATCATCATATTCTTCATCGGACTCAACCTCTTTCTTTGCCATCTTAGGAGTCTTGGCGTGAAGAAGAGCAAGAGACTTCCTTTCTTTGACCGCTTCTTTTTCTTGAGTCTTCTTAGCGCCAAAGCACCACCTCAAATGCAAGAAGTGACCCAATCAAGTCTTCTTGAGGTAAAGTGCCAATATCTTTGGCTTCATGTGATGGCACAAGTCTTGGGAAAGAACTCACTAGTCAATGATGCAAGAATCTTCCCATTCAAATCCTTCGTTGAATACTTCTTCCCAAGTGCTCTCAAGTTATTCACTATCGGGTTCAATCTCCGGTGCATAGTCACAATGCATTCACCTTCCTTCATCTTGAAAGCTTCATACTCGAAGTGAGAACTCTAATCTTTGTATCCTTCACTTGACTCGCACTAACATGTGTTGCTTCCAGACACCCCAAATTTCCTTTCTTTGTTTGACATCCTTTCACCCTTCCATATTCTTCTTCACATAGAGATAGGTGAAGAATATTCATTGCTTTGGCATTGAGAGATATTTTTCTAGTTCGGACTTTCTCACTTTCACTCAAATCAATGGAATAAATGTCTTCTATAGGTACTTCCTCACTGTACTGCTGGCTTGAGATTTGGTAGTATCTCCTCAGAAAGAACACGTGTTTAGTAATCTTGATTCTCATAGGCGTGAGTGGTCCATCAACAATGATCCTCCATAAAGTGAAATCTATAGCCTTGCACATGACATTTCATTCGACTACTCCAATAGTCATAGTTAGTCCCATCGAACAGGTGGCCTATTGAAGGACATCCTCTTTCATAAAAGAACCCATAATCAAAAATTGCGAGATGTTAAGCTCTATATGCAATTTCTAGCTCGATACCAATTGTTGGACTATATGATAACCTTAGAGGGGGTGAATAAGGTTATATTTTAAAAATGAAATCTTTTTTATTTTCGAAATATTAACGATGCAAGTTAAAATCACATGCGGAAAATAAGATTTAAACTATATGCAACACCTAAGCAAGCTATAACAATGGCGTAAACAATTCCAGTGATATTGAAGTTTAAGCGTGATAATATCAACTACAATGACAATTAACAATTATAAAGAAAATGCAAAGTAAAGATAAGGGAAAGAAGTACACCAGATTTTAGCGAGGTTCGGGATAAAAGCCCTACTCCTCGGCCTCCCGCTTTGCAACCTTTGGACTTTGGTAATCACCACTATATGAGAAGATACTTCTTCAATGTCTTACAAGCAAGCAACTTCCTATAGCTACCACACCAATCTCAATTTTCCCCAAATTGAGAACCCAAGCTCCCCGCTAAGGATTTTCGCTACAATTCAATCTCCCCGATTGAACTACCCAAGAAAGCTTCCCGTGATTTCACAACAACCAATAAGTATAAAAGATTACAAGTATAAACTAGGATCCAATCACTCAAGCAATATAACAATATGTAGTTGAGAGAGATGAGAGATTTGAAACCCTAGATGAAGAACGTAAAAGATGAATGTTACTTGTGAGAGTTCTCGTTCTTTTCTTTTCTTTTTGATATGTGGGTTGTGTCTTTTATCGTGAAAACCCTATGTCCTATTTATAGGGATTGAAAAAATATGACCGTTGAAACAAATCTTAACATCATTGTTATAAGTGAGAAATCGATTGATTGCGTATAAAACATAAGTAACAAATCGATTGTTTTCTTAAAAGAAGCGGACAAGAAATCGATTTTCCTCTTTAAGGAGGAAGCCCCAAATCGATTTCTAGCTCTAGAAAAGGAGTCAATAATCGATTTGCTTCTTTAATAACACAAGGTCATCAATCGATTGTTTTCTTTCCAAAACAAGTTCTTTTAAAAACAAGCAAGCTATGAATCGATTGTTGGATTTAGACTTACAAGGGGAAATCGATTTCTAGCCTTTAAACAAGGGGGAAATCGATTTCTAGCTTGAAAAGCAAGAGGAAATCGATTTGGCTCTTCAAATACACAAAGTCATCAATCGATTACTTTCTTTCCAAAACAAACTCTTTCAAAACCAATTAAGAAGTGGCAAATCGATTTCTTGCTTCCAAGGAAGAGGGAAATCGATTCTTGACTTTAAAAAGCAAGAGGAAATCGATTTTTGGCTTTAGAAATAAGTGGAAATCGATTTCTAGCTTAATTTACCAAATCAAGAATCATTCTTTACTTCAAAAACAAATTCTTTTAAAACATTAAGCTATGAATCAAGTTTCTTTATAAAAAAACAACAAATCATGATTCAAAACTTTTCTTTAACAACAACTTGTGTCTAATCTAATAAATCATGATTTTATAGAAAACATTTTTCTAAAACAATTTTATTTTTAATCATCATCTCTCAACTACGAATGTTATAAGACTTGGGTAATACGATCTTACATGAGTCCTACGCAGCGCGATATAAGTCTTCAATGCTTGAGCGCAGCTTTTAAATCCGAGCTTCTACAAATTTGAGTTAGCTTCCGGCTCTCTTGTTCATCGCCCGCGCTCTTATATTTTTCCTGCGCTTTACCTCAAGTAAATTATTAGTAACTTGTAATTTGTTATCATTCAAAACAGGGAATGTTTGCCCTTGGCACAACACTGCATGCTGTGTTGTTGTTGTTGAATTGCTGTCCAGCCTCTCCATTTTGAGAACCAAGCTCAAGCTTCTTTCTTCTTGTCCATTGATTTTCCCATTTTAGGCAAAAACATTTCAGCTTTGCAGGCACAGACTGCTCACTGTCCCTGCTGCCTTGGTCTCTCATGGGTTTTGTTCTCCTGCTCAAATGCCTCACCTACACCACAATAAGGGCACTATTAATACAATACACACATACACAGAGAGGGAGGAGGAAAAAAGGCAGCACATACACTTAAAAAAAAAACAGCAACCATACAAGCAGAAGCACACACACACACAGATACAGAGGAGAAGAGGAAGAACAACAAACGGGGACAGCAAACAAAACAACACAAATACATACAAGCTAACAACCACTTCAATCTCCTACACAACAAGCCTTCAAACAAACACATTCCTCTTCTTCAAACACAACACCCAAACACCACTCACTGGCCACAACTATTCACACTTCCACCCTCTCAAACATCCAGAACCACCTATCCACACCTCACCAAACAGGTCCAAACACCACTGTCTCCACCCACCATCACAGCCGCCCAAAACACACACCAACAGATACACTATCAAATACCCAGAAAATCTAAATTCAATTTGGAAAAGAGGAGGAGGAGATAAACACTGAGAAACAGAGAGGAGAAACACAAACCCAGAATCAAAACACATACGCAGGGGAGGACACAATGTAAAAACTCAGAAACAATAGCAGAAAGAAAATGGGAGGAAGGAGAAGAAGAAAGAGTGCCCTTACCTCACGCTTCATGAACCTCCACCCTTGCTCACCGGCGAACGCCGTTCTCTCACCGCCATGACGATCTCCGGCGAACACCTCCCTTTCCCGTCGTTGTATCTTCCTCTCTCACTCATCCCTCTCTTCGTGACCGCCGCACCTTCTCCCTCTCGATCGCTTCCCCCTCCCGATCGCTTCCTTTCTCAGGTCGTTCCTCTCTCTCTCTCTCTCTATCTGAAACGTCTCTCTCTCTCTTCAAGACGAGAACGGCGTGGAAGTTGCAACTAATTAGGGTTCTCTTCCTAATTTCATTCTAAATGCTGTTATATGATCATTTATTTTATTTGTTTTAAACTCTGTTTATTATTCCCACCCCCTAGCTTCATTACTATAACATCCCCCAATTCAAGCCTTTTTGTTTTGAACATGGACCAGCCCAACAAAAAAGAGTTGGGCTTTACCAAGTGCACCCCCTGTTTATGCTATCCCCTTTGCTGTTAATTGCACCTCGTTTTACTATTTCACCCATTTTCTCATTTTCACTTAATTCTCAAAAAAAACCAATTGCTCTTAAACAAAACTTATAAATAGATATTTTCTTCTAAAATATAAATAGGAGATTAGGCCGGTTGTACAACTAGGTTAATCAGCGTTCTAAGACGAATGAGCTGTACAGCTCAAGAACCCTAGAATACCTATTCTAAAATCAAACGTTGTTAGTAGTCTTGTGAAGCCTTTGCTTGCATGATTATTAACAATGAGGTGCTAGTGGTGATCACTTGGAGCCTTTGCTAAATTGATCACCGTGAATGCCTAATTTTCCTAAAGATTTTCACTAAATCAAAAACTTTGTTAGTAGTCTTGCGAAGCCTTTGCTTGCATGATTATTAACAATGGAGTGCTAATGGTGGTCACTTGGAGCCTTTGCTCAATTGATCATCATGAAAGCTCGAATTTTCACAATTAAACAAGATAAAAAACAAAAACCTTTTCTAGACAAACAAGAACTACGTAGCTTTGAATTCTCCATCGCACTAGGAGATACGTAGGAGCGAGAGGCCAACTCTCGTCAAGCGCCAAAAATAAAAACTTTCATTAAGTTTTCCCCTTTATCTTCAAATAAGAAATAAATAGGCAAATCTAGGTATTTTTCAAATCAAGCATTAAAACCACACACTTAATTAAAGGTTCCTCTCGCAGAGAGAGGGCGCGTGGGTGCTAACACCTTCCCCGCACGTAATCGACCCCCGAACCCATATCTCTAGTTTTCGAAAGACCATCCGCCTTGTTCAAAAGACCTTTTTTCAATGTTTTGGTCTCAAAATTAAAATATTGGTGGCGGCTTCAAAATTTTCCACGTTGTACATTGAAAAACCCAAACCGGATTGTTCGGGGTGCAACAAAAACTAGATGTTCTCTCTACACAGGTGCAATCTTTGATGAAGTTACAAGCTCAATCTACTCCAATAGTTACCTCCACTAGTGACATCACAAATAATCTTTGGGGAGGCCCAACTGAAGAAGTCAACTATCTTGGTCAGAAGAAAAGTGAGTTGAGACCTGGTATGCAAGATTCTAGTTAGATACATGGAAAAGGTTGGACATCCATGCATGGGTGTCCTAGCCAATTACATGGACAGGACTGATGAGAGGTTGCAATCTATTGAAGATCTTATAAAAGCACAGGGTCGACCAACTACTTCAACTGAGGAGGCCCATTATGTTCAAAATTCTAACCGGAGCCAAAATGATCCTTATTCAAACACTTACAATCCAGGTTGGAGAAATCACCCAAATTTCTCATGGGGAGGACAACAAAAGGGGCAAAACTCAAATTCCTATAAGCCTCCACATGTGCAAAGACAAGAGGATAAGAAGCTAGATACCAATGATGTGTTTGGAAGCCTGGAGGGAAAACTTAATGAGAAAATTGGAAGCCTAGAGGGAAAACTTAATGAGAAAATTGGAAGCTTGGAAGGAAGACTTGGAGATAGAATTGGAAGCTTGGAAGGCCAAATGGGAGCCATAAGTAGTCAACTTGCAAGTATCGTTACTATGTTATCTCAAAGACCTCAAGGCTCACTTCCTACCCAAACTGAGCCTAATCCAAGAAATGAGCATTGCAAGGCTGTCACTTTTAGGAGTGGCAAGGAGCTGGTTCAAGAAAACAACCAAGATGGACAGGCTCCCGAGAAAGAAATACAAGCTCCTACTGAGGGGAGCACTTCTGAGGAAAGCAACAAGGAAAGGGAGAAATATGAGCAAGCAAAGGTAAACGTTCCTTATCCTCAAAGACTTAAAAATGAGCAGAATGATAAACAGTTTGCTAGATTTCTCGAAATATTTAGAAAATTGCATATTAACATTCCTTTTGCTGAAGCTATTGCTCAAATGCCTAAATATGCCAAATTTTTAAAAGAAATTATTTCTAACAAAAGGAAGTTAGAAGGCTTTGAGACAGTTAGGCTTAATGAGGAATGTTCTGCTATAGTTTTAAAAAAGTTGCCACCTAAGCTTAAAGATCCAGGTAGTTTTACTATCCCTTGTACAATTGGTAACTCTCATTTTGAAAAGGCATTATGTGATTTAGGAGCAAGTATAAATTTGATGCTTTTTTTTTGTTTTTAGAAAGCTTGGTTTGCAGGAACCCCGTCTTACTAACATCACTTTGCACCTAGCTGATAGATCCATTGCCCACCCCCGTGGAGTGGTGGAAGATGTTTTAGTTAAGGTTGATAAGTTTATTTTCCCTGTTGATTTTGTTGTTTTGGATATGGAAGAAGATGAGGAAGTCCCAATTATTTTGGGGCGCCCTTTCTTAGCTACTGAGGAAAAAGCTTAATTGATGTTCAGCAGGGAAAATTGACTTTGAGACTTGGAGATGAGGAAGTTGTATTTCAAGTCTTGAATTCATTAAAAAATCCTTCCTCATTTGCTTCTTGTAATTTTATTCAAGCTAGAGATATTAATGATGTGATTACCTCTCGCGCTTTGATGATTTTAGAATTCGTGATCCTCTAGAAAAAGTACTTACTTTACAGGGACTTGGCATGCTGCAGGGTGGTGAGGAAGAAGAGTTCTTAATGTTTTTGCAGGCTCACCACCCTCAGAAGAATTGTAGTAACCGTGGATTTGAGGAATTGGAATGGGGTAACACGCCAAATCCCAAACCTTCAATTGAAGAGGCTCCTGAGCTTGAATTGAAGCCTCTTCCTTCAAATGTAAAATATGCTTTCTTGCACCCCCTTCCTCTTTGCCTGTGATTATTGCTGCAGATTTGACAGACACCATGGAGGATAAGCTTTTGAGGGTATTAAGGGCCAACAAAGAGGCCTTTGGATGGTCAATTCATGATATAAAAGGCATTAGTCCCTCAATTTGCACTCACAAGATCTACATGGAGGATGCATACCAACCTCGAGCACTACCTCAACGCCGCCTTAATCCTAACATGAAAGAAGTGGTAAAAAAGGAAGTAATTAAGCTTCTTGATGCAGGTATCATCTATCCTATCTCTGATAGTAAGGGTGATGGAAAATGATAAAAATGAATTAATTGCAGTTAGAAAAACTACTGGGTGGCGTATGTGCATTGATTATAGAAAATTAAATGATGCCACCCGGAAAGATCACTTTCCCTTCCCTTTATTGATCAAATGCTTGAGAGAGTGGCAGGACATGATTATTATTGTTGTTTGGATGGATATTCCGGTTATTTGCAAATACCAGTGGCTTCTGAGGATCAAGAGAAAACTACTTTTACTTGCCCATATGGAACATTTGCATATAAAAGGATGTAATTCGGTTTATGTAATGCTCCTGCCACTTTCCAAAGATGCATGATGGCTATTTTCTCTGACTTGGTTGAAAAAATGCATTGAGATATTCATGGATGATTTTACTGTTTTTGGGTCCTCTTATGAAGATTGCTTACATAACTTGAATTCAGTGTTGCAGAGATGCAGGGATACTAATTTAGTGCTCAATTGGGAGAAGTGCCAATTTATGGTACAAGATTGCATTATTTTGGGACACAAGGTGTCCACTAAAGGCATTGAAGTTGATCCCGCTAAGGTGGAGGTAATTGCAAAGTTGCCCCCACCCAATTCTGTTAAAGGAGTTCGTAGCTTCTTATAGCCATGCTGGTTTCTATAGAAGGTTTGTTAAAGATTTTTCAAAAATTGCAAAGCCTATGACTGACCTCTTGGTTAAGGAGGCCACTTTTGATTTTTCTGACACTTGTTTGAAGGCTTTTAATTGTTTAAAGGAAAAATTAATTAGTGCCCTCGTTGTTGTTGCCCCGATTGGTCGTTCCCATTTGAAATTATGTGTGATGCTAGCGATACTGCTGTGGGGGCTGTTTTGGGGCAAAGAAAGAATAAGGTATTCTATACCATTTACTATGCTAGTCGCACTCTTGATGATGCTCAAAGAAATTACACTACCACAGAGAAAGAGTTGCTAGCTATAGTATTTGCATTTGACAAGTTTCACATCATTACCTTGTTCTTTCTAAAGTTATTGTTTATACCGATCATGTTGCTATTAGATATTTGCTTGGAAAGCGGGATGCCAAACCCAGTTTAATCGTGTGGATTTTGTTGCTACAAGAGTTTGACTTGGAGATTAGAGACAAGAAAGGCTCGAGAGAACTTTGTAGTGACCACCTCTCTCAAGGCTCGACCATAGTGTGATGCAGCCTCAAATGATGGGGAGATCAAGGAGGTTTTCCCGATGAGAAACTTTTAGCTATTTCTCTGCTCCTTGGTTTGCGATATTGTCAACTACTTGGTGGGTAAGGTTGTTCCACCTGATTTTTCGTTTCAACAAAAGAAGAAATTAATTTCTGATGCTAGAGACTACTTGTGGGATGACCCTTACCTGTTTAAAGTATGTAGAGACAAGGTAATTAGGCGTTGTGTGCCTATAGAGG
This sequence comes from Oxytropis ochrocephala, assembly GCA_020916435.1. Classification (NCBI taxonomy): domain Eukaryota; kingdom Viridiplantae; phylum Streptophyta; class Magnoliopsida; order Fabales; family Fabaceae; genus Oxytropis; species Oxytropis ochrocephala. The sequence goes on along the minus strand of CM037092.1, from coordinate 112,785,933 downwards.
AGGTAACTTCTATCGTTGAGCATTGTCATTCTAGAGAGGTAGGTGGCCACTTTGGCCCAAATAGAACTGCATATAAGGTTTTACAATGTGGTTTTTATTGGCCTACTATATTTAAAGATGCTCATGAATTTGTGAAAGCTTGTGATAGTTGCCAAAGGAGTGGAAATATTTCTAGGCGTCAAGAGATGCCCTTAAACAATATTTTGGTTTGTGAGATATTTGATGTATGGGGTATTGACTTTATGGGGCCCTTCCCTAAATCTTTTTCAAATCAATATATTCTTGTTGCTGTAGATTATGTGTCTAAGTGGGTAGAAGCTGTAGCCTTACCCACTAATGATGCTCGGGTAGTAGTGATTTGGCACTCCCCGAGCAATTATTAGTGATGGTGGCACTCATTTTTGCAATAAACAATTTGAAAATATTTTGAACAAATATGGTGTCACTCATAAGGTAGCAACTCCTTACCACCCTCAAACCAGTGGACAAGTTGAAATTTCAAACAAAGAGTTAAAAAGGATTTTAGAGAAGACAGTTAGTGCATCAAGAAAAGATTGGTCTTTGAAACTTGATGATGCACTATGGGCTTATAGAACTGCTTTTAAAACCCCCATTGGGATGTCTCCTTACCGTCTTGTTTTTGGAAAAGCATGTCATTTGCCTGTTGAATTAGAGCATAAAGCATTTTGGGCTTTAAAATTTCTAAACTTTGATGCTCAGCTTACAGGTGAAAATAGGTTGCTGCAGCTCGATGAATTGGATGAGCTCCATCTCGGAGCTTATGAGAATGCCAAGTTATACAAGGAGCGGACTAAAAAGTGGCATGATAAGCGAATTCAGCAGCGTGAATTCCATGTTGGTGAGAAAGTTTTAATCTATAACTCATGTTTGCATCTTTTTCCAGGAAAGTTGCGCTCAAGGTGGTATGGACCCTACACTGTTACTCAAGTTTTTCCTTATGGAGTTCTTGAGGTATCTCATGAAGATGGTACCACTTTTAAGGTCAATGGTCAGCGTGTGAAGCATTTTGAGGAAGGGTTGCTCCAAGTGAGCTATGTCACTGGCCTCAAGGATTGACCGTAGTACCGTCAGGCTCGGGACATTAAACAAGCGCTTCGTAGGAGGCAACTTGTGTTTTATTTTCTCTCACTTTTGTTTGTTTGTTTTTTTTATTTAGGAATTAGCTCAGTTTGCAAAGCTCTCTCAGGGAAGTCACTCTTACTCTCTCTCTCTCTCTCTCATTTATTTCTTTTTGTGCCAATATGATATTTTGCATTGAGGACTATGCTTCATGCTAGTGTGGGGGAGGGGACTTTATTTTGTCACTTGATCTATATTAATGCACATACCCACTAAATATGTTGATAGCATTTTTCTGGCTTGTTTTGCATGAATTATGCATAAATTGAAAACAATAGAGATTATGTCTTTTTGGGACCCCATAATTGATTCATATGACAGACTTGTGCTTAATTGTAACTGTGAGGTTGTCCTTAGGAAGCTAATAATTAGCATTTGTGCCTGTTGAGTACTTTTTGTGAACTAGCTTCTAAATGTGAGATCTGAGCCTTCATAAGGGGATTGATACTAAATCATAAATTTTTACCCCTTTTCTTTCTATGAGTGTGTTTCCCAATTTGCTACATTCTAGAATTTGTCTTTTGACCATTTCAAGGCGAAAATTGATTTGCATCATGTAAAAAGATTTGGAGAATTTAGGTATTTTTCTGGCCTCAGAGTTATTTGTTGAATTTATCCCTTAGTTGCCCCCTTTGAGTCTATTTGTTATATTGTTTCTTTGGTACCCAGATATAATTTTTCCTTTTTTTCTAGTAACCATTTGGAATTAAACGTGGAGCAACTATTGAAACTTACAATTACGTCCTATATTTTAGTGGTCTTTATTGTCAGGACGAAAATTTCGTCTCATACTTTAGTTGTCTATCTTGTTAGGATGAAGAAAACAAAAGTAGTGAATCATGTGCTTACAAGAATATTTTCTTACAAAGGAAACAAAATAGAAGTTCTCATGTACTAATTACCTTTTCCTCCTAAGAAAAAAAAATATAAAAAAGAAAATTTGAAAAAAAAGAGAAAAGTAAAGGAGGAAAAGACACATCAAAAGAATGAAAGAGCCAAAGGGCAAATCCAAAAAAAAAAGGTCTACTAAGAGCGAAGGTAAATCAAAGAGAGCTGATTCAATAGAAGAAGAGTGAAGAATGAAAGTGAAATTAATTTAGAGTTTGGACAAAAACTGTAAAATAGATAGGAGCTCAGTATTTGGTTTCAATGATTACTGTTTGCTTCTTGTTTTTTCTTTTAGCCCTTTGATTATCTCCCTCTTCTTATTTCCTACCCTGCATGAATTCACCCTGACCCCATTACAACCCATGAAACCCCATCTTTTGCATGCATGTGAACTATTTAGTGGAGATTTGGTCAAATTACAAACATATGGTAATGTGCATTTTGTGGAAACTTGAGTGTATATTTTCACTAGTCCCTAAACACTTAGAGAGATTGTGAGCGAGTGTCATTGTTCACAGAAATGTAATCTTCAGGGATTTGAGCCTCTAATTGGGCAACCTTTTGACACCTCATATGTTCTATACTATCTATTGGCTGTCATTGTGCTTCTAACTTTGGGTTCCTTATTTGGCTATCTCTATTACTTATTTGAAAAGTTTTTGAGCCAGAGAATTTGCTTGCGGACATGCAAATGTTTAGTGTGGGGGAGTTGATAAACTCTAATTTGGTGTATTTTTTAGAGATACATTTGAGTCTTTTTTTAGAGTAATTATTAGCAATTATATAAATCACTAACTTAATTTATTCTATTTTTTGCAGAAAGAAAGAAAATATAAAAAAAAGGAAATAATTTATATTGTTAATATATATATATATATATATATATATATATATATATATATATATATATATATATATATATATATATATATATATATATAAGGAGGTTGAAGAAAGAAAATAAAGGACTAAGCCTATGAATTAAGCTAAGTCTTCACGGCCCATTTGTATGAAGTAATCCAGCCCATGAATTGAATGGAAGGAGGCTACCCTAGGCAAGAGTGAGAACTGAGAAGAGAGGATACACAGTAGCCGTAATTAGAAGAAGCGCAGCCGCACAAGAAGAATTGAAGAGAAGCCGTACGCCACACATACAGAAACACACACAATGACAGAACGCAACTGAGAAGAAAGCTTTTGGGTACCTGTTCTTGACACCGTGAGAGAGCTTTGGAGCAGAATTCAGAGACTGAATACAGGAGCAGAATTTACTCAATCTCCGGGTTATTTTTATTCTGTAATTCAAGACTTTTAATTTTATTCCAATGTTCTTAAACACTGTGGATAGCTAATTCTTTTTCTAGGGTCTTAGGTTGATCTTGCTTGATTAGAGACCTTTTTTATGTTTTAATTTATACTTTGAATTCCCAATTTTTATTTCAATTAATATTATCCTATTGCTTTATCACATAATTAGGATTGACAACCATTTGCATGTTTATAATCAATTAGTTGATTAGCGACCGTACTACAACTAGTTGGTGGACCTACAGGATAATTGAGACTATAATTAAGGAATGACCAAACTTTAATTTAGTCTTCCAATCATTCAACCTTTTTGTACTTTATGCTTTCCTTAAATTTAAATTCTAGCATGACCAAACTAGGGTTAATTTGGGGAAAAGAATATTAATCGCGAATGACCAAATGGGTTAATAGCTTTAGTAAAGGGATTGGTAATTGAATAAAATAAGGGGATTCAGGTAGGATTAGACATAGAGGAATCAAACATTGCAAGTGAAACCGTGACCCTAGGCTTCTCTCCATTGATCAAACTTTACAATTTAAATTCTTGCTATTTACTTCTTGTTATTTTAGTTTTTACAATCACCAAACATTTGTTCGTCTAAATAATAACTAATCTTAATAGTTTGGTACTTATTAATTAATCTTTGTGGAGACGATATTTTTTTATACTACTTCCGCGGTAGAGTACACTTGCTCTAGGTGTGTCTTTGACGCAACAATAACCACCTACGGGCCAACCTAAAGGCCACTTCACATCTGTTTGAAGTAAGGTGTACTCTTGTTCTATTCCATACCTTTGAACAAACAATATACAACATCATAATGTTTTCTGTTAAGATTATAATTCAACACCAGAAGTTCAGTTATCTTCTATGCAAGTGATTAAATGAAGAAGGAAAACTATCTAATTTCATCACAGTTCTAGAAAACATGTATATATAAGATTAACATGAATAGCATACGATATATAAAAGGACAACAATGGTAGGAAAACATGAATCAGCAACTCCAAAGGCACAAATACACAATTTCATCACAGTTCTAGTAACTAAAGCAATTGACTATCAATAAGATTAGTTAATCATAATAAAAATGGAACACTTCAACACTCATATTCTTACACTACATAAACAACAGTAAAAGATAATCAAAAAAATGTTAAGAAAGAGGACATAAAAGCATGTCAAACAATCTTAATAGGCTTGACAACACTTTGAAAGTAACTACCAAATTTGAACAATCTACCAAATTTGTAATAATCAATCCATGACCAATTCACTCATTTTTTTGAGTTCAAGCTAGTAAATGAAAGTAACTCAAAGTAACCCAAATTTTTGATCCCCAGAGGCAAGGAGTTTCCTACACTAACAAACAGAATCATCATAGAATTTCAAATTTCATTGATCAAGAAATTGATGCACAAATTCAATGTCAAGTTCAGAAAATATTTTCGTAAAGAAGTTTAAAGTGCACATATATTCAAGTTCAACACACCCATCATCATGACAATCATCAAAAATTTCTAATCTACCCCTAGACAAAGAACTATATGCAAAAGTCAATGAAAAGGGGGAACTTATGCTTAATAGGCGGCATCGGGAGAGAATTTCTTTTCTTTGCCGGGTGGAGCCATGTGTACTGTGAAAACCGCACCACAAAGAGAGCATAATATATGCCACAATCATGACATTAGCAAGTTAGCACAATAGAAAAAGAAAAACAATTCAAGGCTTGACAAGGTTAGGCTCGGTCAACACCAAATACTCACAACAGCTAAACTCAATCAAACACAAAATATAGAGCCAAATTAACCAAGCAATTCAGGTAAGCACATCTTTAGAAAAAAATTAGAACAATCTCACCCCACTGAATTTCCTTGAAAGACAGAATTAGAACAACACCTTCAACCATGAACATAAACTCACGCCATGAACCATTCAACCATATAGTACATAACACACACAACAAGAACAGAAATTCACGCAATGAATACCGCTAAATACGCTTCAAGCCCACAAAGTTTCAGTTTGCACTCCTAAATTTTGAAAAGAAAATTCTGCACTTGGTTTGGGCATTTTTACAAACAGTTGGTGTGCAGACTAGAATTCAGTTTAGGCAAAATTACAAACACTTGGTATTCATCCAACACAACAAATAAACTTCACAAAACAATCAAAGAATCAAGGCAATACACAAACAACTTCACTTACTTGTTGATAAGAAAAGGGAAGAATCCAAGCAAGAAGAAAGAACAATGCTCAATTAGCGCTTTGGACAGAAACAATTGACGGAGAAACGCAAAACACGTTTGAGAAAGCAGTGCAGTGGCGAGCGGTGGGCTAGGGCGAGGGAGCCACGGTGGTGGTGCTGGTGGTTCTCAGGGGGAGAGAAAAATGGGTCTGGGGCGTGAGAGGATGGAAAGGATCAAAGGTTTGGTGAAAGTTTGTGTTTCTCAGGTGCTTGTGTGCGCTCCAACTAATGAAAAACGTGCAAGCCATACCCAGCGTTTTTTAAGAAGCGCTGGGTATTGGGAGAACGCGTGACCCAATACCCAGCGTTTTTTAAAAAGCGCTGGGTATTGGGAAAATGCGTGAAGCCATACCCAGCGTTTTTTAAAAAGCGCTGGGTATTGGGAGAATGCGTGAAGCCATACCCAACGTTTTTTAAAAAGCGCTGGGTATTGGGAGAACGCATGAAGCCATACCCAGCGTTTTTTAAAAAGCGTTGGGTATGGCTAGTGCGTTTAAAGGCGATGGGCAGCATTTTTTTAAAAAGCGCTGGGTATGGGTTAGCTGTTTTGGCCATCCGTGGCGTTTTTACTTAAAGCGCTGCTTATAGGGGCGCTCTTTTTTGACAAATCTGGCGTAGTGAGAAATGGAAGCTTACCAATAGGAGGAGGACGAGGCCGGTGGGAGCTTGAGGACGCCGGTGGGAGGAGGATGAATGAGAGGGGTGTTTTTTCTGGGGGGGGGGGGTTAAAAGGAAAAAGACAAATATCTCGGGGGTATTTTGGGGATATTTGGACGGTAGGGGGTTCTACTGAGTAGGAGGGGGCTGTACGAAGCATGGGCCGATCAAATTTGGATAGAAGACGTTCTGCAAGGCCCAAGTGATTCTTTGTTCTAGATTGCAACAGATATAAAAAAAATAGACGCATCATTAACACATTATTTCTTAGAGTTAATAGTCTATTTGGTCCTTAAAATTTCAAAAAAGTTCAGTTTAATATCTACCATTTTTAATATTCTTATTTAGTAGATCACTTTTGTAAATGTTATTCAAGTTAGTCTCTCCACATCAACTATTATCCGTTAACAGTGTTGATGGAGTTGACTCGTCACTTAATTAACTGCCTATGTGATGTCCATGTTGGCAAATGTTGGCTGAAGAAATATAGCAAAATTTATTTGTTACATCCCCTTTTAAAAAAAATAGAGTATTAGTTAGTCCTCCAAATTTACGTGACACATAGCAAGTTGACATGGATGAATGTTTTTCAGGTTACATAACACTTACCGATATGGACGCCACACATGCAATTAACATGAGACGTCAACTCCACCAAAATTGTTAACTGATAGTGGTTGAGGAAGAGACTAACTTAAATATCTTTTACAAAAGTGATAGATTAAATAAAAATATTTGAAATGCCATAAACTAACGTGAACTTTGTTGAAATTTTAGGGATATGCTATTAAGTCTTATTTCTCATCTATTTTTTTTAAGCAGCAAATTTCATTAAGGAGGCACAAAGAGTACATCAACCCTTACAAAAAGGCTCTTATTTCTCGTCTAGATGCAAGTTTTTTTTTAAAGGATGGAGCAAGTATTGGGGTATGGATCATAAACTACATAGTAGGAGGGACAAGGTGGAGGATAATTGTTTCCACAACATGCTACCTCTTCAGTTTCGCCACCCTCATTATTGGAAGCACTTTCATCTGCAACACTTAAAAGTGTTGCACAAGAAAACTTCTTTCTCAACTTCCTAGTCAAACAAACAGAATCTATGTGATCTCCAGTTACTACTATTTGATCTCTTCTTTCACCTTCTACTGACACTGAAACCACACCTGCATTTTTAGTTTAATCACGATGATGAAACCATTCCTTTTTTCTTAACGGGTAAATTATACTAGTAGATATATATAGGTATAGATAAAGTCATAGTATTATTTTTTTCTGATTAAAAAACATCAATAAGAAAATGACAACATTTGTTTACCTTGAAAGGCTGCAGCAGTTTTCATTGCTTTGCTTCTGAATTTGTTACTCTCCATGTGAACCTGGATAACAATTTTCTGCGTTGCATTAAGGTGGTTAGTATTGAAAGAAATTGCATAAATCAAGTAAATAGTTATTAATCAATAATCATATTAATAGTTATCTTACCTTCATATTTAATAGTGCTATACGTACTTTTGATGCTTTGAGGATGGATGGATGGGATGTAATTCTTATATATAAATACGTAAATAATTTTTTGTATTATTTATGTTGACTCAGGTAAACATCTTGTCCTTTGCACAGACTATGGTTTGGTTTTGGAATTTCCAGTCAATTTTCATTTTCTTCCTCTGTTTACACTTATGGTGGGAAATTAGGTGTTCTTTTAGGGTTAAAATAATGTGTTTGGTAGGAAATTCTAAAAACAAAATTAATTTAGGATTGTAATCAACTGTTGTCATTTTCTGTCCCAGTCAGGATTTTGCTTAAAAATTATTATAATATTTCATTTTTCTCGCTGTAAAATTTTCCAGACTCTTTTTTTACTAAGATATTTTGTATTTTATTTTTAATGAATTTTCTGGAGTTTTTTTCGTAGTCACAAACAATTTGAGACACGAATCCGTCCAAATGATTCAAAATTGATAGGTTCGCACTGTTTATATATATATATATATATATATATATATATATATATATAAAAGATGGAAACCACCATTTTCACTTTAGAGGTTAAGAAAACTGAGAGTGAATTAGGGTACTAAACCAAAGTCTTAGTAACAAATTATAAGTCATTTCTACAATAATTAAAAAAAAATCGGTAACCATAAATATAAGTCTGTGGTTAATGACCATTAACCACAGACTTCATATTTGTGGTTAGTGGAATCGGTAACCACAAGTATGAAGTCTGTGGTTAGTAGCCACTAACCACAGACCCATATTTGTGGTTAATGGCACCACCATGGTCGCCGTCACCAACCACCGTTGGTCGCTGGAGCTCCGCGACCGGCCGCTGGCCACCACCTGCAACCACCACATATATATTTATATTACATATAATATATTTATATATTAATATAAAAAATTAATCAATAAAAATGTTTTTTTTATTAATGGATGGTTGGGATGTGTAAAATTACATTGGTACCCTACTTTAATTGACAGCCTTTAGATCAAATTTAATTAAAAAATACAGATCTAATGACTGATACTAATTTTTAGTATGAAAAATTAAGGAAATCCCTAATATCCTAAGCCAAACCCAAGAAAACAAACTTTAAGTTGGGTATTGTAACATCTCACTTTGCCTGAGCCACATGATAAGATATGCCTAATAAATAAAAAAGTTTACTTATTAATAGAAAAAAGTTAGAATGAGGTTGTAGATAGTAATTGGGTAGGTGTGTTATAATAAGTAAGGCCCAAGATAAGAAGGGGGATATAACGTCGATATATGTTGCTTATTTAAAAAAAAACGTCAAAATAAGTTGGGGCCTATTATCTCACCCTCCCCTATTAATGTTTCTACCGCGTTCTTTTTTTTCCTGGGATTTCATGGTTCGGCACCGATTTACCGAACCTGGTTTGGTTGCGTGGTGTTGTGGCATATGTTTCTTCTTTTTTTTCCGTACATGATTAACCAGATTCTCTGGGAAAAAATGAATTAACCAATACATACTAGTTTTTTCTACATATTTAACTTGGTTAAAAATTTAGTTTGGTATTTTATAACATAATAATGTTAACTAGATATTTCGGCCTAAACTAAAATTGGAGTAGAAACTTGCTTGTTCAATATCAGTTAGGTGTGGTACCAAAGTACTGAACCACTTCGTTAGAAAAGTATCAGATGTTGTTATGTGGGATACTAGGATGTGTTGCTTGATTACACAGGTAAAGTACCAAAATATCGAACCGATTGAGTACTAAGATATCATACCATTCCAAAACGCAACGTGTGGTCGTTGCTATGCGTTTTACACGTGAGAGTATTTTTAGAATAGTTGAAGTTTGAGGATGTGTGGTAAGTAGGAAGGGGAGTAGGATAAGCATGGGTTTAAGTTGGGTACACCTAGTTATTTGGCATGTGTACATGTGACCCAATATTGAAAAGGGTTGTTTTTTTTCATACCCCTACGTTTTCCCCCATACCCCCACAGACCCAGTGAATAGACCAAAATACCACGGCTTTTTTACAAAATTACAATTTTTTCACATTATTGGTCATATCTATGATTGACCAAATCACACTCGCATATACCTCTCTGAAACGTATATATGAGTGACACAAAATTCATCCACTCGCATATACCTCACCAACACCCTATATACGATCCACATTTTTTTACCCATCGTATATACGTTCTTCAGGCGTATATACGATTAGACCAAAAATCAGCCAATCGCATTTACGTCCTTGACCACATATATACGACGTTTTAACAATGGGCATTTTTAGTTTTTTTATTTATATTTTTTTACTAATTTTTTTCCTTTGCGTGCAGTGTCCGGTGGCACCGCAGTGATAGGGACAGTCGTCCCAGAGGGAGATAGGAGGTATCTCCTATCACAGAGAGAGGGGAGTCATCTTCGGCTGCTCCGAGCACGAGGACGAGGAGGCATAACCGACTGCATGCTTTTGCGAGGAGACAGATATCGACAGTGGCGCGCAACTCGAAGACACCGAGCCACCGAGTACCATCCCCGCCTCGATGATCGACGACGGAGATTTTTATCACGAGGATTTCTTGCAGCAGAGTCAGCATGAGGATTGGTATCGGGGGAGGCCGCCTCCTGAGTACCATCCCCAGCATCCTCAGTACCAGCCACAGCCGTACGATCCCCAGCCTCTTCATTACCATCCCCAGCCTCTTCATTACCATCCCCCACCTCTCGAGTATCAGCAGGAGCAGCCTCAGGGGCATGAGGGGTCTCAGACTGATATGTCTTCCTCAGATGAGTCTATGTCTGAGCATCAGGAGGAGTAGCCTCAACAGGATCAGGGGAATCAGGAGGAGCCTCAACCTCAGCCCTCTCTCTTCACTGACCTGGCAGATCATGTTTGCACTTCAATACGCGCTAACCCGGTAAGTTGAATTATTTTGCATAAATAATTTATTTAACTCACATAGTCTGCACTTTTTGCTTACATCATTTATTTAATTTTAATTCAGAATTATCAGCGTGTTGTGAAAGTATGGGCTCATGGCAACAAAGTCCATACCAGTGTCAGAGCTACAAAGATGATGACCTACTTCAACAGCACTACGCTGGTCGAGACTCCGGATCGCCCCACTTCTCTACACCGCCACGCCACAAGAGACCATGAGTTCTTTGTCGGCTTTTATCGAGAGATGACACTCAGATACTTCGTCATTTCACTTACCATTTGGTGAAATGATGATCACTCTGGATGACGTCTCTTGGTTGCTGCATCTTCCCATCCAGGGGAACTATGCCACACCTTCTACCATTACTGTGAGCTTGGAGCATGCCACATATCCTGCAGAGACCTATCTTGGTGTTTCAGGGACTGAGGCTGCTAACAACACTAAAGGAGGTCCGTATTACAGTTTCTCTTGGCTGCTCTAGATTTTTGAGTGTAATAAGGCGGAGGGTGGTGACATGACAGTTGCTGTGAGGGCTTATATGCTTCTGCTTCTGACCTACAGTATTTCACTACAAAGACTGGAGACAGGGCGGAGGATAAGTGGCTGGTCTACCTGACTGATATGAGTGCAGAGGTTCTTGGAGGCTATGCATGGGGTGCAGGTGCACTAGCTGCCATGTATGACTCCTTGAACACTTCCTCTTTGAGGGTCACACAACAGTGTGGGGGGTATGCCAGCCTATTCCAGGTATGAATGTAAATTTAATTTTTTTCTTAATTCAGACGGTCTTTGGGTAGCTAGTTTTTAATTACACCTGTTGTTTATTTTTGCATTTCAGTCTTGGATCATGTGGTATTTACCTCACATGGCGGAGAGGAGGGCTAGTCATATACCCGATGCGGAGCCACTAGCTGGGCGCTTCAGGAAGAAGAAGTCAGATCACCTGAAGCTGAGCCACTACAGGAGGATGATTGATGAGATGAGGCTACAGGATGTCTGATGGCGGCCATTTGAGGAGCACAGGGATGTTAGACCCTTTGAGCAGATCTCCCTATACAGGGGCTTCATCAGCTGGGCTGATTTCAGAGTTCCTTACATGCTTGATAGGTGCCTGCGACAGTTTGGGTACGTTCAGATCATCCCGCGTGACCCTCTCAGAGGTCGTCCTAGCCATACCGACTGCGTCTTTCTGATCACCAACTTCATGGGTAGTGTGATCGACATTCACGCGCCTATGCGATTTTGCTCGGCACGAGCGGATGAGATCGCACTAGGTACTTAGACTGGTACGTCCGTTCATCTATCCCCAGACTATTACCGGCTCCACCATCACCAGTAGTCTGGACACCCTCCCCAGAGCTACGATACGACGATCCTGAGTGGATGAGGAAGGTTGTGACCGCTTGTAGAGAGGGGATTTGTGATGGCGAGATCCCTAGTGGCACTCGGGCGTATCAGACACTCTATAGGCTGGTAGGGATGGCACTACTGGATGAGATTCCACAAGCACTTAGATGTGGACGAGGACGAGGACGAGGAGGAGGAGGAGGAGGATGAGGATGAGGACGTTTGGGATTTTTTATTACTACTTTGATGTATTTGTACTCATGTTACTTTTATGTTTGCACTTTATTATTACTTTTTTTCGGGTGTTATATTTTACGAGTTTGCATAAATTTTTGATTTCATTGATTCGATAAAACAAACTTACACAAGCGATAAAACATAAACAACTAGAATAAAAATAGACAGATAAAAAAATATAATAGAAACTACTGAGTTGGTGGAGTTAATCAACGAATGATCTCAGCGACGGTCCTTCTGGTTTCGACGTACAGATGAATGTAACTCTTCCATTTAAACATAATATGATTGGACATCATCTGACGGATGTCATCCTCGTTGTTGACATCCACGACAGACCAGTAAAGACCTCCATCAGTCCATTCCGGTTTCCGATAAACGATACGAATTATCTCATGCTCGTCGTTCTCTGGTTGAACCATCCGCATTAGTTTCTGCTTAAGAGCAGCAAATGATATACAGTGTTTTAACCTACACGATAAAACATCTCTCCCATCGAAACCTATACCATCATCTTGCAAGATTATGCCCTGATGATCAGCGAACCCCATATTAGAATGAACGAGAGTGAGGGAAGAAGGCTCGTAGTATGACATTAGCGAAGCCTACATCATCTTGACTTGTGTTGTGTGAGAGAAGGAAGTTGAATTTTTGGTGTAAAATAGTGAGGGTGGGAGTGGGTATTTATAGTTGAGGTAAAAGATTATCAGCCGTTGATTTTGTCGGTGCAAACTACACCGTTGATCACCTTTGAAAGTGAAATCCTAACCGTTAAAATTTTTAAAAAAAATAAAAAAAAAATTATATAACAACCCATCGTATATATGTTTTTTGGACATATATATGATGTCAATATTTAACACATCGTATATATGTCCCTAAGACGTATATACGATTGCATCATACGCAGCCAATCGTATATACATCTTTAGAACATATATACGATTTGTTAAATATTGACATCGTATATATGTCCAAAAAACATATATACGATTAGACTTTTTTTAAAAAAAAATTAGATTTCAATGGGGTATTTTGGAGTTTCACATTAATGTGGGGGTACCAAAAAAAACCCTATTGAAAATGGGATGTAGCCTTCAAAGGAACTCTATGGGGACACTCCAATCAGGGTGTGCCTCACCTATTTATGCAACATCAGCATTTCTAGCTGAAGCGTTGGCTCTCAGAGAAGGTTTGACCTTAGCAGCTTCCTTGAGCGTCAAGTTCCTCTCCGTTGAATGTGATTGCGAGTCCCTCATACAAACAATCAAAGGAGTAGTTAGAAGAAAGGAAATAGAGAAAATAACAAGGGATATCCAGAGCATCAGCAAGGAATTTACCTTGCGTAGAATTCAAGTGGATCCCCCGAAGTGCAAACTCTGTAGCTGATCTAGTGGCTAACCTTGCCTCACATCAACAACTTCCTCCTAACTGGACTATAAGCCCCCCTCAAGTTCATACAACGCTAATCAACGCTGAGAGTGTCTCGGGGTTAAGAGGTGGATGAAATGCGAAAAGATCAGCGAAGTTTTGAAGAGTGAGGTCTCATCGGGGCCGATCGGGTTCCTTTCTTGCTTGCGTGTGTTGATCTAGTGAATCAGGGAGAAAAGGAAGATCGGAGGAAGGTTTGTGATGATTTGGTTCCGCTCTTGCTTACTTGCGATGATCTAGTGCTCCCGGAGCTAGATCGGAGGGAGAAAAGGTAGATCGGAGATGTTCTTGGCCCGTCGCATTTGGTCATCTCTCTCGCTGCGAACCGCTTTATTCGCACCCTCCTTGAGTCTCGACTTCAGAAGATGGCCTTGAAAGCAGTTGTATCGTGGTTTCATTCATCACTTGGTGGATCATGACAAGGATTTGAGTCGTGTTGGGGAAGAATCGGTGCGGAGAAGAAGAACGGGAGATCGTTGCTAAATTAGGGTTCCTTCTTCGAACAGAGAAGCGTTGAATGGTTAGAGGCTTACTCTTTTAGAGTGTGCTTCTCTGTCCCTATCTAAATATCCTGCTTCGTGGATTGGGTGGGCTTCTTCTCAATGAGATGGGCCGTCACCCAAACCTCACCACTGTTTTTTTGCTGGTTACCCCCTCTTTGATTTTGTTAATTTGTTGTAATTTGTTCCTTTGGGTTGTGCAGTGCTGTGGCCCAACTAAGCTACACTCTTGTATTGGTTTTGAGGCTTTGCCCAAGTTAGTAATGAAACCATTTCAAGTTGATAAAAAAAAGGAGGCTGCACCTAGGAAAAGTGAGTGTGCTTTTCTACTTAAATAAATAAAAGAAAAAAAAAGATTAAAGGGGATGAAAGAGAAAATGGGGGGAACCATAGGAGAGAAGAGGACAAAGAGAAAAGAGAAAAGAGAAATTAGAAGAGAGAAGAGAGAAGATAGATAAAGGGGAGAAACCGTGAATAATTTTATAGGTGGATTATGAATCTTTAATAGCTAATAATCTACTATTTATCTATATCATTAACCTACTATTAAAATATTAATCTTACCATTTTTTAAACTAAACAATTTTAGCATATTTATGTAATTTCACTTTTTCATTTTTTCACTCTCCCTCACATACTTTTTCAAACATTTTCACTCTCTCCTCCTCTTTCTTCCTCTATCTCATTTTTCTATTTTTCACAATAGATCTACTTTAATTTCATCTACATGTCTCTTTCATTTTTGATATTCAAATTTTCTCTATCAATAAGTTTTATTTAGTCTCTATGGGAAACAACGTTTTAAAAACCTGCTCGCCCCGGACGGTCGGACCGGACGAATCGGGAACCAGAGGGGTCACCGAATCGAGCTACTGGATCGGAAATGCAGCGACTCAGTGGGAACCGCCATGACTCGGTCGGTTTTGGTGAAAATCGGTGACCCGATGGGTTTTGCAAAACCGAACCGGGTTTTGCATATTTTTCAAAAATATCCAAAAATGCAAAAACAACACCGTTTTAAGCAGTTAATTTATAACAAAAGTAAAAATGAAATTAAAAACCTGAGAGAAATGAGAAGAGACGTGTCTCTTTCTCAATCTCATTTAAAAAACTGTGTATAAACAATTTGCAATTTTGTTTTGAGCACTTCCACTACAAAAAAAAACCCAGGATTAGCTAGGGAATTAGCAAGGGAAATTTGTCCCTTGCAAAAATAGGCATTTGCGACGAAATTAGCTAGGGAATATGGTCCCTCGTTAAATGTGACCATTAGCGACAGAACTTCAGTCGCAAACATTGAGCGCCAATTTGAATCTGTGTGGCACGCAAAACGAGGAACGTTAGCGAGGGAATTAGCGACGAAACTTCAAGTCCCTCGCTAATATCTGAACGTTGCAGGCTGATTTGACTGCCGCAGGCTGATCTGACTGTTGCAGAGGGACAATTAGTGAGAAAACTTCAAGTCCCTCGCTAATGGCCAATTGCTTTTTGGCAGTAAACCCATTCTCTCACTCTTCTCTCACCCTTCTCTAATTATTTCACTCTTAACCCTCTTATCTCATTTCTACCACCACACCACTCACTCTTCTTTCTCACTCACAACACTATCACTCTTCTCTTATCTTCACAAATTTCTTACCCACACAACCACCACCACCACCACCACACAACTACCACCACCACTCCTCTCCTCTTCCTCTACTCTCTCTCTCACCTACAAACCCTAAACCACCACCACACAACCACCACCACCACTCACTCTTCTTTCTCACTCACAACACTCTCACTCTTCTCTCCTCTTCTCTTCACAAATTTCTTACCTACACAACCACCACCACCATCATCACCACACAACTACCACCACCACCACCACCACCACCACCACCACTCCTCTCCACTTCCTCTATTCTCTCTCTCACCCACAAACCCTAACCCACCACCACACAACCACAAACCACCACCACCACTCACTCTTCTTTCTCACTCACAACACCATCACTCTTCTCTCCTCTTCTCTTCACAAATTTCTTACCCACACAACCACCACCACCACCACCACCACTCACTCTTCTTTCTCACTCACAACACCCTCACTCTTCTCTTCACAAATTTCTTGCCCACACCACCACACAACCATCACCACCACCACCACCACGCCACCACCACACCACCACCATTCTCGATCACTCCTCTCTCTTTTTGGAAAGCTGGGTGATAATAATAATAATAATAATGGTAATAATTTAAATAATTTCGTACCAGTGTACCACCATTCAGGTTTGGGAAGCGTGCCTGTCAGACTTAGCGAGGGAATTAGCGACGAATGGTCCCTAGCCAATTAGCGTCTGACACACATTTCCCTCTCCATGGCAATTAGCGAGGAGGGTATTGTTTACGGTGATTTTTGGTAAACAACCGCTGGTCTGAATTATTAACTTGCGAGATCAACCAGTGAATCTCAGGAGCATATTGCATTGATTATTTACAAGATACTGTGTGAACACTCCTCGTGTTCTTCGTAAATCACCAGAAATGTAAAAGAAAAGAAAAAAAAAGAAGAATTGCCTTGAACGCCAAGGGATCCTCAAAGGAAAACGAAATGAAAAAATAAAGAAAAGAAAAGTTTAAAGAAACAAACTTAAATTGCATAAGAGCGTAAAAGAGTGGTGCACAGATCCATACATTCGCTTCAGTTGCTCAGTTTTCTCTATCGTTGGAATTTTGAGCGTAAGAATTAGGAAAAACTATATATACTAAGGAGAGGGAAATAATCTGCCTACAACGGTTAACACATTTAAAATTTAAACTAAAAACTGCTAATTCGTTGACAGCTTGATCACCAAAGTCTTCGACAAAACTGAAACAGTTTCCTTCGAAGTCATCTTCTGAGCCTAGGTTTGCCATTGCTCTTCGCTTCCATCTTTAAGTCGAAATGTACCCTTTCACGCTTTCGAACCTGTTAGATCCCTTCAGTGATCGAAGAAACACCCTTGACACACCCTCTTAGTGTCGAAGGTTCAAATTGTCCCCTTTAAAGCAAAGGGTCAAATAGCATTGACTGCATTTATTTAGCCTGTCGAAAATACAGGCTAACAAATTGCCCCCCAAAAATGTCGTTTTCGACTGAGGCATGGGTGAAGGTAGAAAATGACGTTTTTTTAATTCTCTTCGACAACTTTGTGTCAGGTAATGTAACGTCGTTAACGTCACTTTTTAGTTTTGAAAGGACGTTTACCTTCCCTCTGCGCTAACACTTGAGTGCGCCGTCGTATTGATGGCCACGTTTTTGGCATTGGTAATTGGTACACTCCATAACTTCCATCACTCTTGTAACTACCACCACGATCTCCAAGGGCAACTGCCATCATTGCTCTTTATTCTTTATTTTAATAGGTGTACTACACCTATAAATGGACTCTTCTTCTTCACTTAGCCTTTCTTTCCGAAACCCTTGCACTTTGAGCTTGTTTTCTCTTTCAAGTGAACTCTATTGTATTCCTCACTAGAAATTCTATTCGCTCTTGCGCTTTACTCCATTGAAGAACCACGACACTTCAACACCTTTCCTACGCTTTCGTTCACTGTTGTACCATCTTCAATGGCTTCAGGATCATCTTCCTCCAGGGTTTGAGATTCTGACAAAGCTTCAGCTTCTGCTCCATGGACTGTTCCTGAACCTGATCTTGAAGACACACGAGCAGAGATATGGAAATCTCAGGTATTGATTCCTTCTCTTGACCGGTATGCTTATTTAGGTCCACTTCCTAAATCCGAAACAGACTCTGCTAAATTGCAAGCCATCTTCCCTAGCTACTATAAGTTCTGCCCTAGAGTTTTTATTGAAGGTCCTTACGTTATGGATTTCATGAGTAAATCTAGCAGGGTTTTTAGATCTTATCCCCCTGTTGATAATGACAATCATGACTCTTTCCTTGCTTGGCTCGACAAGGTTGAATTGAAAAAAGCTGATTTCTGGAAAGAAATAGGCATTTTCGACCTGATTCAACTATCTAGGTTTGGATTGAGGTATCAAAGCTCTATGCTCATAGCTACCATTCATTTCTGGGATATGACTACTAACACCCTTCACCTTCCTTGTGGGATGATCACTCCCACCCTTTAGGAGAAGTTTTTGATCCCTTTAAGGAGAAGTTTTTGATCCCTTTAAGGCTGGTGATACCTACCACTTTACCTTCGATGTTAAACGCGCTTCTATCAATGCGTTCTTTGAAGATCATCATGACAAGAGTAGTGTTGAGGTCTCTGATAATGAACACATTGCTTTCCTCACCTTGTGGCTTTCTGCTTTTGTGTTTTTCTCTTCATCGCTCCAAGTCGCGAAGATGTTCATTAACCCAAGAATTCAACTCCTTGAGGGCCGAAATTTTTGCCTGAGCAAGTTACTTCTTGGCTGTCTTTATGAGGCTTTAGGAGACGGTTCATATAGGCTCAAAGGCCTAAAACCAGATGGTAAACCACTTTTGATGTCAGGGCCGCTTTGGCTGTTCCAATTGTGGCTTATTGCTACTTTTGAGTCACAACTTGACTACTTCTATCCCGAAGATAAAAAAGATACTTTTGAACAAAGGAGGGTTGAATGTACCGCGCTAGCATTTTTAAGGCCTAGGGAGGTTGGTAAATCTGAGAAGCAACAATTTTCCACTGCCTTCAAGATGTTCCAAAATTGCAAATTTTTCACTCCCATGATGGCGCCATTCACTACCAGAGTTTATGGCCCTAAGTGGTTCCTCAAAGAATTTCCAACTGTTTCTCCTGAGGATGAAATAGAACTTAACCAAATTTGGCAAGCATATTTAACTCCTACCTACTTGTCGGCTAAGATTTCTATTATCAAGTCACAGTCTAACTTTGTAACTATGGGGTATCAGCCAAACTTGGTTGCTAGGAAATTTGGTTTGTGCCAAATTCGACCTTGTCCCTTATACAAGGTGAAATAAGATCTTAGACATCCTCTCAATGTTCATGATTATTGGCAACGTCTTCATGATGCCGTCGATAATGCCCCCACTTTTATCCCTTTGGAATTTGAAGTGCGCTTCTCTTGCACCATAACTTTCTCCACTTGGTGGGAAGATTATTATCAAACTCAAACTACTGTCGAAGGCCCTCCATTACTCCATCAACTAATTTCTGCTTTTTCTTATTTCACAGAGTAGAAAGAAGAGAAGCCAAGGTATGCACCTCAAAGAAATTCAAGCTTTTCAAAATTACTTTGAAACTCCTTATGACCCCATACATCTTGATCAAACTTATCTTTTCTTCTATTTGCCTTATTGTGTTATCCTTTGTAGAGTCGAAAGAGGTCAAGTAGTCCCGCTGCTGATAACACCCCAAAAAGAACAAGGAGGTTTGTTCCCTCACTCGAAGTGACTGATGATTCAAAGGTCAAAATCTTGAGCTTTCCTAATTTCAGTACTTACACTTTTATTTTATTTCGTACCGACATCTTTGTTAAATTGTGTAGTCTGATGAATCACCAACTCCTCTGAACCCTTCACCTACTGTTGCCAACGCTCCAACTGAACAAGAGGCAAACATAGCCGAAAAAAGATCCAAGCATCGCCAGGATATCCCTAAAACTCTCTTTCCCCAACATACTTCTGCACAACAATCATCTCAAGAGTGGACACCGCCCACTAAGAAGCCAACAAGGGTTCAAGGGAGAAGTATAAGCCTGAGTGAACAACAAGCTTTATGAATAGATCGACTTAGTGTTGAAAGGGCCATGATCCAGGTAGTCACTCCACTCTTGTTCTCGAATTTCTGTGTTCCCTTTTCTCAAAGAAACTCAACCAAATTTCTTTTCTTTGCTTCAGGAAAAAGAAGCTAATCTCCCCAAAACTCAAGAAACAAGGCCCATCCTTACTTCTACTCTACTACAGTCGATATCAGTCGAAACTGTGAAGCCTACTGAAGACATAGAAGCAATTCAGAAAAACTTTGTCGAAATCCCTGAGGTTAATTTCACCAATGGTTGAAGATTCTGCTCCTCCCAATGTTGAAAATGAACCAGAAAACTCTTATTCCAACCAAAGACATGAGGGCCATGGCATGCGCATTGACGAAGATGAAGCCCTTGGCAATATTGAATCTCTAATACACTCTTCTCCAATCTTGAAAGAAAAGGAAATAACAGAAGATGAAGAGTACCAACCTAGGAAAAACATTGTCTTGAGTGATGATGAATCCATCGAAGACATGGGGGCTGAAGAAGAGGAATCACTCCAACAAGGTGATGAATCTCCTAAACAGGACAGTTCTGTTAAGACTCTACCTTCTTCCAGCAATAGCTTAAGCCATAAAGAACTATCTGAATTGAAGAACAAAAAACCTCTTGAAGCATTCATTTTATTGATGAATGAAAGGTCTTCGACAGACAGCAAGAAGAGTGCTTCAACTGCTTCTGGAGGTAGGAATCCTGTTAGTTCTGAAGAAAGCTTGGTTAAAGAGCTCCAGGACATACTTCTCCAGGTTAACTTGATTAAAGCCATTGAAGAAGATGAAACAATTGCCTTTAAAGTCAAAGGCTTGCTCAAAAAGCTCGACACTCCTACTGCTAGTGATTCTGTAATGAGCTTTCTCCTCGAATTTCAACCTTTCTTAGATTCTTTAATCAAATATATTCAGACAAAGAAAAAAGCCATTGCTAGGAAATAGCGTGCGGAAGGGCTTAGTCAAGACACCTGGACTGCTGCCGAAACATCTCGTGCCAAACTCAAAGAGTTACAGGCTCAGAAAAGTATTCTTGTAAGCCAGACTGCAGAAAAGATAGCAGGATTTGATGCCGCCATTGCAAAGCTTCGAGGGCAAATCAACATGTTACAACAAGAGAAAGCTTTGACTCAACGAGATATTCTTGTTGTGGATGAAAAAATGACCGAAGAAGCCCATTCAGGTCTTGAACTTATTGAGGCAGCATCTTGTCACGAGAATGAGGCAAGAAAATTTGCTGAAGAGGAAGCTTCATGAACAGAAAGTTGGAATGCTCTAACAGCATTTTGGCAAAACTGACAGTGAATTTGAAACTTTGATTCCTTTGTTTTACCTCTTTGTACTTTTCAACAATTTGGTCTTTGACCACGTACTCTGGCAGAAATGCCATGTTTGAACTTAATTTATTTTTCAATTTCGGGTTATTTTTATCTCTTGAAGCATTGGCTTATACCTCTTTAAGTATTTGACATTTATACGCAAAATTCTATTATCTGCGCCTATCTCTTCGATCTCATAAGCTCCATTTGAGAATACTTGCGAAATCTTAAATGGTCATTCCCAATTTGGAGACCATTTTCCTAGGACTCTATCTTTTTTATCCATAGGCAAAATGACTTTCCAAACAAAGTCTCTTAAATGGTCTTTATTGTAAGCTTTGGCCACTTTTTCTTTTTGCCTTGTAAGAACTTCTAAGGATAATAATCTTTCCTCATCAATATCGACTAGTTCATCAACCATCATATCCCAATAATGATTTGAAAGGTTTCAAATTGTCTTTGAATCCTGGTTGATTGCAAATACATTTCGACTGGCAGTACTGCGTCATGCCCAAACGTAAGTCGAAAAGGAGTAGTATTAATAGATTCTCTGGGAGAAGTTCTACAAGCCCACAATACTTGGTCAAGAGTATTATGCCAATTCCTTGGTTTTTGTCCAACATGCTTTTTAATCAAATTGATAACGATTTTATTGGCTGCTTCTACCTGACCATTGGCCTGAGAATAGTATGGCGTCGAAGTAAATAACTTAAAACCTTTTTCAGAGGCAAATTCCACCATTTTCCGACCAGTAAAAACTGAATCTTGATCCGTTGTAATGGTTTCTGGAATTCCAAATCTATATACAATGTGTTTCTGAATAAAACTCATAACTGCCTCTTGATCAACATTAATTAAGGGAACAACTTCGACCCATTTAGTGAAGTAATCAATACCTACTAAAATGAAACGATGGCCCTTTGACGAAGTTGGTTTTATCTCACCAATTATGTCTAAGGCCTAACCCCTGAATGGCCAAGGCTTTACTATTGAATGCAATTCATTTGCTGGTACATGTTGAATTCCTGCGTGGTTTTGACATTCTTGACACCCTTTGGCGAAGTCTATGCAGTCTTTCAACATAGTTGGCCAATGCACACCTTGTCGAAATAACAACAATTTCATCTTGTGGTCTGCTTGGTGTGATCCACAAGCACCACTATGAGTACTGGACACTGCCACGTAGGCTTCATTTCACTACAAGAATTATGTGAATTACTGGCAGAACATTTCTGGCGGATTCAGTCTGCTAGTAAGTTTTCTGGCTGATTTTGGTGTTTTCTGGCGAATTTAGTCTGCCAGTACGTTTCTGGCGGATCCTATGACATTTCTGGCGGATCCAGTCAGCCATTATGTTTACTGGCGGAATTACTAGCAGATTTTCTACCATAAATTACTAGCGGAATTACTGGCGGAAATTTCCACTAGTAACCTGCGTTACTGACGGATTTTCTCGCCAAGAATTACTAAGCGAATTATTGGCGTAAATTTCCGTCGAGAACTGCGTTCATCGCGTAAAATCCGCCGAAGAATTATCGGCTGAAATTTCCGCCAGTATTTGCTAACAATATTGTTACACGCTGACCATACAACAGTTAATATCATATCAAATCAAATTCTCTCTCTCTCTCCACAACAACACAATGTGCACCTTCTTCTTCTCCATCTTTCTCCTCTTTGCACACTTCACTTCCTCTCAACAAGAACAACCCATCATCAATAGAAGAATCCTTCACCAACCTTTACTCCCACAAAACACACTCCCACCTTCTCAACCTCCAAACCCACCTCCTTCTTCATCGCCACCACCCCCAAACCCAAAATACCCTTTTACCACAAATACCCCTAATGCTTCTTCCACACCTTTTTTCCCAACATACCCTTCACCACCACCACCTCCTTCTCCTTCTAACTTTGCTTCCTTCCCTGCTAACATCTCTTCTCTTATCCTTCCATAAACCCAAAAACCCAAATCTTCCTCAACTAAACTCCTCGCCGTCGCCATTGTCGCCGTTCTCTGCGCCGTCACTGTTGTTGCTATTTCCGCCTTTGTTTACTGTCGCCGACGCCGGAAAAACTACTCCGCCGATGAGGAGGTGATGAGAGAGAAGAGGGGTTGTGCGAAGGTGGTGGCTCTGTTGTTGTTGTTGTTGTTGTGGAGGTGGTGGCTGTGTTGTTGTTGTTGTGGAGGTGGAGGTTTTGGTAGTTGATGCGAAGGTGATGAGAGAGAAGAGGTGGTGGTAAATATTTTTTTTTTTAAAAAATTAAATACATTTTTGGCGGATTTTGGTTGCTTCTTCGCGGAATTTCGCGCCAAGAATTACTAGCGAATTTCCGTCGAGAATTATCGGCCGAATTTCGGCCAAGAAATCCGCCGATAATTATCGGTTGAAAATCACCAAGAACCGCTACTCCGCGAGCGCTTTTTACGGTGATTCTCGGGCGGACTAAATCCGCCAGTAAAGTGCAATTTCTGGCTGATTTATACCATTACTGGGGGATTGAGTTAGCCAGTAATGCAATGAATTCTTGTAGTGTTTTCACTTAAACATTTAAGCAAAACACCTTCAGTAGTTTTTTTGAACAATTCATTTCCAGCAATCATGTAGTTCAAAGCTCTGTACTTAGTCTTTCGACAAGTTACTCCTGTTGGATTTTCCAAGTATTCGACAATTGGCCTTCGCCAATCATCACTTGGCATGTTGTCAATGACAAAAACTTAAAAATTTTGAAAATCAAAATCCTCTAAATTATCATCAATTGGGGGAAGTAATACTTCTAACTTATCTTCTGCCCCCCAAGTTTTTGCGTTGACAACTCTTCTCTTAGAGTGTCTGTCGAAAAAAGTTTCTCTTTTACTTCTATGAATTCTTGGAGTTTCTCTTTAGAAACTTTATAGCCTGAAGCTATTTATGCTAACTCATTTGCCTCTTGATTTTCTATTCGAGGCACATGCTTTATTTCTACATGTGTGAACTGTTTAAGCAACACATTGACAATCACAAAGTACTTCACCAAGTTTTCTTTTATACATTTTTATTCATTTGTTAGTTGCTTAACAACTAGTTCAGAGTCACCTTTTATTTCGACAGATGTTGCCCCCAATTCTAACAACAGTTCTAAACCTGTTATTAAGGCTTCATATTCTGCCTCATTATTAGAGAAATTACTTCGTATTTTGCATTTCAATTTTGTTGGTATCCTCGTTGGAGATATTATTAGAACTCCAATCCCTGTACCATTTTTATGGCTTGAGCCATCAAAATACAATTTCCATGGCTGCATTTCTGCTGAACATATTATTTCTTCGACCAAAGAGTGGTCTACTATGAAATCAGCCACTACTTGTCCTTTTACAGCTAACATATATATACTAAGGAGAGGGAAATAAACTGCCTACAACGGTTAACACACTTAAAATTTAAACTAAGAACCGCTAATTCTTCGACAACTTGATCACCAAAGTCTTCGACAGCACTGAAACAGCTTCCTTCGACGTCATCTTCTGAGCCTAGGTTTGCCATTGCTCTTCGCTTCCATCTTTACGTTGAAATGTACCCTTTCACGCTTTCGAACCTGTTAGATCCCTTCAGTGATCGAAGAAACACTGTTGACACACCCTCTTAGTGTCAATTGTCCCCTTTAAAGCAAAGGGTCAAACAGCGTTGACTGTATTTATTTAGTCTGTCGAAAATACAGGCTAACAGTTATTAGCGACTGAACCAATCCCTCGTTAATTCCCTCGCAAATGGTCGTTAGCGACGAAAATGAGTCTATTAGCGACAGAAAATTCCTTCGCTAATCCCACTCTTTTTTGTAGTGTTCTAGTGCCATTTTTCAATGCAACATTGCTTATTAAAAAAAACTGATCTAAAGAGTAAAAGAGAGACTTAAAATCGAAATACCCACCTAAAGTTTAAAGTCGGATTATATGTAAGTTCAAAAAAAAACCTGATTTAAAGAATAAAAGAGAGACGTGTCTTTAATTTTTATATGATTATTTTGCTTCTGAGTTCAATGAAAAAAGTCATATGTTGTTGGAATAAACTTCTATGCTAGTTTTCATAATGTCTTTGTTTTTTAAATGAATATCTCAATTTTTGAATCCCGGTGAGAAAACACGGCCTTAATTTAAGCATCGATGGTAAAACATAATATATTGTCGGTATTAGTATTCTTTTTATATTTCTTTATAAAAATATTCGGTTTTTCTAAATGAATATCTTTCTTCGAAGTCTCGACAATAAAACATTACTAGGACGATTATTATCGCGATGCACGAGAGGGTGATAATAAGCCTTCTGTATGTAGCTTTGAAAAACATCAACATTTTATAAGGGGGTATAAAAATACGCAACACATATATATAAGGCGAAGAGAAACAATATATATAGCCTTTTGGTGGGATGAGACAACAATGTCGGGCCCAAAATGAGGTACATTTTGATAATAAAAAAAGTGTTGGACAAAAAAATTGTCATGGGTATGTCGGTCAAAAATATATAGTGGGGGTATATTGGTAAATAGTGAGGTACAAAATGAGGGGTATATTGGTAAATGGTGGGGTACAAAATATAGAGTGGGGTATATGTCGGTCCAAAATATATAGAGTGGGATATATTAAATAAACAGTGGGGTACAAATGAGGGTTGGTAAATGGTGGGAATAAAATTTTTCCACCAAAAGTGGATAAAAAAAAGTGTTGGACAAAAAAAAATGTCAGGGGTATGTCGGTCCAAAAATATAGAGTGGGGGTATCTTGGAGTGGGGTACAAAATGAGGGTATATTGGTAAATGGTGGGAACAAAATTTACCCACCAAAACGATTCTCAGATTAATTAAGAGCGATAATAATAAAAAAAAAGTGTTGGAGAAAAAAAAAATTGTCAGGGGTATGTCGGTCCAAAAATATATAGTGGGGGTATATTGCAAAACAGTGGGGTACAAAATGAGGGGTATATTGGTAAATGGTGGGGTACAAAATATAGAGTGGGGGTATGTCGGTCCAAAAATATAGAGTGGGGGTATATTGGTAAACAGTGGGGTACAAATGAGGGTATATTGGTAAATAGTGGGAATAAAATTTTCCCACCAAAAGTGGTTAAAAAAGTGTTGGACCAAAAAAATTTGTCGTGTGTATGTCGGTCCCAAAAATATAGAGTGGGGTATATTAAGAAACAATGAGTACAAAAAATGATGGGTATATTGGTAAATGGTGGGGTACAAAATATAGCGTGGGGGTATGTCGGTCCAAAAATATAGAGTGGAGGAATATTGGTAAACAGTGGGGTACAAAATGAGGGGTATATTTTGATAATAATAAAAAAAAAGTGTTGGAGAAAAAAAAATTTGTCAGGGGTATGTCGGTCCAAAAATATATAGTGGGGGTATATTTGGTAAACAAAGGGGTACAAAAAATGAGGGTATATTGGTAAATGGTGGGACACAAATATTGAGTGGGGGTATGTTGGTCCAAAAATATATAGTGAGGGTATATTGGTAAACAATTGAGTACAAAATGAGAGGTATATAGGTAAATGGTGGGAAAAAATTTTTCCCACCAAAATGGCAAATAAAGTAGATTTAGGATTATAGATGAGGGATATATATATATGTTGCCTATATAATTATACTTATATTTTTTCTTTAAATATGAAGATAGTTTTATAAATGATTATTTTACTTTTATTCCCGATAGGAAAATATTATTATTGTTGAGATAATTATTTTTTTATCTACCTTCTTCATGAATATTGGCAGTGAACACAATTTTAAGCCAACACGGTGCAACCCGTGTAAATGCAAATAATCAAACTAAATAGATACTCAAAGATGTAAATTGATAACTAAAATTTATTTTCAGTTTGAGACTCTAAAGTGTATATAGTATGACGCGCTACCCATGCGTATGCTAGTGTGTAAATATGTATAAATTACTAGTATTGTTGAAATCAGTGGTGGATCAAGAAGTGGTGCAAAAAAATTTATTATCAAGATTATAATTTCACAATATTATTATTTATTTATTTATTTTAAAAAAACACCTCAATTAATTCATTAAAATTAAGAAACCAAATTTTAATTACTACAAACTTAACTACGAGTAAATATTATCAAGTTAGTCTTTAAGCTTACATTTGTCTCCTAGTTATTCTCTCAAGTATATAAACATATTAAATAGGTAGTCACTAAAGTTTGTAACATTAATCAAATTAAATCATAAAATTTGTGAGTAGTCCTTTACAAAGACTAATGAGAAAGATTTCTTAAAATTATGGAAACTAGTTTGACAGATTTCACAAGCTTTTGGAATTACTTACTATGTTCATATACTTTAAGGATCAAACACAAAATGGTCAAAATATAATTGTATATAAAATTTGTGAAAACTTTTAGATTCAGTTTGGCGAGTCGTATTTACTAGCGGATAGAGGATGTGACTAGCATATTTGACTAGTGGGTATTGAGTATATGTGTTTGGTAAGCACTAGGGTTTAACATTTTTCGGGTACCATTTAGCGTTTTTTGAAATGCTACTTCAAGTACCGTTTTAGCAGATAGCATATAATGTCTCACATTTTTTTCGGCATTTTTACTTTTATTATTTTTGCTAAATTACTTATCTTTGCTCATTAAACATTTTGTCATCGTTAAATAATTTAATCATCAATTATATATATTTTTATGTCATTTTAGATTTATATCAATATTTTAACTGCTAGTTTTATCAAACACATAATTTACTATCAACTAGTATATTCACTATCTGCTTATTCGCTAGGTCATTCACTATTTGTTATTCGCTCATCTACTATCCACTAATTTATCTGATATATGCTACTTTTTACTAAAGAGAACTTTATTTTTAATTTAGAGTATTAAATGCAGCACCTCAAATGTGAATACACCCGCCTATGGTTGAAACAAAGATTGTCTTAACTTGATAGTAACGACCCTACATTTATTTATAAATGAAAACCACTCTTGCAGAAAAAATAAACTAGCTGTCACGGTGAAATAAATGCATAGTGGTACCACAAGTCCACTATATTGACTTTCTAGATCTATATTCAAAATATCTTTTATAGGATATGTATAGTATTACTTAGAAAATTCATTGTGTGATAGGTAGAGTGACATGCATGCAATTGGAGATGATATTATTCAAGGTTGATCCTATCTTATGAGGTACAACATTTCAACCATGCCAAGTGACAACACAACAATTTGTCATCTAAATAGGAACATTAAATCAACGTGTGGCTCCATTAATTAAGATACAGTTCGATCATCACCATCACTCAGTGTCTTTGGTGATTTACTAAATCTTTGAGATGGCCACCGTTGCTATTTTCAGTTTCCAATAATAGTAATGGGATTTAAACGAAATAACTCATACGGATAAGGCCATAAGTGAGTGAGTGAGTGAGTGGTACAAAATTAGAGGCTATAATACCATAAATTCAGCTATATTTTTGAAATGTTTTAGCCATAGGATATTAGGTTTTTCTTTCTTTCTGTTGAGCTAGAAAATTCAAAGGATTATTACACTAGCTTTCAAAATTGAGAGATAATTCACTACCCATCCTATTAGCAAACCACCCCCACGATAAGAGTTTGCTATAGTTTTTAATTTTTTTGGAGACGACTTTGGCACAGGCTTTTAATTTAGTCTTCTTATGTGACAATTTAATAATTAAAGTAGGTGATATATTGTCTGTTGTGATTTACTTAATTTATTCAAATGTATTTTTTTGACATAATTATTCAAATGTTATTTCCTTCTTTTATTGGGAAAAAACCCAAGTCCCACATTAATTTCTAAGGAGTAGATGTAGTGTAGTAATTCTAAATTGATACATAATGCATATATAGCTAGTTTACTCTTTGTCTAGACTTCTGGTTATACTTTATTCATAAACGAACGGTTAATATTTGGTAGAGATGGCAACAGACCGGGTTGGGGGTGAGTTTTGCCTCTCCCAGTTGATAGTCGAGTCCACCTCCGTCTCTTAAATGGAAGGTCAAAAAATGGCTGCCACATAAAAGCAGAATGGGGGTTAACATTTCCTAAGGATAAATGAAGGTATTTGTGGTGATCAACCAAAAGGCCATAAGAGGCAGAATGTGGCTGTAGTGGGAGATCTTTAACGTGGTAGAGTTTCCTTACGGATTCTTGATTCTGTCACTATTTATAGAAAAATTTACAATTTATATTTATGATAATTAATATGATAAAACTATAATTATTATACGATAATAAAAATAAAGTTAAAAACATTAAAATAGATTTTTCTATTGATATCAAAATTAAAAATAATATATATATATATATATATATGGAAAATCCCCAAACCCGCCCAATCTCCGATCAAAGTTCTATTAAAATCAAAACTCTGGGTTGGGATTCGACCAAGACCAGCGGGGTTGGGTTTCATTGTCAATCCGAATTTTCAGAAAAAAAAAGTTCTACTTTAGACATAGACGAATATTTCATAACATTTTTTAGTTGAATTCTTCCATACCCTAGAGTTTTGTTGGGTATGATACCCATACCAATCACTAAATGAAATATAATTTTCTATTTAATTATTATAAGATAAATTTAAATATTTAATTAATTTTTCTATTTTCTACTAGGTAGTAATACCCAATAAAACTCAAAAAAAAAAAAGAATTCTCCATATATATATATATATATATATATATATATATATATATATATATATATATATATATATATATATATATATATATATATATATATATATATATATATATATATATATATATATATATATATATATAGTGCTTCAAGTGGGAGAAGTTTTAATATGAAAGCGTGTGAGGAGTAAATCATGACCATATAATAGTATATGGATGGTCATGATTAAAACTTGTTTAGTGATCACATGGCCACTTAAAAAAGTCACATGCCATATATTTTACTCTTAACCATTCACGATTCGATTTTTGGCTTGGTTCCTCTCACCCTCTCATTATAAAGTCAATGTAATAACCAAAACTCCATTTTAATCACAACCACCAGTGTATTTTTTTTAGATAAGCAATTTGTATTAAGGGGCGCACAAGGGGTGCACCAACCCCTTACACCTAGGGGCCTCATTAAAACCTTCGAGGGGCAAACTCAGTGAGAAAAAGACTCAAGTAGGGAAAAAGAGTACCCCGACAACACAAGTTAAAGAAACATAATGTTTGTAATGTTACAATGATGAAAAACAACTCAACAGGCAATTATGCCAATCCGACCATTCAACCCGACATTTTCTTCCCCTTCTAGCTTTGAACCAACTCCAAGCACTGTGTTTGATACCCATGACAATATCTGAAGAAGTACTTATCTCCCCTTTGAAAATGATCCTATTCCTTGCCAACCAAATGTTCCAAATTACGGCCAACCAAATTAGATCGATGCTTGACGTCTTTACTCTTCTTGCCTTTCTCCAACTTGCCAAACTCTTTAAAGTGTGTAATTGGTGTGGAAAATAGTATGCAAGTATACATAGTCACACAAGTAATAGAATGATAAGAAAATGTCGAACCCATAGGGATTATGTAAAGCTTTGTAGAGTTTAGAGTGTACACTTAGTGTGTCTACACTATTCATAGTTGGTTGGAGTATACAAAGTGAATAAAAACAATATAAACAATAAATGTGTGTAAGGAATCATTGAGATAAAGTAGTTGAGATGTTTTCACCAAGTAAATCACTTCTAAGAGTTTTAGTGGAGTATGTAGTGTAGGTACATTGGAGCAGCTGCATGAGTCTGTGTCTTTCAGTCAATTTCTTCAGAGTTTCATTACAAGCTTCCTATGTCTAGGCATGCTAAATAGGTTCACGCCTGCCTCTTAAACACCCACTGTATCACCCTAAGAACTATGTTATCCTATGTCTAGGACTTAACATGGTTTTAACAAACACTCATTCTTACAAACACTCATTCTTATTAACTCTTGATTTCTTAAATGTAACTCATGTCTGTTGTTACAAGTCTACCTATTCTAAAGAGATCAAGTTTTGAATAAGCTTTGAAATAAGTATTGCACAATAGTTAAAATGCACACACTACATAAACCACATTTACTTACTTAGAAGTTCATTACAAGGCTACAACATCTCAACTAAAGGAATTTAGCTCATGTTACTCATTATATAATAGATAAAATCTGCAAAGAACATAATCAAATGAGTAATATTACAAAAGAACTCAAAGTATAGAGATTACACAAAGAAGAGATATTTTGCATGAGCTTCCAAAGTTGAAGTACAATATGATGCCTTACACAAGTTTCCTCCAAGTAGAAGTGAAGGGAGTGGTTGTCGAGCACTTCCTTACCTTCCTCTCTTCAAAAACGTAATGAAAACTAAAACTAAATTACAAATAAAGAAAAATAAGTGATCCTTTAAGAACTTGGATGAAGGATGATCTTCAAGTGAAGAAATGGTCTCTATTTATAGGCAAGTGAGCTTTCCTCCCTTGGAGGGTTTTCTTTGGCTCGAATTTGTAACTGAGATCAATAACCATAGTTATTTGTAGCCTTCCCATCAAGCAAGTTGCTCTTTTGCATGAAGTTCACATGGGGTGGTCCAATAAAGAAGTGCCACATGTCCTTGAGTAAGTGAGCTTCTCAACTTGTCTTTCATAGTAGGCGTCGAATTCTGCAAGTGGATCTGCTCCATATGACTAGGCATGACGACACATATCAAGTGTTGAAGCATCAAATTGGTCCTTGGATGTTTTGGTGCAAAGTGCTGGTTTAACAGGTGTAGGCACTCTCAGTGCAGGCAGTGTGGGTACACTTGAAGTAGCTGCACTGAACAACACATCAAATCTAACAAGACATATGCATTTTGCCTAATTCATTGTCCTAATCTATTTGAATCCTTAAAATGTTGTTTCTTCAATTATAAGCTATATTTACTTATTAATTTACTTGAAAATAAACAATTATCTAAGTTTAATTGTATGAATAACTCTATATAAAATAGAGTTATCAGTATCACGTCCCGATAATCACCAAACAGTTCCCCCAACCATGATAAAACTTGCTGCCAAATTACCCGAGCCACATCACACTCAATGAACAAATGCTTCGTTGTCTCGTCCTCCTTGAAATATAACACGCAACTGCATTCTCGTTGTGAATGTAGAATACCACGCCTTACTAATGCATCACGTGTTGATACTTTGTCCAACAAAACCCGCCATCGATCCGAAGATTAATACTTTTGAAGGCATGTCATTTTTCCCTATTTTCTTACATGCTTCAACTGCACTTACCTCCAATTGACCCCTTACACCTGCAAAAAATACATTCAACCAGCAGTAACATTGTTTCACAGAAAAACCAGCAACATCCAACTTCCAGATCCATCTGTCAGCATCGGCCTGCTGTAATGGAGCTGCAGACCGCAACATATCCTGCAGAAGCGCTATATTCTGTGCTTTTTCTGCAATAGTTTGTCCGTCCAACGCCAATTCCACCTCCATACGTTGTCATTCCACTCCCCCATCTCCTCAATAGTCGCTGTTTGATAGCAGCACCTGTTGTACACCGATGGGAATAGCTCAGAAAACCTGTCCCGACCCATCCAGCAATCGGTCCAAAACCGAATTTTGTTTCCTCTACCAAGTCTTATTTTCACTACCTCATCGAACCACCCTTTTTCCAGATTGTACCTTCCCCCAACAAACATAAATCCCTCCACCAAGTAGAATGTTTACTCCAACCTCTTCTATACTCAGTTTCTCCTGGCCATCTATCCTCCACACCATATCTTTCCATCACAACCTCTTTCCACAATGAGTTGCCTTCCTCCACCAAAAATCTTCATCTCCATTTTGTGAGTAGAGCCAAATTAAATGCTTCAAGGTTCTTGATGCCCAACCCTCCCTTGTCTTTAGGTGTACAATCAAGTCCCAATTCACCCAAGTCATCTTCTTTGTTTCTTCATCCCCACCCCAAAGAAACCTTCTTTGTAACTTCGTAATTTCCTCTATCACCTTCTTTGGCGCCTTATAGAAAGAGAAGAAATAAAGAGGAAGCGATGCTAACACCGAGTTAATAAGTGTAACACGCCCCCCAATAGTTAGTTGCTTGCTCTTCCAACTAGTTAGTCGGGGCTTTATTGAGTCTAAAATTGGTTGCCAAGTACTAATCCTTCTCGGATTTGCGCCAACCGGGATTCCCAAAAACTTGAAGGACGCCGAACCCAACTTACAAGCTAAGAACTGAGAAATCCCTTCCATATATAACACTATTTTCCATGTTAACTACTCAATTTATCTTTGTTCCTCAGTTATGCGTTCCTTTTCTTCAAATGATTACACTGAGGAAGAAACTTTGTTCCTCAGTTATGAGTTCCTTAACTACTAATGTGTTAGGCTAGGTGAGAGGGACATGTAGGATTATCTAAAGCTAAGCATAAAAAATAAATTGCAAGTAAAAAGAATTAATGTAAATGCTGGAAAAAATGTAAATTTTGATTGATTGGTCGTGTCTTTACAAATGTACAAGCGGTATATATATACACGGTCTATGTTGGCCACTAACACTAGCCTACAAGCTACAGCTAACCATAATTGGATCGACTAATATCAACATATAATAACGCTCACATGCTTTAAAACCTAGGAGACACGTTTCACAGACGTCCACTAGCACAAAAAGTGGGAAAAATACTCTTCGCTCCTATTTCCATGGTGCCTTATCCAGGTTTCTTCAACCGTTCCACGCTTCAATTGTCCACGTGCTTCACTTACTTTCTCGCAACATAAACTCTTTTGCCTCGGCCATGGTATCCTCAACTGAATAACACATTGTGCCTTCAGTTATTAACTCATTAGATGAGTTATTTCTTAGTCGAGCTACTTTCTCTCAGCAAGTTGATCCATCCAATTAGCACTCTAGCCTATGGGTTGATCCTAGGCACATCATTCAGGCTCCTTTATCATATCTCCTTGAGAATAGCCCTCTTTTACCTCCCTCGGCATACATTTCTTCTTTGAAGCTCCGAGCTGCTTTCACCATAAGTTAACTCCTCAGAGTTGAAACTCTATAGCTGAGGAAAACCTATTATTTAGTTTTGGGGTAGTCAACGCGCCCACCTTCTTGACAATTTTTTTTTGATAGGCAAAGTTAGTGGGGAGGGGGAATGTCAATTTCTCGGGTTTGGACCTTAAACCTCATGCTTGCAATTCTTTGGTACACTCATTCGGTATCTCTTAACTCGCCAACTGAGCTACTTAGTTCTTGAAATTTCTTAGCTGAGACTACCAATATTTCTCGTGTGGTTGCTCTTCTCTGAAATAGTAGGAAAAGGTAGAAACTAGAAAGAATAGAATGAACATGGCTATTCTATGGCCTATTTCCCTTTTTGCCCCAAGTTTGAGAAAATCAGCTCATATAGACTCGACAAGATCCTGGCTAATTTCTCTCTTGGCCAACAACTCAACAAAGTTTGAGTGTTAACATGACTAAACCAGAGCGACACTTCACCACCTAAACTATACTACTTTTCTAAGTAAATTGGAGGTTACATAAATTAACAAGGTGCTTTTAATACTCTTTGTCATTTTCCTAGCGAATAGCAAGTTGATACTAGCACAGACAATAATTAATTGCTGCTTCATATTATAGCCTACCATTATTTACTAGCCAAGTGGCTGGATAAATGAGAAAATAGAGATCAATCGTAGTATTTTAGAGATGTGGTTGAGCAGTTGGGGCTCATCTTTTCTGAACTAAGTGTCAAAAGTTTGATCATCGCTTTGAGTATGAAGCAACTTTAAATCTCTGAGCCAACTGTCTCATCCTTTGAGATGCCTCCAATCCAACTAGGCGATTAATCACTGCGTTCGGTGGTGGAGACCCTCATTTTGACAAAATATCACAGTATTTTGTTAGATTGGACTGAATTACTAGTGGCTACTTCCCAACTACCAATTAAGTATAGATGTACGGTATAGAGATCACTAGTTCTCTCACGCTCCATTATATATAGAGGACACTTCATTACTAGTTTCCTCATCCTCTCACTACCAAATTTGAAAAATGGATTCCAAGAAAACAATTCTCATCCTAGGTCTTTTGGCCATGGTTATTCTCGTTTCCTCTGACGTGTCAGCTGAGGCTTCCTCTAGTAAAAAAGAGGGTGAGCTACACATCATTTATATTCATAGCGTCTCTAATAATTAGAGACTAAATTAGAGACAAATTTTATCATTTTTCAGCTCTAGATTTCCGTTGTTATTTCAAATTTTTATTAGTGATATTCTCACCTGTTTTGCAAATGATAGTGGGTACTCTTCACAACCCTTCTTAGAAGGTTAGTGAATTGTGCGCTCAGTGATGAAAAATCTTAGACTCTTGGAATGTGGTTTAAGGCCTAACTCAACCTCACAAAACCGGCTTGTAAGGTGAGGGATGCCACCCACTTATAAACTATTTTTCAGGCCATATCCCATCCGATGTGGGACTCTTAACATAGACCACTTTATTTTAATAAAATTTACTTAAAAATTAAAAAATAAATAAATGAATAAAATTTGTATTCATTCATCAGACATACATATTAATACTTTCTTAACAAATGTGAGAAAATTTGTATTGACACATTATTTGTTTGCAGAGACAAATGGAGTAGATGATGCCAAATATGGGGGTGGCGGCTACAATCACGGCGGTGGCTACAATGGCGGTGGTCATAATGGTGGTGGTGGCTACAATGGCGGCGGCCATAATGGAGGAGGAGGAGGAGGAGGTGGAGGTGGTGGTGGTGGAGGCTACCATAATGGAGGTGGAGGTGGAGGTGGAGGAGGAGGGTATTGCCGCCATGGGTGTTGTGGCAGTGGATACCATGGTTGCAAAAGGTGTTGCTCTTACGCCGGTGAAGCTGTTGATGTGGAAACACATAACTGATATGGTGCACTTGCACTTGCAAATAAACATATATATGTATCTTTCACATGAATAATAAATAATCTCATGTTAAAAGCATAGATAGTCAGTGATCACTGTTGCTGATCTATATCTTGCTACTAGAGACATCTCATAAGTTGAAAAAAGTGTAGAAATACCTCACTGTATCACTATGATGGTGAATTAAATGTGGTAGATACATATATGTATGGATAATGTTAAGCCTATTTTATTAAGAGAAAGTACAATAATTAAAAATTAATTGTGTGCTAGAAGACGTCGAGCATAAAACATGCAACATTCACTACTAATTAATCAATATTAGTGAGAGATATTTGTGACAGACACATCCCTAGCTTACTATTAGCGCCTAATTCAGCTTCGAAACCTACTAGTGGGACAAAACTAAAATAGAATATTCACGTTTGTGACATATTTAGTGATCGGAAAACCCCTCATTAATCTTTCCGTTGCAAAATCTATCAAAAAACAATTGTAATTTTTTTAAAGATGAATTTTGAAACCATCTCCCTAACATTCTCGTAACAAAATCCATCTGATATATTGAAATTTTTTAGAGATAGATTTTGAATTTCCTTTGCTAAAAAATTCGTCATAAAATGGTCAACTAAAGCAAGCAAGAGTACTAATTGAACAAATGACAGTAATAAACAATGTTATTAAAATCGAATCGGAGTCGACGAAAAAGCAAGTCACTCACTGCGTCACCTCAATCAATGGACGGGCCAGAGGTTAGTAGTTGACCGCATGACCCGTGACACTACTAAAACTCATTAAAATTAGGCGTGTTGATATTCACATATCGCAGAGCTATGAATTTTTTTACCTTACAATAAAATTGTTCAAAAACTCACTACTCATTCATCATTGAAAACAAACTTCAACATTACACATAACTTAAAATTGAATAATATTCAACTCAACAACAACTACAGCAACTAAATATCATTCTTCATTGAAAATAAACTTCAAGATTAAAGATTCAGCATCTACATTCAACAACTTCAACATTACACAACATAACTTAAAATTGAAATTATGAAAGAACTTAAAGATAAATCAAAACAGTGCTTCTAAACTGAAATGAAAGATGAATAACACCCTTAATGTTAAAGTTAAACTGAATTAGAAAAAAGAAAGATTGAAGAAAGCTAGAAAGAATGATAAAACTCATAAAAGATGATCGTAAATTAAATAAAACCTTTAAAGTTAAAATCAACAAGAAAGATTGAATTCAAATTTAGCTTTTGTTTTAAAAAAAAGAAAACGACGCTGCTTTACTTAAAAATAAAAACAAGCACAAATCAAAGAACCCGACCGGGTCAACACCGGTCGCGACCGACCGGTCAACACCGGTCGCACCGGTCGAGTCCTTCCGCTCACGGGTCACATCGGTCGCACGCAAGATGCCCGAACAACCACGATCCAATAGGTGACTCGAACCGACCTAGGCACCGTTTCACGGTCCGACCGACCGGGTCGGTCCGGGTTTAATAACATTGGTAATAAATGTGAATAGTTCCTTTCGATAGAGGAACACGTATCAATTTTTACCAATTTGGTTCAATTTGTACAATTAACATGGTTTTTCTAAGGTTTCTATTTCCAAAGTTCATCTTTGCTTGCTACAATTAACATGGTTTATCTAGTTTTATGTTCCTTAAGTCAATTACTTGGGTGTGTGAGTGCGAAAAAATGACTACAAGTTCTTTTGTTAGGTTGTGATTGACTTTTTGGAGATTTGTATAAGAGGAATGTTATATGGACATAAAAGTTCAGACAAATATAGCCAAAAACCAATTTACAACATTAATTAACCAAGTTTTTTAGGTTATTAACCAATCTGCCTTTTGAGAGTTTTTTAAGCCATTAACTAAAAACTTGGTTAATTGGTTATTTGGTTAATAACCTAAAAAACTTGATTAATTGGTGTTGTGAGTTTGTTTTTGGCTCTATTTGTTTAAAAAAATTTGTCCAAGTATCATTACCTTTTGGGATGTTTTTTCCATACCCCACCCCTTCCCCATATACCCCCACCCAAAAGTGAAACCCCAAAATACCCTTTGCAATTTATTATTTTTTTTTTTAAAAAAAACCAATCGTATATGTCATTTTGGACATATATACGATGTCTACTTTTAACATATGTATATATGTCCTTAAGACGTATATACGATTAGCCGTGTAAGATGCAATCGTATATACGTCTGAAGGACATATATACGATGTGTTAAAAGTAGACATCGTTTATATGTCTAAAATGACATATACACGATTTGTTTTAAATTTTATTACTAAAAGGCTACTAAAAGTTCGTTAAATAGTCAAAACTACTCTAAAAAATTATAAAAACACCACTAAAAATCTAACAAAACCAAAATAAGGCTATACAATTTTTTTTAGATTTTTTGGAGACTATGAAAAATTTTAAAAAATCGTAAAAAATAGTAAACGATGGAATTTGTGATTTTGAGGCCGTAGTCCCGTAAGAAGTCCCTTTTAGGGGAGTCTTGATTCTTGATTTTTTTCGGATTTAATGGCTGTGGTTTCATTACGATCGGAGTATGTTGCCCGAAAACCGATTTTTTAACCTAATTAAATTATTCGTTCGACGTATAACATCGTCACGTTTTAACGAACTACACACCTTGTGCTCCCTTCAATTAAATCTTTGCTTATCTAAAAAAAAACGAACTACACACTAAACCTATTTTCAGGGCTTAATTAATTTTTATTGAACTTAAAATAAAATACAAATCGTATATACACCTGGGGGGTGTATATACGACCCTATGTTATAAGGCATCGTATATACACACCCCAAGGCGTATATACGATTAGGGTGGGGGTGTGCCAATCGTATATATGCCTTGGGGGGTGTATATACGTACGATGCCCAAATGTCACGCAGTTCTTCCTGAAAATTTGTTAGTTGGTTGATTTTAATTTTGAAGAGGTTTAAGATCTAACTTGTACAACTTGAGTCTCTTAAATCGGGATTGACAAGATGTACAATTCGGGTCTCTTAAACCGGTGTCACGGATTTGATAAGATGTACATCTCGATCAAATCCTAATTATATGGCTTAAATATCATTTACCCCCCTGCAAATATCACCATAATCCATTTACCCCCCTGGAAAATAAAAAGTTTTAAGATGCCCCTTGCAAATATAAATTGTTTACGGTTACCCCCCTACAGGGGGGTAACCGTAAACGATTTATATTTTGCAGGGGGGTAACCGTAAACGGTTTATACCCATTATACACTTAACACTATCAATATAATCTAACAGCAGGGGGGTAACCGTAAACAGTTGATATTTGCAATGGGCATTTTAAAACTTTTTATTTTACAGGGGGGTAAATGGATTATGGTAATATTTGCAGGGGGATAAATGATATTTAAGCCTAATTATATTATTATTTTTAGAAATAAATAACAATAAATATGACATAAATATAATAAAGAAATAAGAAAATAATGATTCACCAATTATAGAAGTCGATAGTCACCCCTAAAGTTTGTTAATTTCACAACTAGTGGTAATAATCATATCACAGCAAAGACTACCTAGCACACTTTCTCGTTCCCAACAATTACAAAAAAATGGAGTATTTAAAAGGAAGAAGAATTAAGAATAAAAGAGAAAATACAACTTTAAAGATCTAGATTAGTACAAATCTTCCAAGCTATCATTACGGTGGGAAGACCAAATACCTCATGTCCCTTGTTCATAAGGTTTAAAAGACAAATCTGTGGCTGTCTCTATTTGTTGCTCACATTGAACACATTAAACATATATTTACAATCAATAATACCATAGTATCTAGATCTATGCATATTAACTCAGCATCCTATGGATCTAAAGAAAAGAAAAAAAAAAACCTGGTCTTTTGTGCAAGATGAGTTTTTTTTCGTTGATGTTATGCTTATAGTCTACTATTGTTGATGTTCAGATGCTGCCTATTTGAATATTTCTTTCTCAAAATCGAAAAAAAAAAACTGATTTAGGATTAGGATTTCAGTGTAAAACCCTAATCTCTTTTTTT
Organism: Oxytropis ochrocephala; assembly: GCA_020916435.1. Classification (NCBI taxonomy): domain Eukaryota; kingdom Viridiplantae; phylum Streptophyta; class Magnoliopsida; order Fabales; family Fabaceae; genus Oxytropis; species Oxytropis ochrocephala. The sequence goes on along the minus strand of CM037092.1, from coordinate 112,745,674 downwards.
GGGTGATTTTCTCTCGAAATTCGTGTCCGCTGCCTCTGCCTTTGACTGTTGTCTGACCCTCATTTTATGCTACTAAATTAGGTTTAAGCATTTAATTTCGCTTGACTGTGTTTGACTAGCTCGACTTTTGTTTTGCAGTGCAGGCTTTGGATTGGGCCAAATCAATTCCTACTTGTTTCTTGACTTCAATCTACTCAAGCGTTCTTTGTTTTATTTATTAATTTAGTATTTATTTTATTATCTTTTTTTCATTATCGTAAAAAAAATATTGTAACTAAACAATTAAATAACACTACTATTTTTTTGTAATATTTGAATTATATATCTTTGTTTTGTTTAACCTAAAAGAGTAAAAATAATGCGAAAGTGACAAAAACTAGTAAAATGACGTATTCGTCGACTAAAACACGCAAAAAGTGCATATTTTTGTAATCTTTCGAGAAAACGTCAAAAATACCGTTAAAAATTGAGTGTTCACACACTGAGTCGTTTTGACAACGGCTACCCACTGTATAGGCTGGGGTGGTCTTAGGTCAGGCTCTAAGGTCAGTTGGTTTACTAGTGGCAGTAAACCATGAACAGGTGAGGGGAAGACCATAGATACTCATATAGGGGACTATGTAATTGCACAGAAAGGGAGTACCCTTGCAGATATCATGATCATACGGGGAGGGTTGAAAAATGATGTAATCCTGAACCTCCACTAATACAATAGGTTGCTCAAGATCCCCCAAAAAGATGGAGAGGATGATCAGCTCAAATAGTGATCAGATTCATGATCAGCCCCATAGCTTTGATCTTTGTTTCAGGAATTATATGAAGACATAATCGATTTGACAAAGAGAGCTAGGCAAGGAGGAAGAGGAATTGGAGATATCACGAAGAAGAATCTAAGCTTAGAAGAAAGAAAGATTTAGCAGACGGGATTCAAGAATTCAAGAGAATTTAGCAAAGCGTGAAGGTAACCTTGCAAAATCAAATTGAGGGTTATTTATAATGATAAAATCGAGTGATGGCCAATGCTCGTTGCAAATGAATCGGATGTTGAGGAAAATAATTGTTTAAACAAGGACCATGTTATATGGACAAAAAAATTTAGACAAAAATCGACAAAAACCAACTTACCACATCAATTAACCAAGTTTTTTAAGTTATTAACCAAGTGATCAATTAACCAAGTTTTTAACAATGACTCGTAAACTGTGAAAAAGCAGGTTGGTAAAACGGTCTAAAAACTTGGTTAATTCGTTGTAAGTTGGTTATTGTATGGTTTTGTCTAACAAAAATGTCTAAATAACATTATTGTTGTTTAACAACATTTGTTCAATGCTACTTCTAACCTATTGGTACTATCTAACATGAGAATTTTAGAAAAAAATTTAGGCGATGTGATAGATGATGATGTTGATCCCCTATGATTTTTTATACTGAAAGAGTAGTTGTTCAAGACTCAAACAAAATAAATTTCACCAAAAAAACTAATTGGTCCAAAAAATTGTAGACTATAATACCGTTCCATTACAAACTCTATATCTTTGTCTTTTTTTGAACTGGCTAATGTAAATTAGCTCTTTAAATTTCTGCTTTTAGTTTGATTCTTAAATTTTCTTAGGGGTCTTTCACCGTAACAAGTTAAGAGCTGCATATTATTACTTTGATCACATTTATTTTCTTACCCATGGTATTGATCTAGTACCCTCTTTGCGCTCTCTTCTGTACTCTTTCTTTTTTATACTTTGATCACATTTATTTTCTTACCCATGGTATTAATACTTCTTTTTCATATTTTTTGTATGGTTTTTACGAAACTTCATTCTTTTTCTTTGCCATTTTTTTATTTTTTATTTTTTCTAAAATTACAAAACCAACTAGCCTTCTCAACCCAGCCCATCTAGGATTGGATTAGGTTTGTTCAAGTTACATGAAAGTTTAGGTCTAATTTTGATCGAACCCAACCGATAAGTATTTGATGATCTTCGAGTAAAATGCATCAAAATCCACCCAACCCAACTCAAGGCCGCCCTAGTCGGCATGCCACTAATAGTAGAGACAATGGGAGCTTTCCTCTTAATTGAACCGCCTCCAAAAAAGAAAAATAATATGATCAACTATAATACCTAAAACACAAATAATTTAGTTTTTCAGGTAAGATATAACTATTAATTCTTTTTTTTGACAAGTCAAATTGGATAAATTGGGGTTAAAGGGGTGCCTCGCTCATTACAATGCAATAGAGTTTTACATCTTCAAAGAGCTAAACCATTTAGAGGGTCATTTTGCCACTCCTCCCAAGTAATTTTTGTCTTAGAGTCTACTTTATAAAGGAACCACCCCCAAGTCCACACTTTGATTTGTTTAATCATTCCCTCGATCTAATTAGTATCCCAAATAACTTAAAGTTTAATGCTAGATGCGGGCTAAACTAGGGTGGTACTTTCGTGGATTTGGATCATCTCCTCCCTTTTCTCCTACATCCTCTCAATCACTCTCTCTTTATTCACTCTCTTTCGTCATTATCTTTCAATTATTTTAATCATGTGAGTGAGTGAATTAAGAGAGAGATACAACGAATGAAGAGAGATGTAGGAGAAAGAGAAAGAGAGGATCAAGTCCACTTTCGTGACCACCTAACGAGCCAAAGAAGGAAAACAAGATGAGACGATTCAGGGAGTAACGAAATTGGAACACACCAGAGATAAGAATGGACACATGCTGAATTAATAAGAGTAATGATATTTGGACAAAAGATTTTAGACAAATATAGCTAAAAACCAATTCACAACACCAATTAACCAAGTTTTTTAGGCTATTAATCAAGTAACCAATTAACCAAGTTTTTAGTTAATGGTTTAAAAAACTCTGAAAAGACGGATTGGTTAATAGCTTAAAAAACTTGATTAATTGGTGTTGTAAATTAATTTTTATCTATATTTGTCTAAAAAAATTTGTCCATATAACATTACTTGTTAATAATGGACGTACACATGCTGAACTTTTGTACTAGTCTAAAATTTGGAGGTTACATAAATTAACAAAATGCTTTTAATACTCGTCATTTTCATAGCGAATAGCAAGTTGATACCAGCACAGACAATAATTAATTTCTGCTTCATATTATAGCCTACCATTGTTGACTATCCAGTGTGATAATAAAAGAGCAAATGAAGATCAATCACACACTTGTTCGATAGGATTGAGTTAATAGTGTCTACTTTCCCAACTACCAATTAAGTATAGATGTACGGTATACAGTATATGGTTCACTAGCTCCATTATATATAGAGGACACTTCCTTACTAGTTTCCTCATCCTTCACTACCATTTTTGAAAAATGGATTCCAAGAAAGCAATTCTCATCCTAGGCCTTTTTGCCATGGTTCTTCTCATTTCTACTGAGGTGTCAGCTGAGGCTTCCTCTAATAAAAAAGAGGGTGAGCTATATATCATTTATATTTATATATATTTTCATGTGATATATATATATATATATATATATATATATATATATATATAATCAAATTAACATGTGTCGGATCCTGAATTTATTTTCATCTGTAGATTTCTGTTATTATTTCATATTTATTTTTCTAGTAGTGATATTCTCATCTGCTTTAAATATTAATGAATAAAAACTGTATTTATTCATCACACCCACATATTAACACTTTCTTAACAAATGTGATAAAACTTGTATCGACTTTTTATGTGTTTGCAGAGACAAATGGAGTAGATGATGCCAAATATGGGGGTGGCGGCTACAATCACGGCGGTGGCTACAATGGCGGTGGTCATAATGGTGGTGGTGGCTACAATGGCGGCAGCGGTGGTTACCATGGCGGTGGTGGCGGCTACAACGGTGGAGGTGGCGGCTACAACGGCGGCGGCGGTGGTTACAATGGTGGTGGTGGCGGCCATAATGGAGGAGGAGGAGGTTACAATGGTGGTGGTGGAGGCTACAATAATGGGGGTGGAGGTGGAGGAGGAGGGTATTGCCGCCATGGGTGTTGTGGCAGTGGATACCATGGTTGCAGAAGGTGTTGCTCTTATGCCGGTGAAGCTGTTGACGTTGAAACACATAACTGATATGATCCACTTTCACAATAAACATATATGTATCTTTCATGAATAAATAATCTCATGTGTTAAAAGCAGATAATCAGTAATCTCTGTTGCTGATACACTTGAGTGTGTCACTGTGATGATGAATTCAATGTGGTGGATATATATGTATGTGTATGGTATAAAATTCCAGTTTATCCTAATAAAGTGTGATTTTCCCTATTGTTGTCTCATTATATATCCATATGGATATAAGGCTGACTCAAATTCACCCATTTAAAAGAGGTGATTACTTCTGTACCTATCAAGAGTTGGGTGGATATGATACCTTTTAGGCAAAATAGGTAAAATTGATTCAATATTTATTTTTATTTTAAAATATTTAAATAGAAAAAAAAAGTGTTATTAAGTATTTTCCTAGAAGCCTAGAAGGTATCATATTCATCTAACTCTAAATGAGTATGGAAGAAAAAACCTTTAAAAGAATGTTCATTTTGCATACAAACAATTTTTTTTTTGACCAACATACATACAAAACTTATAATACACATAAATAACAACTTTACACATGTGGCCAATAAATATATACTTTTGAATATTTTAATAATTTATTTGTCAAGAAAAACATAAATTAATAAATTTATAAAAAAATTGTCTTCTTGAACGAAAATAAAAATAACCATCGGTCACAGTCAGGTTCAAAGTCGGGATCATATGCTTCAAGTTGTTAGAGGTAGACTCCAAAGTTGGCAGCATAGGTCTATTAGCCTAGGTGGCAGAATTGTCCTCCTCAATACGTTCCTGAGTAGCATTCTTATCTTCTACCTCTCCTTTACGAAGATGTCAATGGTTGTGTGGAAGGCGGTTGTCAAGATGCAGAGGGACTTCTTGTGGGGGGGACCTTCGAGAGTGAAGAAAACTTTGTGGGTTAGGTGGCCAGATATTTCACTACAAGAAAACCTTTGTTTTAATGCACCGCGAGATTGCTTACTGAGCTTTATTCCGTCGATTGCTACACAGATTTGCGACGGCAAGTGCAAAATATGTGAGTAAAAATTTTCACGTGTTTGCTTGCGGCCACCACTTTACACGTGAAAGGACAAAAATTTGCGACGGACATGCCGTGGGCAAGTCCGTGGCAACCCATTTATTAGAATAAAACACCCACGACCCTGCTAAAAATCAGAACGAAGCTCTTCTCTCTTTGTTAAACAAACGCTCTCCACCTCCGATCTCCTCCTTCGACCTCCACCTCCGATCTCCTCCTTCGACCTCCACCTCCGATCTCCTCCTTCGATCTCCACCCTCCACCCTCCTCCGACGCCTTCCACTCTCCCTCTCCTCTCGCCCTCACTTTCTCCCCAATTTTCGCGAAACCCTAACCTCAGATTTCCCCAAACCCTAACCTCCGATTTCCCCAAACCCCAACCCAACTCTAGCCTCCACCCTCAGTCTCGCAACCACGGTGAGCCGTCTACCACACCATTTCTCTGGAGCACCACCACTTGCCTCGCCACCCATTAACTGTAAATCACCTTCCCTCTTCATCTCTTGTTGATTCATCTTGAATGTTGATTCATCTTCAAAATTGGTTGTGAAACCTGACATGCTATTTGGAAAGCGTGGCAAAAGTGGTTTGGTTGCTTTGAATCTAGATTTGGCTGAAGTTGCTGCTTTTGTTTCGTGTTGTGCAGAGAGCACAGTGTGAGGAAGTTAGGGTTTTCGCTTTCCTTCTCGTGGTTCTGCGAAAATGACCAAGTTCGTGAAGTTGGGTCGACCCCACCGTCACCAAGTAAAATGCTCGGAGTTATTATGCTTTCAATTTAATGCTTCCACTTTTTCTTTATCTGCAAAGATGCTTAATTGTGGGTGCCCAAATACCATTTGGTTTTTTGTTATTTAGAACTATGGTCTCGCAGATTAGTGAAGCACGAGCGGATTGAAACTATCATTTGCCAAGGGACAAATAAAAGAATGATCTTGTGCACTTTTGTTTTAAGAACATGCCGTTTATGCATTTATGAGTTTCAAATTGTAATCTTTTATACCCCTAAGATATAATGTGTGTAATTTGGTTTCGGGCAAGGAGATCGTAAGGCTTTACGAGATAATATGGTTCAGCTTGGAAAAGAGGTTTGTGCACGTGTTTATGGTTCATGTTGAATGGAATTAATTTACCCAATTAGCTTAATTAATGCAATGATGATTAGCTTAAAAGTTTCACATGTGGTATGTTAAGTGGGTTGGTTGATGTTATGGAAATGTGAAAATATATGATGCCTTTTTGTGTATGTTTAAGTTGCGCCAGAACTTCATGTGAGATTTAGTTCAGCTCTTTTCCTTAGCTTCATATCTGCTCTTTGAATTTTTGCAACCCTAACTTTGTAAATGTTGAATGTCATGGATTTTCAGAGTTTATATGCATATGTATTACATCATATAACTATATGTGACATTGCAAAGTAGCGGCCATCCCGCTTTCTACTATATCGCTATAGCGTTTTTTCGTAGTGTCAATGCACTTGTCAGTATATCGTCCATATAATCAGACAAATCTAGTTAATTTTTTCCTTGGTCTCTAGAATAAACTTGATAGCAGGAGGATAACCATTTCTTGTCTAATTAATAATATTTCATGGTCATCATTTATTAATGAACATGCATGTTATAATTATCTAAAATTTATCTTACGTGTGACCTTGACAAAGGAGAGCTTCCATTTGTTGTCTAGTAGTGATAAGACCATATCTTATGATATGCAGCATAAAGTTGTAAGGTTAGGGTTGATAAGACCATATCTAGTATGGAATGGAAGGTTGAACTGATTCAAAACTTCTTTTTGATGCATGAAGCACTTACATTGTTAGGTCATTTAAGTGATTTGTTATTAGTAATTAGTATTATAGGTGACTTATTTTGGTTTCAACTTTGTTTTTTCAAAGCAAATGCACATTGTTTTGTCATTAATCAAGTAAAAAGGATAGGAAAGTGAATCTCCTCGTTGAATTATTTACACATTCACCGATTCTTTTCTACAAATCATAATTTGGTTTAGGTGGGCGTAAGCCAAAGCATTGCTTAGGTGCTAATCGCCTTATCAAACATCTAGTAAGAAATGGGGTGCCAATTTCTCTGCGGCTTCAAACTCCTTGCAAGAATACATCCATGCAAAAATTTCTTATCATAAAGGTTGTTTCTCGTTAACTATTATTTTGTACTAGTAGTTTTTCATCACTGAGTTTCTATTTCATGTCTTTCAATTTCAAGGAGAATGACAAATCTTCTATCCATGGATGACTTTGTTTTCCTCATTGATATAGTTTCCCACTTCGAATAGTTGTGTTTGATGCTAATTGAAACTGGTTTTTGTAGGTTGGAAAGAAAGCTTCTCTGTAATTCTAGGAAGTGACCGAGGTTGAATGGGAAGCTCCGCTCCATATTTGTAAGATTATATCTGCTATAAGTAATTCAATTGATTGCACTCATAAATGGACTTTTACACTTTGGCCTCTGAATCTCATGAATTGTGTTTGCTTGACAGTAAACAATCCTAAAAAATCTGGACCAATGCTGAATGATTTGTTTCTTGTGATGATTACATCTGCTTCCATTTAAAAGCCGATCTTGGGGGATGGACACGTATTGTTGTAGAGAAACCTTTTGGTAGGGATCTTGAATCAGCAGAAGAACTCAGTAATCAGATCGAAGAGTTGTTTGAGGAACCGCAGATTTATCGTATTGATCACTACTTGGGAAAGGAACTAGTGCAGAACATGGTAATAAATGAACATATGATATGATGGCTTACTTCTTTTTTGCTTCATTAATTCTTCCTAATCCTCTCTGCTTGATTTACATTGGCGCTTAGTACTTCGTTTTGCAACCGGTTCTTCTTGCCTCTATGGAATCGCGACAACATTGACAATGTCCAGGTGAGGATTTTTTCATTGTAGTTCGTCTCATCATATTACGTAAATTCAAGTCTCTCAAAAAAATATCAGCATGAAAGCTGATGTGCTAAATTTTTAGTGCAGAAATTAAGAATTATATTAGCAATGTTTGAAACCAAAATAATTAAATGATGAAGCGACATTAGAGGAAACCACTAGCATCTAATAAAACGCATTAAAGGAAACTACTATACCCTGTAATTCAAAGATTATAGGAACTCATGTTGCTGAATGCATTTCTTAACCTCTCATGTGCTGAAATTTTTAGAACTTATCACTGAAATTTCATTTACTTATCAGCCTAATTTTTGAAAATTTTACGCATTAAAGGGAACTTACGTTGTATGACAATGACAAAATCACTAATTGTGCAAAATTATTATGTGAAGCTTTTTTGCAGTTTGCTGTTTGCATGAATTTAGCATTTAGTGCCATAATTTTTGTTGGGTCTTTTTTAGCAAATACCATTCATTAGGGAAATAGTTTTTACATTGAATTGAAATCAACTATACCCTGCGCATGTGATCTTGATATTGATTTATGTTTCAGCTTTGGGGATTACAGATTTGCAAAGTTTTGTGTGGTTAATGGTTGAAAAGTTTATATTTGGGTACAGGTTTCTTCACGACTTCATCGACTTAGGGGCAACTTTGGATCTTTGGGATTAGGCACCTAACAAGGCTCGCTTCCTCATTGTTTGAACATCTAGCAAAATGGATGAACCTGGTAAGAGTTGGCTTCTGTACGTCTTATTGTCTGAGATAATTTTGTTCTTAATGTTTTAACTGCAAATCAATCCTATTATCTGATCAGCGTACACAATTATTCATTATCTATTTTGAACTGATATATTTCATCCTTATCACCTTGTCCTAGGTAAGAAGAGAGAAGGCCGTGTATGATACCCTGAACATGTTAAATTTTGATGTCACAAAAAAATGTCTTGTTGGAGAGGGATGGTGCCCTATGATTGCTAAAGCACAGGTAACTTTATATTTCCTATATGTTTTGAGAAAGAAAACATCATTGATATATATTCTCTTAAAAAATACCATATTTACTATTTAATGATTTTTCAGATGCAGGAGGCATTGCAACGTGCAACTTTTGATAGCAACTCTCAAGTCGGCATAATCTTCCATCCTTTGGATGCAGTGGACTCCCCTCCTACATATTTTAAGACGCCTATGGGTGAGGCTAATTAAAATTGACTGTATTTATTAGCAGCAACATGAATACTTCAATGTGATGGAGTAATTCTTTGGAGTGTTTTGAAGTGCATTTTTTCTGGAAGTTAGAGAATTGGGTTGAAATATGATATACCTTTGTTAATAGATTGATGAATGTCTGGCTAGTGTATGTAGAATTGTATAATTTTAATTTGTGGTGGCACCCTTAACTTGCAAGTGCTATAAAAAACTTTCGGATTAGTGTATATTCTATACCTCTATCGTGTAGACCTTATCTTTTGAGTTGATAAATTTTTAAGTTATTGATAAATGAGTTGAAACTATATTTTTAAGTTATTGATAAAGTAGTTCACACGAAGTTTCTTGCTTGTCTCCTGATGAAGTTGACAAATAGAATAGTCTTATGGGGTATTTTAAGTATTTGACTAATTGAATGAGTGAAGCTACTTTATCAAAGCTTTGTATATTGGGGATGAAGAGATAAAAGTTTCAATTTTAAACTGATCAGTAATTAAAACTGTGATGAATGAGCCTTTGCAAGTTGGAGTAGTAGGAACCTACTGCTCCATTTATTTTTTTAATTTATTTTTAAAAATTTGCGACGGATTTGCCACGGACTTGCGATGAAATTTGCCACGGATTTGCGACGAAAATTTGCCACGGATTTGCGACGGAAAAATTTGCCACGGATTTGCGACGGAAACATTTGCCACGGAAATTCCGTGGCAAACGATTTGCGACGAGTGTTTTTGCCACCAATTTTTTTCCGTGGCAAATGTTGTTTTGCCACGCAAAATTTGTACATTTGCCACGGAAATGTCCGTGGCAAATCAGCGATTTTCTTGTCGTGTTTGTAAGCCGAAGAGTGGTGGGGGCCTCGGTGAGAAGGATCTCAGAGTTGTTAATGTTAGCTTGTTAGGTAAGTGGCATTGGAGGCTTCTCATGGGGGTGAGGATACCGTGTGGAGGAAAGTTCTGGTGTCGAATTACGACCAGGACATTGGACCGATGTCCTACTTTTATCAGTCGAGTTTTCCTCAGTCGGCTTCAGTATGGTGGAAAGATATTTGTCACATAGGTAGTTGGGGTTCTAAGGGAGGTGACTAGATATTTGTACTAGGATGAAAGTCGATAATGGCAATACAACATTATTCTGGCACCATGTTTGGTTGGTTGATATGTCTCTTAGGTCTAGGTTTCCTAGGCTATTCTCGGCGGCAGATGATCCCGATGCTTTTGTGAGTTTTTATAGTAGTTGATCGGGTGAGGTTTGGGTTTGGGCCATCCTTGGAGGCGTCGTTTGTTTTCCTGGGAGGAGGCTCTCTTGGGGACTAACTTCTTATCGTAGGCCCCATGTCTTTATCAGCGGTGACTGATTGTTGGGTCTAGTCTCAACACGCTTCTAGTTTGTATTCGGTGGCTTCTGCTTATCTTCTTCTATCCCAACCACCGTCTCGTGTTTTGAGTCTCTCTGATCAGGTACTTTGGGTTCTAAATTTGGTTTGGAAGAGTTTAGCTCCTTCCAAGGTAGTCGCTTTTCTCTTTGCAGCTCCTCTTGGATAGAGTTTCTACTCGGGCAAACTTATTTAGTAGAGGGGTGATCTTGAATTTGGATGCCACTATTTGTGCCTTGTGTGGGACCTGAGAAACAGATGTATTTTTTCTGGAGGCGTACCTGATTTTGGGAGATATATTGACAGGATATTATCCCTTTATTGGCAGTAGTTCCAGGATAGGGGTAATTCTTCTTCTTCTTCTCTATTCTATGAGTGGTTTGTTGATCCTATTGATTGTATTTCTATTAGGTAGTTTATGGTGTTCAGTGGTTTTCCTTTTTGTCATCTGATATTCTCGGTTGTATATGAGTTGAGTACTCCTCGTGCTCATCTATATATTTAATCCTCTACGCTTGCCTTTAAAAAAACACTCAGGTTAAAACCCTGGAACCGATGTCTCCATATCGTTTATATTGCCAATGCAACTAATAGCAGGAAAAAATTAATTAATTTTTTTAAAAGGAAAACATATATAATGATATATAAAAATAGCTGAGTACAAAGAGTACTCAACTAATGCACACTCCTAGCTTGAAACCAACATCAAGAAAGAGCTAAAATCCGCTCATAACAGCTCTAAAGGTCAAGGACACTATCTGAGAAAATACAAAATCTCACATAAAGAAAGAACTGTGTCAGATGAGCATCATGCCATGTTATTTAATTGTACCAAGTTGGTCTTTTAAGTTTTTTTAGTACCACTTAAGTCCTTTAAGTTATTTAATTGTAACAAGTTGGTACTTTAAGTTTTTTCGTACTACTTACGTTCGTCAGTTGGAGCTTCATCGACTATATGTTGCAGCGAGTTGGTTTCGACGAAAGATGGAGAGCCTAGATCTGGGCGTGTGTTTTTAATGGGAATCTCTCTGTTATTGTCAATGGAAGCCCGTCGAAGAATATTTGCATTAAAAAGGGGCTGAAGAAAGGAGACCCGCTTGCCCCTTTCCGTTCCTCTTAGAGGCGGAGGGTCTGAGTGGTTTGATGCGTCAGGTAAAGGCTTTACATCTCTTTTCCGATATCTCCTTGGGGGATCATGGGCTAACTATTTCTCACTTGCAGTACGCAGACGATACTCTATTGATTGGGGAGGCTACAGTAGACAATCTCTGGGCTTTAAAGTGTGTTCTCCGTTGTTTTGAGCTAGCCTCGGTACTTCAAGTGAATTTTTCTAAAAGTAGGTTGATGGGTGTTAATGTTCCTAAGGATTTTATGGGTATGGCAGCTCGGTCCCTCAATTGTAAAAGGGGCGCACTCCTCTTTAAGTACCTTGGTGTTCCAGTTGGGGCTAATTGGTGTTTGGTAAAAGCATGTGCAAGTATACACAGTCCAAAACAAGTAGTATAAAATATCGAACCCACAGAGATTGAAAAACTCTCTTTTAAAATTTAATACAAAGTAATAAAGTGTAAGGTAACTAAATAACAAATTATAGTGGAGTTGGTGTGATCACAACTAAGTTAGATAAGAAAGCAAAGTATAAGTGTTGATAATGCAAATGAGAAAAGCTAGTTGGAATGTCTTCACCAAGTAATTTACTTTTAAGTGTTTGATGCAGTATGTGATGCAGTTGCACTGAATGCTGTTGCATTAGCTATGTGTCTTTCAGTCACTTTCTTCAGAGTTTCATTACAAGCTTCCTATGTCTAGGCATGCTTAAATAAGTTCACTCTTGCATCTTAAGTACCCACAGTTTCACCCTATGGACTATACTATCCTATGTCTAGGTCTCATGGTTTTCACAAAGTTTCCTTTATGTAAAACACTTACCCATATTAGTTCTTGAGTTCTTAATTGTAAGCCATGTCTGCTCTTACAAATTTATTTATTCTAAGTTGATCAATCCCCAAAATAAGTGTTGAAAATATTATCAAGCAAGAACTAAAGTACACACATACATACATGCATCATACTTACTTAAAAGCTCATTAAATGATTAGAACATTTCAACTAAGAAAGATTTAGCTAACAATAGACATTGCAAGGTAAATATAAACTGAATGGGACATGTTTATATAATTGAAATCACAAAAGAGAAACAACAAGATAGAAGTTACACAAGTTGAAGCCCTTTGTATGAATTCTCCTAGCAATGCACTAGCATTACTCCTTAGCACTATACAAACACTATGAAATCGAAGTAAGGAGGATTTGTTAATTCATTCCTTTCCCTCTTATAAAATAGAAACTAACTATGTATATTGAAATTTTGATCTAATTTATGGATTGTGATATATTTCCAAATGAAGATGTGAGGTCCTTTTATAGCCTTCAAGAGAGGTGCTTCATTCCTTCATGTTGAAGTAATCTTGAGAGGATTTAGCTGTAGTTGCTTTTCAGAGGTTAATCCCAAGTTGAGATCTTTGACCAAGCATATAGGGAGGTCCAATGATGTATGAACATGTGTCCCTATGTTGATGACTCTTCAAAGCTATCCCTATGGCTATGTGTGAATGGTAGGCGCCTACTATATAAAGTGGTTATGCTTTAGGGGACCAAGCATGAGGTCAGCAATGCAAGTGGATGCACATGTAGCTAGCTGCTCATTCACCAAGTAGTGCAGATTCAGTGCAATATCAATGCAGGAGCATTGATGCAGGGAGCATTGATGCAGGATCTGTAGACTGCACTGAACAAAAACATCAAACATACCACAATATATCCAAAATGGCCTAATAACAACTATAACTATGTCAATCACTCAAGTTATCATATATCACATAAAATACTATATAAACTCTTTATTATTACTTGAAAGAGAACAATTTACTAAGTTTAAACATATGAAATACTCTATATAAAATAGAGTTATCACTAACCCTCGTAGGATTTCTACTTCGGAGCCTATGCTTGAGGTTTTAAGAGGAAGACTTCTAGGCTGGCAACATTGGTACGGGTGGGAGACTTGTACTGGTTAATGCTGTTTTGAGTAGTATTCCTATCTTCTACCTTTCTTTCATGAAGATGCCGGTGAAGGTGTGGAAGGAGGTGATTAAATTATAGAGGAATTTACTATGGGGAGGAGGGCTTCTAGGGTGGTCGAAGATCCCCTAGGTTAGGTGGTCAGATGTTTGTAAGGCCACGAGTAGGGGTGGCTTAGAGGTTAAGGACCTTCAGATTGTTAATGTTAGCCTGTTAGAAAAATGGAGGTGGATGCTTCTCTTGGATGGTAATCCTATATGGAAGCAAGCCCTCCTCTCCAAATATGGTTGGATCATAGGGGTCCTCATCCTACTTCTACCAATTGAGTACCCCGCTATCAACTTCTGTTTGGTGGAATGATTTGTGTAGTATAGGTTCTTGAGGGTCTATAGGTGGGGATTGGATCTCTAGTAATACCAACATTCAGGTGGGGAATGGTTTAACTGCAATGGTTTGGCATGATTTGTGGGTGGGCGATATGTCTCTCCAATGTAGGTTCCCTAGGCTATTTTCGGTGGCTTTAGATCCAAATGCCTCAGTAGTGTGTGGTAACTGGTCTAATGGGAGTTAGGTTTGGGATATTACCTGGAGGAGACAGTTGTTCGTTTGGGAGGATCTTCTCCTTCAGGAACTCATGATGTCCTTAGGTCTGATTACTTTGACTTGGTCACCTGATAGATGGGTCTGGGCTAAGCATTCCTCTGGCTTGTACTTTGTCTCCTCTATGTATCATCTTCTGGCTGAGCCTCTATCTCGTGTTGAGAGACTTTCATATCAGGTGATTGACACTCTAAACATGATTGGGAAGAGTTTCGCTCCTTCCAGAGTGGTTGTCTTCTCATGGCAACTCCTCTTGGAGAGTGTGTCGACTCAGACAAACTTGTTTAGTAGAGGAATTATCTCAGACTCTGCTGTGACTTACTATTCTTTCTGTCCATATTCCCAAGAATCTATTCTGCATCTTTTTTGTGGTTGTGCTTTCTCTTGCCACATATGGTATTCTGTTGTTAGCTGGTTGGGCTTTTTTGACTTTGTGATGTCGTGGGATATCCCGTCCTTATTTTGGCAGTTTACTCATGTGGGAGGTACTTCTAGGTGCAGACGGGGATTGACTCTAATTTGTCACACAGTTCTATGGGTCACATCTGGGATTTGAGAAACCAGCCATTTTTCCGGTGTTGTTCCTTATTTTTGGGGATGCATTAACTGCGTCATTGCCATCTCTTGGAGGTGGTTCCTGGATAGGAGTACATCTCCACCTTGCTAGTTCTGTGAGTGGGCAATTGATCCTATTGATTGTATCTGTAGGAGGTAGTTTTGTTTGGTCTCGTTCTTTTGTATGCTCAAATACTCTGGTTTGTGGGTGAGTACCCTTTGTACTCTCTTATCATATATATATATATATATACCCCTGTTGTTCACTCTAACGCCAACGTCACTAACGATATGCACACTGCTAGTCGCTTTTGGGCTTGATTCGGGTGGTGAGTCTGAAGACGAGCAGGTATCAGAATCAAGTGATTCCATGGTTCCGTCATCTAAATATTTGGAGGACTCTAACAACAATACTTTTACAGAGGTTCAATCTAAATCCCAAAGGAAAAAATTACGCAAGAAGCAATTGTAGATTCAACAGAAAGGAAGCTATATGACCCGTTCAAAGGGCGGTCTCCAACAAACTTCTCAATGTTAAAAATCCTTTATTGGAATGTCAGGGGCATTGGCAACCCTGATACTAGAGTAGTGTTAAAAAAGCTTTGCAAAATGCACAAGCCTGATTTTTTGTTTATTTACAACCTTGGGTTGGTAGTTTCCCCCTAATTATTTCTCTAATTTGCGCTTGAAGTTGTTTCTGAGAATAATAGAGGATTGCTGTCCTCTAATCTTTGGTGCTTTTGTACTGATACTTATAATCCTGCAATTATTTCTTCTACGAGTCAACAGGTGGCTTTCTCTATAGTTGTGGATCATCACACTCTCTACCTCTCTGCGGTGTATGCAGCGTCCAATAGTCACATTGCTAGGCGGCAACTTTGGAGTGATTTGACTAACTTGCAGCGGGATCACTCTGCTCCATGGGGTTTTATTGGTGATTTTAATGCTGTTTTGGGTGCTCATGAGCAGCGAGGTTTGGGGCTTCCTTCGCCTATTTCTTGTGATGACTTCAAATCTTGGTCTGATTTGAATCATTTGATCCATATTCCTACGCGGGGATCTCAATTTACTTGGTCTAATGGTAGACTTGGAAATCAATATACAGAGAAGAGACTCGATAGATCCATTTGTAACGAGGATTGGCTCAACTTTTGGGATAGTGTTGATTGCTGCACTCTTACTAGAAGTAAGTCAGATCATTTTCCGCTTCTTTTAGGTTTATGAAAATGTGGGCTCAGCACCCGGATTGTAAGAGGCTTGTCTCAGAGGTCTGGCAAAGCCCTGTCATTGGCTGCCACATGCATATCTTATTGCAGAAATTAAAAAACTTGAAAGCCAAGTGAAGGACTGGAATACTACCGTTTTTGGGAACGTTTTCACCAATGTTACTGAGGCTTTAGCCAATCTTGATTATATCCAGGGTCAGATTAATAATCTAGGTGGCTCGGATGATTATTCTCCCTTGACAAGGAGGCCCAAACTAATTTGCAAAAGGCGTTAACTTATGAAGAAGCATATTGGAAGGAGAAATCTCGAGTTAATTGGCAAAATGACAAAGATTAAGAATGTTACCAAGAGGATCTCTATCATGAAGGATGGTGATAATATTCTCACTAATACTGATGATATTGAAAACCATATTTTAAATTACTATCAGAATTTATTTTCCGTGAATAATGACTGTCGCTCCAATGATCTTATTCGGGATTTTATTCATGCTTTAGTTACGGATCAAGACAATACTATGCTTACTAATTTACCTTCCATGGATGAAGTTAGAACTGCAGTTTTGTCTCTCAATGGCGATGGCGCACTTGGTCCAGATGGGTTTGGCGGATTCTTCTTTCAGCAGTACTGGGATATTGTCGCCCAGGATGTCTATAATGCAATGCTGCAATTTTTTCAACAAGGGTAGAAACATATCTGATTGCATTTGTACCGCTTCCAATCCATCAATCTGCTTCAGAAAAAGTCTTTTGGGGGCCAGTTAGCCTTGAAAATCGACATTAAAAAGCTTTTGATACTATAGATTGGAATTTGTTACTTCAAGTTATGGCTGCGTTTGGCTTTAATGAGCAGTTTTTCTCTTGGATTAATACTATTCTTCACTCAGCTATACTCTCTTTCTTTGTTAATGGCTCCGCTGTTGGTTTATTTGGTTGTAAAAGGGGAGTTAGACAAGGAGACCCACTGTCCCCGCTTCTATTCCTTGCTTGAAAGAGGTTCTTAGTCACGAAATTTCCAAACTAGTGGCGGATGGTAAGCTTGACTCATGGTTGGCCAGCGTGGTTTCCGCATGCCAAGTCATGTGTTATATGTTTGATGGTATAATGATCTTACAGAGAGCTACTAAAACGAGTATTTCTAGTTTGATGAAACTCTTTTCCTCTTATGAGCAAGTCTCAGGTCAGGTTATTAGTAAAGAGAAGTCTAAATTTTACCCTAGCAACATCTCTACCGCTCGTGTCAACACCATCTCAGCTTTGCACGGTTTCTCTAAAGGGGTCTCTCCCTTTTACTTATCTTAGTGTTCCTATTTTTGTAAGTAAGCCTCGGCGAATCCATTTGTTGCCTATTGCGGATAGAATTAAGGCTAAATTATTCTCCTAGAAAGGCTCGTTATTATCTGTTATGGGTAGAGTTCAACTGGTCAACTCTGTCATCTTGAGCATGTTGGTCTATAGCTTTTGCATTTATGCGTGGCCTGCTAATCTTCTTCATACTGTTGACACTTGGATTAGAAATTTTGTGTGGTCCGCGATGTTACTACTAGGAAAATTGTTACTATTGCTCGCATAAGGTGTGCAAAACCACTTTCAAGAAGGTGGTATGGGTCTTAGATCCATCAAATCAATTAATAGGGCGGGTATGCTAAAGCTAGGCTGGAGCTTCGTCTCTACCAACTTACAATGGGCTCTGCTTTTGAAAGCCAGAGTCTATAAGAACAATAAGCCAGTGAACTATCACGTCTCTTCTTCTATTTGGCTTGGATTTAAGTCTTGTATTTCTACGATTCTTGTGCATTCAACTTGGAAGCTTGGAAATGGGGTTAGCATAAATTTTTGGACGGACTGTTGGCTCTCTAGGCCTATTGTGGATATCATTGGTATACCTCCCAATGTACATAGGGATCTCAAGGCCACAGTTAGTGATTTCATAGTTAACGGGAGACGGTCTATCCCTACCGATTTCATAAATCATTTCCGCCATATTTACACCGAAATTCAGAACATTGTTATTCCCCATATCCTGGTGGAGGATCAATTGATGTGGGACTGCTCTAATTCAGGAGATCTGACTTTTAGGGATTCTTTCCTTTTTCACGCTTCCGTTGGGCAAGTTGTCCCCTGGACTAAGATAGTTTGGAAGAATTTTATTCCTCCCTCAAAATCTTTTATTCTTTGGAGGGATATTCATAATAAGATGCCTACAGATGACCAACTTTGGAATAGAGGTTGCACCGTGATTTCTGTTTGTAGCCTCTGCGGTAATGATTCTGAGATTCCTCACCCCCTTTTCCTAGCCTGCCCGTTCGTCAAACACATGTGGAATTGGCTCAGAGGACTCCTTAGCCTCAATATTGACACTGCCTCTTTCACCAGCGTCTTATCCTTGACCTCCCATAGTTGGAGTCCTCAATTGAGTGACATTGTATGTGCTGCTATTGTCAACGTTTTTTGGGTGATTTGGCATTGCAGGAACCAAGCTAGATTTGATAATCATGTGATCCCTCTTCATACTGCTATCAACCTCATTACTTCCAATGTGACCTTAGCAGGAAATGCCTCTAAATCTACAATGTCTTCCTCTGCTGCTGAGTTTATGATTACAAAAGCTTTTAATGTCAATGGTAATTACAGAAATTCTTCAAACATCAAAGAGGTAATTTGGACCCCACCCGCTCCTTACATGATTAAATGCAATACAGATGGTGCTGCTAAAGGGAGCCCTGGGTCGGCTGCTTGTGGCGGAATTTTTAGAGATAGGAGTGCTACTGTCCTTGGGTGTTTTTCCACATCGATAGGTAACAGTTAGGCCCTCCATGCTGAGCTTATTGGAGCTATGCTGGCAATTGAGATCGCTTTTGATAAAGGTTGGATGTCTTTGTGGTTAGAATGTAACTCTCAATTAGTTGTTTCGACCTTTAAGAACTGTAAGGTTGTTCCCTAGAAACTTTGCAACAGATGAATTTCGTGTGCACTCACATTTACAGAGAAGGTAATGCTTGTGCTGATAAGCTTGCAGGTCATGGAACTAACTTAAGCGACTTTACGTGGTGGAATCTCATCCCGAGCTTCATTGCAGAGGACTTTTTTCAGGAATAGGCTAGGTTTGCCTAACTACGGGTTTTGTTAGCTCCCCTGTCTCAATATGAGCTGGATTCGTCTTTTGCCTCCTATCTCTGGTGTGCTGCAGATGATTGTTAACGACTTTGGTGCCGACCTGGTTGGGATGAGAGTCGTTATAGTGATGCTTTTGCGCACCTTTGTAGGCTGGCTTTTATTTTTTTCAAGTCAGTATGCTCATGGGTTTTGTTCTAGTCCCCCCATGCTTTCTGTTATTTTCCTTTTTTTATCAATAAAATTTAGGGGAGTACTCTTTCCTTCCTGGTGTTTTTTTCCCTAAGGAGGGTTTTGCATCAGAAGGTTTTAACGAGGCTCCCTATAAACTTTGAAAACTATGTTTTAGTCCTTTTAAAAATTTTACTCACTTTTAGTCATTACATTTTCTTCCGTCAATGATTTTACTCCCTTATGACTATTAATAGTAGTGAGAAGCACTATAAAATGCTCAAAAAACGAGCTTAGAGACGGATACATATTTTCGTCTCTAACACTTTTATGACCGCAAATTTAGCGACGGACATGATTCGGTCTCTAATCACTTTAGAGGCGGAAAATATCGATTTTAGAGATGAAATTTGTTCGTCTTTATTTAAGTTGTTTTAGTAGTTTTTGAAGAAAAAGAAATGGATATAAAGTCTCGTTAAAACCTTCCGATGCAAAACCCTCCTATAAAGGAAAAAACATCAAGACAGAAAAATACCCCTAAATTTTATTGATAAAAAAGAGAAAAAGAGACAAAGAAAACACGAGAGACTAGACCAATACCTATGAACAAAATTAACGTTATGTCACTAATGTGTTATTGATAACTTTATCAACTATAACTTTATCAACTATAACTTTATACAAAACATCAACTACCAAAATTACTAATCTACTCTTCTTTGAAACTCACTTTTTGAGGACAAAATATGTCATTTCTAATTATTCTATTTCACTTTTTATTTTGTGTGGGTCCCACTTTCTCACATCATCTCTTAACTTTTTTTTACATCTCTCTCTTAACCTTTTAATCTCATATTTAAAACACATTTTTCTCTTTTTTCTTCAACTATCAACTATGAACTATAACTTTAATCAATCTATAATCTTTTTAATCAAAATACACGCTACTAATATTTCTATTTTTCTTTCTCCTATTTAACCTTAGTAATCAATTAACTATCAACTATCATCAACTTTATCTTTAATCAACTATATGTTTAATTAAAATAACCACTACCAAAAATTCCAAATTACCCTTATCTAAAACCAATTTTTTGAGGACAAATATGTCAATTTCCAATTATTTAATATCACTTTTTATATTTTGCGGGTCTCACTTTTTCACATAATATCTTAACTTTTTTATCTCACATTTAAAACACATTTTTCTATTTTCTCTCTTACTCTTATCTTTCTCAATTTTTTCTCTATCTCTCTCCCATCTATTCGCCCTCTCACTCTCTTCAAATTTCTAATCTTATTATTCTACTTTTGTGTTACAACGGGAAAACATTACATGTTGGTATAATTTTATTACTAATAAAATAAATTTCGTGTTATTCACTATGGGGTTGCATTATTACTACATGATTGGTAATTATCTAGCAATTAAAAATGTCAATTGAAGAAAATATTCTAAAGTTATGAAACTTCAAAATACATCTACTTTAATTTCTTCTACATGTCTCATTTTTATTAAAATTTCATGTTCTCTATCGATAAGCTTTATTTAGTCTCTACGAGAATATTACAATTTGGAAAATTTGAAACTTTAATACAATTTTATTTTCTAATATCTACGAAAAATATTACATATTGTTGGTAAATACTTACGGGGTAATGTTCGAACTAACTCAGTTACTATTTGAAACTTTTTGTTTATCTACTTTAAATTAGTCATGATTTTCACGGGGTAATGTTCGGACTAATTAAATTATTTCTAAGTCTATTAATAAAAATAACACGACAGCACCCGTGTGTATGCACGGGTATACGGCTAGTGTAATTGGTATTCACCTCTATAAATATCCTTACTTTTTATAATGATTTTTGGGTTGATATAGAAGCGTTATATTATCAGTATGGTTTCATTGTCTTTGATATATCTGTTTTCACTTTTTCAATACTCTTACTCTTTCTACATTTTTAGTTTAAGAATTAAAACAATTAATTAAATTTGTTTAAGTGTAATAATTTTATTTTATAAATGAATTATATTGTAAAAATGCGTAAAAACAGGGTATGCAAAGTTGTGCTATGAATTTAATCATTGGTCAATATGTTTGATATACACTATGAATTCAATCATAGGTAAATATCCAATTATAGTGACAATTGGAGATGCTAATCAATGTTGAATCGGACTTTCTATACTGGTTATAGAGCGATGGTGTTTTTCACAAATGTAGTCAGTTGGACTTTTCACGCTGGTTCTTTAACACTCGGCGTAAAACGATCCTTTTAAACGCTTAAACCAACTTGTTATAGAGATGTTTTAAATCTGGTTATTAAAGAAAACCCGACATTAATTTTTTTTAAAAAAAGTTATCAATTATACTTCTTTTAATTTCTCAGTTCAACTTTATAAATACAAGAACATTGCAAGATACAAAGTACTCAATATCGAAACCAACATTGCAATAGAATCAATATGGTGTAATATTGATTTATGTTCGATTAGTACCTATAAACGTATAACTATTGCTAAAAAGAGTTCATGATGCATATATTTATATAGAACTATATTAACAAGTTTTGCCAAATTTCCATACTTGATGATGAATCTTGTGCATCCTGGCTCCCCTTCCTTTTAAAATTTGTGTCCATCAACTATCTCTTCCTTTAGTAAAGAAAACCTTTTCAAGTTTCTCAAAATCTTCCACATTAAGAGTGAAGTTCACTGAACTGCAATGTCAGATCTCTGGGTGTACTCTTCCAACTGATCTCCCTTGGTTACACAGTACACAATCCCGAGATGGGCTAAAAAAACACTGGCAAAACATCCTCATATTCGTAGGAAAATTTTACTGCCTCAAAGCGCCTTTCTAATTTTTCAAGGGCATTACAATCGTGACAGTATTCAAAGTTAAAACATAAAATAAAAAGAACCAACATAAAACATTGTTAGCCTGCCTTTTCGACAGGCCTCATTAAATGCAGTCAACGAGGGTTGACTCATCATTCCAAGAGAAGAAGTGCTGAATTCGACTCTAAGAACCGATTCAAAAGGGAATTCGACAAGACTAAATAACTTAGAAGATTTGAAGAGAGCAAAGGCTCTGTTCGACAGAGGAGTTTGCGCGTTGATCGAAGAAAGCTGCAGTCGAAATCAAGCTTGGCGGTTACCATTTTTCAAATCCTTAGGCGGTTACATAGTTTTTGAATTTTTCCCTCCTTGTGTAAGTAGTATGAATAAGAGTTTTCCTAATGGAAAACGGGTCGCATTTCCTCATACTTAGTTTCTTACGCTCTAACCCTCCAACACACTACCGTGAGACACGAGCAACAGAACGCGAATGTATGGACTTGGGTACCACCCTTTCAATTAATGTGTTTTAATTGCTTTCTTTTCAATTCCTGAACTTTTACGTGTTCTTTCTTTACTGCAATTTTTTCCTTTTGTTTTCTACATCTCCCTCGATAATTCGACTGTTTCGCGCGAGACTGTAGTTATCTTCTTTATTTTTCCACAAAGTTACACAGATCACAAAGATATTTTTAAAACACCAAACCAAACCGATCTTGGGATACTGGTTGATCCCGCAAGTCAAGGAGTAATTCCAAACCAGCGGTGTTTACCAAAATCCAGGGTAAACAAACATTAAACAAATATAGATAAATAAATCTTAAAACATACTCCCTACGTTCCACAATACATGTCGATTTAAGGTAATTTACACATACCAAGAAGTCTAATAAATTTTGTTGGTTTTGATGGAAGTATTTATCTTTTTCCTAGAATACCCTTAACTATTTATGATTACACTTTACATATTTCTCTCTCTGCAATAACTAGTTAATGGTATTATTGACTAAACAATAGTTAATGTTGCATTGAACTTTGAAAATGAGAAGTAAAATGAAACAAAAATAATTCTTTAAAAGCGACTTGTATTGTGAAACGGAGGGAGTATATAGCTTCTCTCATTGTCATTAACCCTAAAATAGATCAACAAAATCGTAGAGAGAATGTGAATTATAAGAACTAACTTTGTAAAGAAGAATGTTACCCAAATACACTGAAAAAGCGCGTACATTTTAAAAGAACATAGCCTTCACTGTAAAATTAGAAAACAAAAAAATAAAAAGAGTAAATGTCAGAAAACAAATAGAAAAAATGAGTGCAAAAATCAGAAAAAAAAGAGGTACTACAAGGAAGGAGCAAGGGGAGAAAAAGAATCTCTGTGGGGGATATGGAACCTTTGTAGTTTCCCTCGTAAACCATAGGTGGATGTGAGGCAGACAACATCCACCGAGGTGCCACAGGAGACGACGCGAGATCGAGAATGACTTGATGATGAAGCAACAACGAGAACGAGGGAGAGAGAGAGAGAGCACAAAATAAAAGGTTTATGGCGTTAATATCTGGGTAAAGAATATACCGCGCCGGGTGTTAACAAACACCCGTCGTGGAAGTGGCGGCGTTTTACATCTTCTGAAAGCATTAATGCCAGGTATTAGGAAACATCCGACATGGAATTAGCGAGCATTTACAAACATCTAACACTGTATTTCAAGTGTGTTAAACAATATGACAGTTGTTGTCTTAAGACCAACATCGATTTTGATGCTTGAAACCGCTAAAACGAGATATTACATTTTACATTTTATTTACAAAATACCACTGCGATTGTGTTTAATCAGCGATGAGTTGTTTCATAAAACCAATATTAAATTACTAATTATTAGACGTTTGGTGTGGCAAAGACTTATGATACTAAATAATTCCTTAGTAACAATTTCTAAACTTTTCGGTAACCATTATACAAATCCAATGGTTAGTACATAGTAACCACAATTTAGTGTTTCTGTGGTGAGTAACCACAATTTAGTATTTCTGTGTTTAGTACATATTAACCACAATTTAGTGTTTGTGTGATTATCAAATTTTGTTATCGATAGAAAAATGACTATTATATTTATTTAGTAACAATTACTAAAGAATTCTTTAACACTCTAAGTCGGTGTGTGTACTAGTATAGTATCCTATGAGGAGATATCAACCATGGCAACACGTGAATGTGTGATCGACATAGGAACATCAACGTGTGGCTTTATAAGATACAATTTGACCACCATCAATTAGTGCAAATTCATGGAACGTGGTGATTCACTAAATCATTGAGGTGGCCAGCCGTTGCTAT
This sequence comes from Oxytropis ochrocephala, assembly GCA_020916435.1. Lineage (NCBI taxonomy): Eukaryota > Viridiplantae > Streptophyta > Magnoliopsida > Fabales > Fabaceae > Oxytropis > Oxytropis ochrocephala. The sequence continues at coordinate 112,721,152 of CM037092.1, read as the reverse complement.
CCTCATTTTTATTTTCCAATAATAGTAATGGAATTCAAACTGAAATCCTCATGTTAAGTTCTGCTTTAGCCATAGACGAATATTTCATATTTTTTAAATAGCACATATATATATATACAACAATGTTATATAGCCAAAAAAATTTAGACAAAAGTAGACAAACACCAACTTACAACACCAATTAACCAAGTTTTTTTGACCATTTCACCAAGTGATCAATTAACCAAGTTTTTTATACGCCTCGAAAACTGTGAAAAAGCAGGTTGGCTAAATGGTCTAAAAACTTGGTTAATTGGTGTTGTAAGTTGATGTTTGTCTGTTTTTGTCTCAAATTTTTGTCTAAATAACATTTTTGATATATATATATAAACACACACACGTATCAAGAGTGGTTTTATTGTGAGAGGGTGAGAGGAGTGAATCTAGCCATAGTCTATAGATTAAATGATTAGTGGTTGAGAATAAAATAAAAAGTCAATGAGTTACCGATCCACCTTTTGACCACAACTATCAGTATATTATTATATGGTCCAGATTTACTCCTCTACCATCTCACAGTGTGGTTTGATTCGGTTTTGAGCGTAAAAACCATCAGAAACTGCAAGGTAAAAATACATGTTGTTTGGTTTTGTTCGGTTGGCTTCTTAAAAAAATCCGAACCAAACCAAACCAAATCAAGGTGGTTTGGATTTGTTCGGTTTTTTGCTAGACAAAATGTAATTTAAAATAGAGTTAAAATTAACTAAATTTTATCCTAAATTTAATTGCTACTACCTTTTTTTATCTAGCAAACGAATTTTTTTAGAAGTTTGATTTGAGCTAGTAAATGAGTGAGATTTGAGTTGTAAGTTATTTGAGCCCTACTAGTGAGCTAGTCAAGCAAGATTATAATCATAGATTTACTTGCAGTTCGATTTGGTTCGTTGGTGAAACAAAAACCGTAGGCCAAACCGAACCACATAGTTGACTGAAAAACTGAATGGATCCGATAAATATCGGTTTTTTGCAATTTTCGGTAGCTCTTCCAATTAATAACCACCTAACGAGCCTAAGGGTACAACGAAATTTCAACCTTACCAACTAACAATAGCATAACACAAGAGATGATCGTGGACATTTGCTGAACTTATACTATTTCTCTTAGACCATCCTCGATGGAGAGTACTTAAATAGACCTTACTTGTACACATCACTCTTTTATATCTTTTTAATATTTTTATGTAATGACCTTTCAACCATTCCATCCAACACCTCCAAAAAAATTTCTTAAATGAGTTCTATAAATAACTGCACATCGTCACTTTATCAATAAGTAACTTACATTATTTTAAATGAGACACACAAAACTAAGAAAAAGAGTACGTGAATGTTTATATCAGCACCACTTTTGCAATCACTCAAAAAAATTTCTCCACAATTATTTAATTTTGAACAACAATATATATATATATATATATATATATATATATATATATATATATATATATATATATATATATATGAGTTAGGATATATTTACATCAACTTGTCAAACTTAACAACTTACACCAATTAATAACATATATATATATATACCGATATATATATATTGAATAACGTCATATATATATTTGAGATCATATATATATATATATATATATATATATATATATATATATATATATATATCAAATTTCACAAAAATCCAAAAGTATTTGATGGTCTATCACACCATATTTTGATGGCTAATATGTTATTTAAAAGATAAGAAAACGGGTGTTGTTAGATAACACACCTATGAGTATCCAATTTTTTTGAAATTTGATATACATGATCACAAGGATAATATGATGTTATTCGACGACTGGATAGACAAATTTCATTGATCTATGCGAAATTATTAATTGGTGTAAGTCGCTAAGTTTCACTCCTAGTGTCGATATATATATATATATATATAAGGTGAGAGGAGAGTTTATTATGAGAGATGAGAGGAGTAAATCTGGACCCTATAACACTACATGGGTGGTTGTGATTAGAAAGTGGGTAGTTATCACGTTGACTTTTTGATTTAATCTCAACCATTCTTGATTTGATCTATGGTCATAATTGGTTCCTCTCACCCTCTCATCATAAAAGTCCTGTCATAATATACGTTCCCTATATAACAAGAAAGTGAACACCGTCATCAAACAATGTATCCAACACAACCCACTCAGGACCAATAGACCCAAAGAAAATATTGCTCCTGCCCTCTAAACATACAATCCAAAGGATCCACACACCACTCGTAGAAAAGGCTAAACACCAATTCCACGAGTACAGTTTTCCCAAGAATTTGGTCTCAGAAATGCCAAAAGTTTTGTTGAGGAAAATAACCCTATTTTGACACTCCCAAATAACTAATAGAACGTGTCAAATAATTAATAAACCCCTTCTACCTTTCTTGAGACTAACCCCCGAGTACATGACAGAGAACAAAGTAGGGAGATCAGGTAGAAGCACCACTAGTCATCTAAACACAAGATACTATAGTTTACTAGAGGGCTCACACCTTAGAAACAAGTGGGCCTCCGACTCCAACAAGTTACCGAAAAAAAACATATCTAGTATGTTCAATATCCAAAATAGCTTACCTTCACAATAGGTTATACCGAGTTGGTAGCCTATTTAGAAGGACACACTAGACAAGAGCAACTACTTTAGGTGGTGCAGGACTTTTCTGTTGCTACTCTAACTGTTACCTCAAAATTTCGGCAAGGGCATTAAATTAAGCTTTAAATGGTGTTGACTGCACATTTAATAATATTCTGTGGGTTGCAGGTCAACGTGAAGTCAATATACCATGAATTCAACAGTACAGTTGTACAAGTGCTGACAATGCAAGCAAACTTCGACAGACCTAGTTCTTCAAGCTACGAGGCAAGGCCAGGGAACCTTCGACAAGAGAGAAGGCCCAGGTTGTTCGACAAGATCGGGTCCAATGCTTCGCCAAATTCTTCGACAACAAGTGTGGTCGAAGCGCAAGAGCAAAGCAGCGATTAGTGGGCGGTTATTTCCCTAGTTTTTAGGAAGTGGTTATCGTGCTTGCCCACGATTGTATATGAGTATAAATACTCCCTTGTAATAGGAAAACGGGTCACCACATCTTTACAAAAACTCTGTGAAACTCAACTTCCAAGCCAAAGCGAAACAAGAGTGAATCAGTTACATTATGCGTGTTGGTGCACCACCTTCTTCTCTCTATCATTTAATGCACTTTTTACTTGTTTTTACGTTTGTTGCACTTCTTGCTATCATTTTGCTTTCAAACTATCTCTTTCTACTATTTTACTGTTCTTACACACGCTAAAAGACACAAAACTTCTAGGCAATTGTCAAAGAGATTTTCTAGTTTGATCTCACATCTTAATATTGAAAACTAGTGATTGTTTGCTAAAAACACCAAGCAAACAAATTAGCACGCCGGTGGGACCCTTGCGATTATTTTGTGTCGTTTTACATTAAGTGTATAAATTTGTATGCACTTGAGGAGTGGTAGAATGAGTGCGTACCAATTCTAACAACGCCTCTAGTTCGACCACAATGATATCACAAGTGCAAGGAACAACGGTAGATTCTACCAATGTAGCGGTGGAAATGTTGCGGGGACTACGGCCCCGATGACATCAATAACCGTTCCCCGCGATGTCAATGACCAATGTTGGTTCGACATCGTCTATGGCTTTGCCACCAAAGCGTGAGGACTTCCTTCGAGTCCTTATGGGGCAACGAGGGGAATAGTTTGGAAACACGTTTCCAAAATATGAGTCTACCACCATACCACTTTTGGGGTATATGGCATGCCTCTTTGGAATGCCACATGTGTCGACCTTTTCTCCTTCACACGTTTCTTACGAGGTGTACTTGGTGAAATCCTCTGCATTAACCAATGCGTCCTTGTTGGCGTTAAGACAACAAGTGGACGAAACAATCATGACATGGTTAATATCTTCGACTCAACAAATTGGTACCGTGTTCAATCCTTTGATTCGAACACAAATACGATTATCGAGATGTTAGCAAACCAAATGGGTAGGATTGCAGATTTCTTTGGGGCTCTCTACGAGAAACAACGAATGATTACCAAATTGTGGGAACAATATGCCTAACACCCCACGAGAAGATCGATGGCCCGCCGGCCCAAAGCGGTTATGGGCGAGCAACAAATGGGGAATCACATCCTCGAAGTAGTTATGGTGAATCGAAACCAAAACGCTGATGAAGTTGTTCGACAAGTGCAGCGAAATAACGTTTGCGCTCAAGACAACATAGCCACTTTGGTCGAAACCATAATGGCGCAAAATGGCCTTAACGTAGGTTTACATAGGCCTAATTTCATATCGCCCACTGTGTGAGTATATCTTGCGGCGAATTGCCAAGAGGTTGGAAAATCCCTAAATTCACTAAGTTTGGGGGTGATACCAATGAGTCCACTTTATCGAACATATTGCCTAAGTACATGGTGAGGCGGGAGACATAGCTCAAAATGAGAGTTTGAAAATGAAGTATTTTCCAAATTCTCTAACAAAAATGCCTTTACGTGGTTTACCACTCTACCCCTGTTCCATATACATGGGGGCAATTAGAAAAGCGTTTCATGAGCAATTCTACATGGGCGATCGAAGATTAGCCTCAAAGAATTGGCGGTGTTCGACGTAAAGTACCGAGGCTATCGATGATTATTTGAATAGATTGAGTGAATAAGTACAATAAAAAGAAAACTACGGTGGGTTTTCACAAAAAAAGAAAAGATAGCCTATGTAGGCGAGCAATTCGACTTGGCATTTAGTGATGTCGAATGCGAGGAGATAGGCGTGGCTGAACTCAAGCTTTGTCCTCTCTTTACGTTTACAAATTATTAAGGCACGCAAATGGGAATAATCTGTGGAGCCTAAAAGCGATAGATTTGTGCCTAAAACATACACTTTTGATGTGACTAAATGTGATGAGATCTTGATTTGCTAGTGGTGATGGCCAAATAATAGTGCCAAATGGCACGAGAAAGTTCCTCCTCTCGAGCAGAGGAAGAAAAAGGGTTATTGTAAGTTTCATAATTTTTGGGACATACAAGGCCCGGCCGTTGTGTTCTTTCGGGGATATGGTTGAGAGCGATTGAAGAGGAAGACTCAAGTTTGGAGATAAAAGAATAAAGCACCGTCACGGATCGATCACGACCCCCTCCATCAAGTGGAGCGTGTATGCGGAACCAATTGAGATGAGTATCAATATGGTAGACGTAAAAATGGTGGATTCTCCTAAGTCTGCCAAACCTCCTGTTTGAAAAAATCAAAAGTGTGAGTGCGAAAGAGTGAGGTGTGCAACTTGAGTTACTCAAGAAGAATATGAGGAAAAGGTACAATCTGTGTACCCCCAATTTGAGGAAGATCGATAGACTTCACATCGGTGTAAATTGAGCTCACGAGGTCATGTTATGTCCAAGGTGCGATCTTTGTGTTTGACAAAAAGCGGCTAAGAGTGTCGAATCTTTGCGAAGTTCGACCACCCACGAAAAGAAATGGCCAAGTAAAAGGCCAAATTTCGACTTCAGAGGGACCTCCTTACAAGGTAAAGAATTCGGCGGGGGCTTCGACAAGTAAGCCGCGGTTCTTTGGCAAAGGGTATAGCCAAGAAGGAGTTTGTCTTTGTCTCCTCTGCCAAACCATTTTTCAGAAGCAGATCCATCAAATGAGAGAAGTGGATACCGCATTGGATGTAGACACTACAAAAATCTTTGTTCAATTTGAGCAAATGCAAGCCAATCACGAGGCGAGGCTTCAAAGTATAATTATAAAAACAATTATAAGGGAAAGAATCCCGTGGCGAAGACCCAATGGCGTCGATACGGTACGCTCGAAAAAGAAAGGCAACACGGGTTGCTAACGAGCCAACGCCAAAAAGCGGTTAAGGGTGTAACTCCTAAGCGAGTGGGAACACAAAGATAAGTATAGGAGCTGCCAATCAAGTGAGGGTTGGAAACAAGGCTAAAGGAAATCTATTGTTATAGAGGAACCAAGAAGGCACGCTATGGAGAGGATTTTCCTCCATTACTTGACTTTAAAGAAGAAAAGTGCTTCATTCGACATGGGCGAAGATGTCACATCGATTTCGGCGACTACGAGGCTAGCCGATGTAATGCGCAGCGTGGTATCCGTTTTCTGCCGAGTGAGTGCGATCTTTATTCTGATCCCCAAATGGCGTCGAAGAGGACTTCATTGGGGATATGGCTAACCCTGGCTTGATATGCTACTATGTCATGAACAATGGCTGCGTAGAAGAACAAATGGCCACTTTGAGAGGCGGGCGAGGGGGCATGCGACATCATTTGAAGCCCTTATGCGTCGAAGCAAAAGTTAATGGCGTAGGCATTAACAAGATCTTTGATCGATGGAGGGGCGCGGTTAACTTGATGCCTCGGGCCATCTTTGAAAACAATAGTGCATGTTTGATCTGAGACCTTAGACCTCATAACATTATGCTAACCAATTATGAGGGAAATCGCGGTCGTTGGTTGGGACATGTCGAGGTAGAAGGTGGTGGTTGAGTGCGTGAGAAGAACCACCACGTTCTTTGTGATAGCATCAAAAGCAAGCTACAATCTACTCCTTGGGAGAGTGGATACATGGCGTAGGAGGCGTGCCTCGAAGCCTACACCAAAAGCGGTAATGTGGAGGGATGATGGTGCGGTAGAGTCGTCGAAGCGGACGAGTTATTTCCTTCTTTGGCGTGAACAACGTCACGAGGAGAAATTTTGAGAAGCAAATGGCGAACATTGCGCCATGTTCATCTTCGAGCCAAGCATACACCTCCTCGAGATAATGTGCTTTCCTCCATTCAACATACCCAACACATGGTTTTGTGTGGGAAGAGAGGAAATAGAAGGTGCTAATGTCTATCACGATGGTGTGTTACCTCCAACGAGGATGGGACACCTCTTAGAAGGTTTAGATGTCGGTACCGGTGCTTGGGATAAATTACGGCCTACATGGCGAAAAATAAAATAAAGCGGCTTTGGGCCGAGAGTTAAATCAACAAACAATGGTACTCATCAAGCCATAACTTCATCTGAAGAAAATGGTGAAGTCATAAATGACAAAGCGGATTGCATTTATGACGACGAACCATTGGGTTTTGAAAAAGACCACTAGAGATTCTACAAAGCGCATGCAAGCTCGAGATCGATCGAAGAGGTGGATTTGGGAGATGGCTTGATCAAAAGGCCAACCTATATTAGTGCACATCTTGATCTTTGCCTTGAGACCAAGTCATTTCATACGAGAGTTCAAGGATTGCTTTGCTTGGAAGTCTGTGAAATGCCGGTTTAGTCGAGAAGTGGTGGAATTACAAATACCCATTCGACCGGGAAGAAGCGATGAAGCAAACACCAAGAAGATTTGCTCCTCGGATATTGGCTAAGATCAAGGAAGAAATAGAAAGGTGTTCAAAAGCAAATTCATCGGAAGCTTGCCAGTGCGTTGATTGGTTAGCCAATATAGTTCGATAATGAAGAAAAATGGAAAACTTAGAGTTTGCGTGAGACTTTAGGGATTTAAATAATGCAACACCTAAAGATGAATACGCTATGCGTGCGAAAATGCTAATAGATTGGCGGCGAGATTTGATTATCTCGGTTTGCTAGATGGCTACTGGGGTATAATCAAATCTTTATTGCGAAAGAAGGGCGATGTCAGCGGCTTTTCGATGTCGGGGGCATTAGGTGTTTATGAATGGGTGGTCATGCCTTTTCGGTTTAAAAATCACGGTGCCACTTATCAAAGGGCAATGAATTCTATGTTTCCGCGATTTTATTGATGATTTTATGCAAGTATACATAGATGATGTGGTGGTTAAGTCATCCTCGGAAAGTGGTCATTTAGACCATCTTGACGTTCTTTCGAGCGAATGAGGAAATATGGATTGAAAATGAATCAACCAAATGTGCTTTACGTATGCGTGCGGGTGAATTCTTGGGTTTTGTAGTACACAAGAAGGCATAGAGATCAACGAAAATAAGACTAAAGCAATTATGGAAACGAAGGCTCCTTGACCAAAAAAGAACTGATCCTTTACTTAGGAAAATCAATTTCCTTGAAGATTCATCTCAAATCTAAGTGGCAAAACACAAGCTTTTTCGCCATTCTTGAGATTAAAGAAAGAAGAATTCAAGTGGGAGCGAGGTTCACCAAGATGCTTTTCGGCGACGCAATCAAGTCTTATTTGGTCGGGCCACCAATTTTATTGCTGTTATTGGAAATAAATTCTTGAAATTGTATATAGCGACTTGATAACACTGATAGGTAGCATGCTAGCGCAGAGGATGATAGTGGTGTCGAAAGACCCATTTATTACCTTAGTAGGGTTTTGATTGATCTTTGAAACTAGGTATAGTCAATTGAGAAAGCGTACGCCTTTGCTTGTATTTTCTTGTACAAAATTGAAGCAATATATAAAATCAGCAGATGTTTATGTTTATTCGCATTTTGATGTTATTAAACATATGTTGTCAAAACCAATGTTGCATAGTCGAATTGGCAAATGGGCTTTAGCTTTGCTGAAATGCACGGCTTAACTTACCAACCCTTAAATCAATTAAAGGACAAGTGGTTCTTGATTTTATAGCGAGACCGTTACATTTGTCGAATGTGAAATACATTCATTAGGCGTACGTCCTTGGAGATTATACTTGATGGCTCGAGCCATAAGAATGGAAGCGAGGCATTGGAATTTTGATTATCTCTCAGAAAATACTCCAACGAAGTATAAGTTTAAAATTCGAGATTCTTGCTCAAATAATGAAAGTGAATATGAGGCTTTAATAGTAGGCCTTAAATTTTTACTCGAATTGAGGGCAAGTTATGTATCGAAATAAAGGTGATTCTCAACTAGTGGTCAAACAATTGACTAAAGAATACAAATGTATTAATGAACATCTTATTAAATATTTCGTTATTGCCAATACCTTGCTAAAAAGGTTTACATTCGTTCACCTAGAACACTTACCACGAATTGAAAATCACGTGGCAAATGAAGCTGGCACAAATTGCTTAGGTTACAAAGTATCGAAGCAAAGCCTAGAAGAGTTAATTGAGATAAAAGATAAACTAATCTCGAGAAGACTCTCTCTACAATACTCCTTCAACGTTATTGTCAACACCAAAAATTGGGGGCAATAAATACAAGTGAAGTGGCGTCGAAAACATTTTTTAATGGTATTGACTTGGCGAAATTTTTGCTATTGACAATATGGTTGATGATGATTGGCGAAAACCCATTGTAGAATATTTGCAAAATCCTACGAGAACACTAACAAAAAGTAAAATCTGAGCTCTAAGCTACGTGTTAATGGGAAAGCAATTGTACAAACAAACTCTGAAGGGAGTCTTACTAAAATGTCTTAGTGAAAGCGAGGCATATTTGGCGATTCGATACACATAGTGGAGCATGCGGCTCACATCAAGTAGGCCACAAAATGAAATGGTTGTTATTTAGACAAGGAATGTCTTGGCCAACTATGCTAAAAGATTGCCAAAAACATATTGGAATACAACATGTGCACGCAAATGAGTTGCATTCTATAGTGAAACCTTGCCCATTTGGAGAAATAAAACCAACCGTCGAAAGGCCACGGATACATTCTAGTGGGGATTGATTACTTTACTAAATGGGTAGAGGCGATTATGTAGATCGAAGCGATGATAAGGTTTATTCAAAATCATATCATTTATAGATATGGAATTCGAAACCATTACTACAACCAGATGCTTGTTCCTTCAGCATTCGAAAAATGGTAGATTTATTTCTTGAGTTGGTTTCAAGTTATTGACTTGACGCCATACTACGCCTGAAGCCAATGGCAAGTAAAAAATCATTATTAATTTGATTAAAAAACACGTTGGGCGTAAGCCTAGAAGTTGTACGATTCTCTTGACCAAGTGTTATGGGCTTGCCGAACTTCACCTAAAGAGTCTATAAACACCACTCCCTACGGGTTAACATTTGGACATGATGCGATGTTACACAGTCGAAATTTGTTTACAATCAACAAGGATTCAAAAGCGATTGTGAAATTCCGTTTGATCATTATTGGAATATGATGATTGATGAATTAGTTGATGTAGGCGAAGAGAGGTTGTTAGCTTTAGAAATGCTAATTCGATGAGAAAGAAAGAGTAGCTAAAGCTTACAATAAAAGGTTAAGTTAAAAACCTTTGAGGAAGGGGAGTTAGTGTGGAAAGTCCTATTACCTATGGATAAAAAGATAGGGTTTTGGGCAAATGGTCACGGGGTGGGAAGGCCCATTTCGCGTGTTGCGTTGCTTTTGAATGGCGCTTATGAAATCGAAGAGTTAGGTGGCGAAAATAGGACCTTTAGAATAAATGGCAAGTATTTAAAAGCGATACAAGCCAACGTTAACCGAAATAAAGATTGAGCAATTGTAAGTAAATGAAAGTTGCTCATAAATGGCAATGTATAAAGAAATTGTTAAAGTTACCGACCATTTTGAGAATGCTAAGCTATTACAGATCTTAGAAGGTCGACAAGGTAGCCTTATGCCTCTCCATAATGCTAACACTTAGAGAAATGGAGGTATCGAGAAGATCACGACTCTTTGTCGAGATCGTGATAATAGCTTGGTGCTGTCAATCTTCTCCAAGTGCTCTATAGCTTTGCCATTGCTTTGGTAGTTTTGGTGGGCGAAGAAGCGACACTCATGCGTTCGATGATCACGCCCTTACGATGCTTAGCATTAGACAATTTGAGTTGAAGGGTCTTTATCTCTTCCTCGTCGCGCGCGCAATCTCTGCATCCCATTCGGCGATTGCTTTCTCATCATTAGGCGCTTGGGTCTCAAGAGCTTGATGTCGTCTTGATCGACCTTAAGAGAGGCGAGTTCCACCTCGCGAGTTGAGTCTCTTGAACCTTGCGCTTAGAGGTGGTCGGCCGTTGGTTGATCAAAAGAAAAGTTGCTCAAAAATAGGGCCAAATTCCATGAAGAGCGCTTGAGGACATTTGGAGGAGGGTCTAATCTGGTGATCTTACGAATGAGGGATTTTACCTCGAGATACCTGATGAGTCATTCTCAATGGTTGCCACCAAGTCCCCTTCTAACACCTTCGTCTTCAAGCGGCAAAGCGGGCTTTCGGCCAGTCTCTTGGTTGATAGAACTCGAGAGAATTGTTTGAGGCGCAAACCAAGCGGCTCGGCGAGCTCTTGAGGCTTAGCATGATCTTCAAGGCTGCCAAGGGATCCGTCTTCTTTAACTCAGCCAATTCTTGATCGCTGACAGCGCTGTTGGATGACTCCTTGGCAGAAACACCTTGATCTGCAGCTACCTCTACTCTGCAGGCTCCTCACGGTTCTTGATCGACCATATTTGCTTGAGGAAGTTCGACGGAGGGGCGCGCTACTTACGGTCGCTTCGGTTGTTGGAATAGTAAGTTACGGAACTTGGCGATTTCTCAACAACGACCTCCGGTTCGACGCTACCAGTAGTTGGAGTAGCCTCCTCCATAACAGGAGCATTCTCTTCGACGACCGCCTCTTGTTCGACATTTCCAGCACTTGGCGCAAGCTCTTCGAAGATGGGAATTTCAGGGTTCTCCAATGCTTGGAAAGTTTCTTCAGCAGTTGCACCTTGAGGAGATGAAGGAAAAGGAAGCATAGGGCCTGACAACTCTAGATCGTGACCTCGACCATAGGCCAACTTGGGGTTGTTCACGAGCAATCCACCCACCTATGCACAGCAAGGTGTATCATTTAAGGTAAGAGTGGGAAAGGTGAGATCGAAGAAGTTTAAACTAATGTCGAAAGGGAGTTTACCTCTTGTACCTTAAGTCTCTTGATTGGAGGAGAAGAAGGTGGTTCAGGAGCCTCATCAATAGTGATGCCTTGAGCTGCCCTTTGAATCTCAGGAAGATTTCTTTTCTTTGACCTCTGAGTGAGGGGGATGTTATCATCACTTTCAGTGTCCTACAAAAAAGAATTTGGGTTATGACAGGAAAGTGGATGACGAAGGGAAGAGAAATTTCGACGGATTAACAAGGCAAGAGTATAGTACCTCATCTTCAGGGAGGACCATTTTCCTCTTAGCTTTGGTGCTTTGAGGGCCAGTGCTTGAGTTGTTTTCTAAGCAGAAGGTTTTCGACATAAGTAAAAGTCGTAATCAAAAATAACTTGAAGCGAATGAATGGCAACATACCTTCTTCGAGGACAATGCAGGTAGATCTATTGTCCACTGTTTTCTTGGTTCTTTGGAGGAGATGGTCTTTGTGGTAGCCTTGATTGCTTTGGCCTTGGTTTGGGCGCGAGTTGACTGGCGTCGAAAAACATTGGTAAGAAAGCGAAATAAAACTAAGTTATAGATGTTCAAGACTCGGGAGATTTAGGTATCAAGAAGTGAATACAGGTTGTTCGAAGGAAGAGCTGCCACCAATTTCTTCATGATATTTTACTGCGAAGGTGTCACTAGCCTCCCAGTGTAGTGGTATAGTAATTAGTCCACCATTCATGAAATTCCTTAGTACATGAAAATCGGGGTTGAATTTGAGGGCTCGAAGCTCGAGGCCCTATAGTGGAATTTCTTGAAGAGCGTGTTTGTAGTAATTTGCTTGCCGAGAGTGCGGATTCGAAATTCTAGCCTATGAAAACATCTTTTGGTGCGGTCGAATCGACAAAGGCCAAAGCGTGCAGCGAGAATAACTTGGGAAGTATCTCTTAATTCCAGAAATGTTTTTAGCTTTGCGGGGTAAGTGCGGTAGAAAGAATAGCGGGAGAGAGGTAGGCTTGCGGTTGGGAAATCTCCTCGACTTGTTCGACGGGAAGAAGAGGGAAATGGTTGCGAAACCAAGTTGGACCGAAAAGGCCTTTGCACAAAGAGGAGCCATAGAGTCTCTGAAGTTTGTGCACTTGAGAACATGTCGAAGTGAATTTGAAAGACTCTTACGGAGGAATATTTATCTGCTTGGGTTTCCATTGAGGCAGTCGAATCCCTTGATCCTCTGAGACTTTAAGGTTGGGTGAAGCAGTCTTAGGGATATCTGGACCTAGTCTAGACTCAAAGTGGCTATGACCACAATTGCAATAACCACAAGGGCGGAAGCGAAACTTGTTGGTGGGTTCATCTTCTTTTCGATTCTAAGGCGGCATTGTCAAGCTCACGATAGAGAGAACCCGGCAGATTTGCTGCAAGATTAATGTTTTCTTTCTCGTGGAGTTGGGCTGCGATGGAATGTAGGTTTTAGAAACACAGGTGAGCGGTGCGAGAAAACAAAAAGAGATAACCAAAGGGTTAAGAAGGCTACGTGTTCTTTAGAAGACAACGTATGCGATGTCACGGTTATGGTGTTACGTGATGTAAGGAGCAAAAGTGGCATTATTGAAAGTAAGCGGGTATACATACTCCGAGGATTGGCGGGGTCAAAAAGTCTCACCTAGGGGTTTGGGCCGGTGATGGCGGCGGCATCTAGTAAAGTGGGAGTCGGCATGCCACGTCTCAGTGAAGACTATGAGTGTACGATCCCGAGTGCATAGCGACCAATATCAAGGTCTTTGTCATGCTTAGGCCCATACCTGAACAAGCTGGATAAGGTCAAAAATACCTTGTTTTTTCGGGCGTCGGCCTTTTTAGCCTCTACCTTGTCGAGCGATCTATGTAAATCTGTTGGTCGAGCCTAGGAGCAAACCTAAAGACCACGGAAGGACTATTCGAGAAATTCTAAATGGAAAGGGGTCTTGGTGAAAATTACAGAGTGAAGACAAGCATGGTAGGAAAATTTGAGAGACTTGGTGTTCTCTAAAGGGTATTAGGAAGAGGACCTAGATATGCATGAGTATAAACCCTAGTAGAGGAATCAATACAGGGTTTGCGGTGAAGCGCTTTCGACTATCGCGAATATCGGGCTCATCAACAAAGCCATCAAGGGTTTTAGGTCTGTTGGTCTCGTCGTTCTTCGTTGAACATTCGACCAACGAGATGAGGAAGCCATGAGAGATAAAAGCAAATGCGAGGCGAGATTCAAGCGTAGGTTGAAAGGAATGAATGAAAGTTTGAAACTTTAGTGATTTTGGGGATTTTTGCAAAATCGAGAGAATGAAGAATCTGAGATAGGTTTCACAAGAGTTCAAAGCGAGTAAAGAGGAATATGAAAGGTTGTAGCGGTTTATATATGTTGAGGAAGCTACGATTATTGCTTGCGTTAAGCCATAACTTTCGCCGCGTTCGCGACGTTTGAGAGCGTGATGGCCCACCAACTATGCAGCGTGTGCCAATAAGGCGGTTCGTTTTACTGTGCAAGTAATGATGGTTGTCTTTTCGACCCTTTGTTGAAAACGCATAAAGCGGTAGAAGTGACCATTGCCTGATATTCAAAAATGCCTTTTCTTCCCTCCATTCCTTATTAAAATGAAAAAACATTTTTGGGGGCAATCTGTTCCTCAAAATTTGGCAAGGGCATTAAATTAAGCTTTAAATGGTGTTGTTGCACATTTAATAATAATACGTGGGTTGCGAGTCAGCGTGCAAGTCAATATACCATGAATTCAACGATGCGATTGTACAAGTCTTGACAATGCAAGCAAACTTCGCGGACCTAGTTCTTCAAGCTACGAGGCAAGGCGGGAACCTTCGACAAGAGAAGGCCGTTGTTCGACAAGAGTGGGTCGATGCTTCGCCAAAATTCTTGACAACAAGGTGGTCGAAGCGCGAGCGGACGATTAGTGGGCGGTTATTTCCCTAGTTTTTAGGAAGTGGTTATCGTGCTTTGCCCACGATTGTATATGAGTATAAATACTCCTTGTAATAGGAAAGCGGGGTCACCACATCTTTACAAAAACTCTGTGAAACTCAACTTCCAAGCCAAAGCGAAACAAGAGTGAATCAGTTACATTATGCGTGTTGGTGCACCACGCTTCTTCTCTCTATCATTTAATGCACTTTTACTTGTTTTTCACGTTTGTTGCATAACTTCTTGCTATCATTTTGCTTTCAAACTATCTCTTTCTACTATTTTCTGTTCTTACACACGCTAAAAGACACAAAACTTCTAGGCAATTGTCAAAGAGATTTTCTAGTTTGATCTCACAGTCTTAATATTGAAAACTAGTGATTGTTTGCTAAAAACACCAGCAAACACTAACACAAACGACTCTAAATGTGCTATAGATGGACAAACAAGGGAACTAAGGAGAAGCAACTCATATGTTGATTTATCGGAGTACACACCATCTACTGCCTCGGAAAAGCCCTTTTTCCCAGACAAAAAATACTCTCCTCCAAGAGAACCCCAAATCTCTTTGGATCCTCACCACCACCTTCCATACTTTCACTGAGATTTTCAAGAACGACATATAGAATATTGGAATATTATTTAGAACCGAGTTGATCAAGACAATACTCCCCCCAAAACTGACATGCCTATTACCCCACTCATTGAGCCTCCGCCTCAAGGTATCAATCATCAGCCTCCTTGTAGCTAACCGCCTCGAGCTCGCCACCACTAATAAACCAAGATACTTGAAAGGGAGGATCAGTTAATCCGGCAAAGGAGGAAGCTCGCGACCATTTCTAAGAATCGAGCCGAGATATTTACTCCAATAAGACAACTCTTCCACAAATTTATTTTAAGTTCATAAACCAATTCAAAGCTCCTTAAGATTGACTTCATAGCTCAAATATTTGCTACAGTAACCTCCTAATCGATGAGTATCATCCACAAACTGGAGACGACAAATCTCCACAAGAGGACCGCCTATAATCTGAATTTAGCAAACCTATTCCTTTCCATTGTCTTCCGAACTAGACCCCAAGTCCATCAGCTACAAGAAGAAAAAGAGAGGAGCAATGGTAGTGCTTAGTATCATGCTAAATAAGGAAAAAAAAATGCTAAGCACCCACCATTGTGATGCTCTTAGTAAAGATCGAGGTTACACAAATTAACAATATGCCTGTAATACTCTGTCATTTTGACAGTGAATAGCAAGTTGATATATACCAGAACTGACAATAATTAATCGCTGCTTCATTTTATAGCCTACCATTATTTACTAGTCAAAGTAGATAAACCAGCAATACTATACTAGAGAGTGAGATCATTAATCACCTTTGTTGGATAGGAATGAATTAATAGAGGCCACTCTCCCAACTACCATATAATTGGAGTATTGCATATAGATCTCTATCTCTCTCTCTCACGCTCCATTATATATAGAGGACACTTCCTTACTAGTTTCCTCATCCTTCACTACCAAATTTGAAAAATGGGTTCCAAGAAAGCAATTCTCATCCTAGGTCTTTTAGCCATGGTTCTTCTCATTTCCTCTGAGGTCTCAGCTGAGGCTTCCTCTAATCAAAAAGAGGGTGAGCTATATCTCATTTTTCTCTATATTTCTATATTATTATCATATCATGTTCTTTATATAAATATGTGCTCCTCATTGATAACATTTGTATTCATTCATCACGCACACATATTAGTGAATGCGGATACTCCCAAGTATTTGTGAGATAATTTCATCACACACATATTAGTGACACATACAATATAATAATAAATGCAATAAGTAAGATTATCTTTTTGTTTGTGTTACACTTTCTCTGAAATTGTCCCACCGGTATTTGTGAGGATCTAGACTCCATATTAATACTTTCTTAACAACTGTGATAAAATTTGTATTGGTTCATTATGTGCTTGCAGAGACAAATGGTGTAGCTGATGCCAAATATGGCGGTGGGGGTTACAATGGTGGTGGTGGTGGCTACAATGGCGGTGGTGGTGGATACAATGGTGGTGGAGGCTACAATGGTGGTCGTGGTGGTGGGGGAGGAGGGTATTGCCGCTATGGCTGTTGTGGTAGGGGATACCATGGTTGCAGAAGGTGTTGTTCTTATGCTGGTGAAGCTGTTGATGTGGAAATTCATAACTAAGATGGTGTTGGTGTGCACTTCTACAAATAAACATATGTATCTTTCATGAATAAATAATCTCGTATATTAAAAGCATAGATAATCAGTGATATCTGTTGCTGATCTATATCTTGCTACTATAAGGATATCTCACAGGTGGAAAATATACTTGAGTGTGTCACTGTGAAGATGAATTAAATGTGGTGGATATATATGTATGGTATAAAATTCCAGTTTCTTCTAAAGCGTAATTTTCACTTTTGTTTTATCATATATCCATAACCATATCCATATGTATATACAATAATGCAAGGCCAACTCAAATGCACCCATTAAAAAAAGTAGATTTTGCATAATCAAGGGTATACCAATGTTAGTATTTATTTATGAATAAAAGAAATTTCGACATGGACAGTAAATAATTTTACTTTAACTAATATTTTTACAACTAAAAGAAATTATAACTATATTGAACACAAGTCATACTTTAGTGCTTAAAATAAGGCAATGTTATATGGACAAAAAGTTTCAGACAAATCTAGCCAAAAACCAATTCACAACACTAATTAACCAAGTTTTTTAGGCTATTAACCAACCTGTCTTTTCAGAGTTTTTTGAGCCATTAACTAAAAACTTGGTTAATTGGTTACTTGGTTAATAGTCCAAAAAACTTAATTAATTGGTGTATTGATTTTTGCTACATTTGTCTTAAATTTTTGTCCAAATATCATTACGCTAAAATAATTCCAATAAATTATTAAAATTGGTGCTAATATATGAAGCAAGCGAAACATAAAAATAATGGCCGTAGAAAAAATTATGGGAGAAGGAAACCACTTGAGCAAAGAAGAGCTGAGTAATAAACAAAAGCATAAAAAGAAACTCCTTTTTAAATTTTGGTTACATTAATTTTAGGTGAGAGGATGACGCCTCAGTCTAAGGCAGTGAAGACTTTCATACTTTTAATTAGAGCTCTTACGAAAATAATTACATTTACCTCACCCCAAAGTGACTAGTGAAAATTTGAACCAAAAATCTCTCTGATACAAAATAATGTCATGCTCTACTAAACCAACCCATTTGAGTTACAAACTCCATTCTAAGTTGAAACAAGAACTTAATTATCAGTCTTTCAAAAAAACTTAATTATCAGAAATATTTAAGACTTTTGTTGCATGTATTTAGTAGCAGTTAGCATTCTCTCAGTTTTATGTTAAGCCCATTCTATTAAGAGAAAGTACTAAAATTAAAAATTAATTGTGTGTCGGGAGAGATCAAGCAGAAAACGTGCAGTCTTCACATGAGAGTCCGTAATGATACCCTTAGAAGTAAGAGCATCTCGGGTTGGAAGTTTTCCCAACAACAATCTCCAACTGAAAACCCCCATCTTAGTAGGAATCGAAAGATGCCACATATCATCTAAAGCATCTTGAGTGTCGCTATCCAGCCTATCATGATTCAGAAGATTCAACAGTAGAGTATAACAAGATTTAACCGTAAACACATGGGATTATCAAGCCTCCACTGCCACCTATCTTGCTCGGAATCGATAGGGTGAAAAGAGTTTAAAATGTCCAAAAGCAAATCAGAATCAGCACTCTCCTCCACAGTCAAAACACGACCCCAAACAAAATTCCAATGTCAAGTACTATCAACCCAATACCTATGCTCCCCGATACAACTGTTCTTAAACTTTGCCAACTGGTACAAGCTAGGAAACAAGTCCTGAAAAGTATCGACACTAGCTCCTTATGCGACCAAAGGAGATCAAATTCCCCACCCAACAAGCTTAAGACCGGAAGCAAAGTCACCTACCACGAAGACATGCCATCTTCCAAAAGTAATAAATCTCTCCATCATAAAGAATCATTGGTACCGCCTCGAGAAGAAATAGCCCCCGTGAAAAGAAACCTCAAATCTCCATATCGATGGGATATAAGCTGCCTCCAACTAGCATTAAAATCACTGATGCATCTACATTTCTACTTGCTCAGAAGGGCCAGATTGAAAGTTTCCAAAAATTTTACCCCCAAACCACCATCCTTTTTAGATCTACAAACTTTATCCTAAGATACTCAATAAACAGGACGACCCACTCTGTTACCCCCCTACAAGAAATCCCTTTGGATCTTAATAAGCTCTTGGAGAACAATCTTGAAGAAAGAGAACATATAAAGAACAATGCTATTGAGGATAGAGTTTATGAGAATCACTCTACCCCCAATAGATAAAAAACAACCGTTCGAAGAATAAAGTCTCTTTCTCACCTTATCTATGATGATAGTCATCCTATTTTTACTATGTCAATGTATGATTCTGATAGTTGTAATGATTTTTTGAGTACCATACGCTCTATAATAATAAAACTTTTGCCTTTTATATAAAAGAAAACCCATCCAGTTGGTATGAAATTATAATTGCTTATAGGCTTCTTGCTATGGCTTCTTTAATTTGTTGGTGGTTTTTAAGTACTGAAATTGAAACGATTTGATTTATATACACAATGCAATTGGTGTATAAGTGGTTTACATTTTCTATCAATTACAGGTTAACATATCATTAAAAAGAAATTAATCAATTGATAATTAACAATTAGTTAATTGGTAATCAACCATTCCATGAATAAGTAATTAACGGTGGTTGTAAATCCTACATAATGCATGTGTATATAAATTAAACTAAATTAAAATTGGTTCTAGGCTCTTTGGTATGCCTTTTTTGTTGGCGGATATTTCCCATACTGTGCACACTCTTTCCTTACTGTCAAGAGTAGTGTTCAATAAAAGGCATGTGGATAGTGGATATTTGATTATGCAGGGGTATCGAGTGGTTTGTGTTAGTGTTTTTATGGCTGAGATTCCATTGTATTTCATTTTTTATTTGTATAAAATGGCTAATCTCTGCATGCGATTCTGAATTAATCATCAAGCCATTAGAAGCTATATACAATTAGCGGTAAAAGCTACTCGCCCAAGAGATTTATGACTCTTTGCGTGTTCGAGACTGAATTCGAGCACAAGATTTATAGTAGTACTTTATAATTTATGAGCCGACTAGAACTATATACTTCTTGTGCTTTTTAGTTTTAACATTTCTAGTCGGCCCATTAATTTCTCTTACTAAGTAATTAACTTTGATGTTGGACTTTGGTGTTGTGGTTGCCACGTGATTGTCAAACACAAAGAAAAGCTTGTTACGTATCCAAGTTGATATAACCAGTACAGACAATAAGTGCTGCTCGCCTACCATTCTTTACTAGACCTTACTAGAGTTTAATAAGCACCATTGTTCAGAATTCAAGTGCGAATAGGTAATTCCATTTCGAGTAGGAATTAGCAGTCTTGACATCTACTTGCTCCAACTTCAAATCATACTTATTCACAGTTGCCACCCAAATCCTAAGAGCATCTCCAGACTCAATGGTGATTTCTTATATATTGAGTTCATAAGGCTAAGAACTCACATTTGTGGAGTTCACGATTAGAGTTCGATTTGTTGGTGGAGAGAGAGCTGGAAAAATAAGAATGAGTTATTCCATAACAACTTAGTTCTTACAATAAATTAATGTATTTTGATTGATTTTGGAGAAAGAAAACAAAAAAATGACTAAAAATTGAATAAATTGTGGGACCCCAAGTGTGTCTACTATCTATTTATCACAATTAACCTCTTCTAAAAATCTACATCTTCTGCTTTTCCTCTGCACACAATTTTTGTATATTTATGTAATTTCACTTTTTCACTTTTCAAAAAATTTCACATACTCTCACTTACTTTTTCAAACTTTTTCACTCTCTCCTCTTTCTTCCTCTAACTCCCATTTTTCTATTTTTCACGATATATCCACTTTAATTTCGTTTACATTATATCCTTCATTGTTAATATTCCAGTTTTCCTATCAATAAGTTTTATTTAGTCTCTACGGGAAAAATTACAATTTTGAAAATTTGAAACTTTAATACAGTTTTGTTTTCTAATTTGTACGGAAATATTCCATATTGTTGGTAAATGTTCACGGGGTAATGTTCGGACTAATTAACTTAATTACAATTTGAAACTTTTTGTTTATCTACTTTAAATTAGTCTTGATTTTCACGGGGTAATGTTAGTAATTAAATTATGTACAAGTCATTAATAAAAATAACACGATAACAAGATGCGTATGCGAAATATCTCTTAGTTTTTACGAAATTCACCATCAGAGTAAATATCAAATATAGTTTTTAAAAGTGATGTGGAGCTGTGGTCCCCACTTAAGAACACTAAATAAGTTCATGGTTGGATATGCTCTATAGCTAGAGACACGTGTTCTATAGAGAGTCATATAACTAATGTGTAACAAGTGTTCTATAGAGTCATATAACTAATGTGTAACAAACAGTCGGTGTCCTTCATGGAGTATCTCTTTAGTCATAGAGATAATTGTTCTCCTCACAACTATGGTACTTATTGCTTAGGCAACTTGGGTTGTTATTGGTATCTCCATCCGACCTTCCTACTCTATTCACAATCTAATATATATGGTTGTGTGTTTCCAATCTAGGAAGAGTCTGCTTAGAGTTTAGAATGCGGTCCTCTAGGTTATTTGAGAAACAAGAAATTGGAGAATCCTCTCCAATAAATTTTAGATCTTTTCAAGACTCTATTTGTATTTCTAGGAGGTAGTTTTTGACTTTCGTTGTTTTTCCTTTTGAGCCGTTTGACTTTTCTTGATTGTTCTCTGTTGTATATAGGTTGAGTACCTCTAGTGTTTATCTATATATTTATCTATATATTTATATATCTCTATGCTTGTTTTCAAAAAAATGATCAAGACTAAATCGGATCATAGTCTCTTCTATGAATGGTGTGTGGACCTATTACAGTGTCTCTCAAGGGTGTAAAGACTATAGGACCTGTTAGAGTGTCTCTTCTATGAATGGTGTGTAGACCTGTTGGAGTGGTTTGACTATACCTCTTGGTGGAAGGTTTTTTCTTTTCGCCCGGTAGACTTTGCTGTGTTTTGATTGGATGTAAAGGGTTTTGAATATCCTAAATACTCAAATTATATAGCATTAATTTCTTTTGCCTTTAAAAACTAAATTATACAAATTAGTAGGCACACGTATCACAATACAATTCTATTTTTCTAAGTAATTTATTTCGTGGTACATTTTTTATGTTTTCTAAGAAACCTAGATACAATTTTTATTCCTCAGCATAGTCACTTAAAGATAAAGGTAAATCACTCGTAAGAAGTTTTAGGCCCGTTTAGTGGTCATGATAAGAAGATGTGATAAGTTAATCATATATTGTGTCAATTCAACGTTTGTTGAGCTAACAAGATATGGTAACTTAATCTTGTGACTTATTTTATGCTATTTCTCTGGTTAAATTTTATCTTGAGTTTGAGTTGGGTTAAAAACCAGAAGAATATGATAAGATAATTAATTATTCATTTACCCTTCTAAAATATATTTTAAAGTATAAAATAGGAAATATATTAAAAAATAAAAATAAATTTTGGTCTTAATTTAAAAATTAAAATTATTAGTACTTAATTTAAAAAATGTAATGTATGATTTTATGATATGGGTAATTTTGTTTTTTTGTATAATATAAAAATTAAAAATCTATTGAAATTTAAAATATTAATATAAGAGACAAAAATAAATTTATTAATAAAAAAGTATCAAAATAGAAAACTAATTTAATTTTTCAAGAAATGAAATATAGTGATCATAAGGGTAGTTTTTTCATTAACACATAATATATATATATATATATATATATATATATATATATATATATATATATATATATATATATATATATATATATCAATTAGCTTATCTAAAATATATAATAGAATAACATAGGTCATTTTTGTTCCTAAAAAGGAATACTATATATTATCTTATAGGCTTAATTACAGTTTTGATCCCCCTATTTTCGCCAACTCACGATTTTAGTCCCCAAGAATTTTTTTCACGAATTTAATATCCCTATTTTACATAAAACTCAATATTTTAGTCCCCTACTTTTCCTAGAGGACTTTGATTTTAAAAATTGGAAAAATTGGAAGACTAAAATCGTGATTTGGCGAAAATAGGGGGACTAAATTCGTGATAAAAATCTTGGGCGACTAAAATCGTGAGCTAGTGAAAATATGGGGACCAAATTCTTGAATAAATTTATTGGGGGATTAAAATCGTGAGTTGGTGAAAGTAGGGGGACCAAAACTGTAATTAAGTCTATCCTATATCTTATTAGATGTTGCACAACAAACACATGATCATATGATAGTGTTATCTTGTCTCTATCACACTAGGTTATCTCTATCATAACCATATCCTATCTTGTTTTTATACTATCACGACCAACAAAGCGAACCCTTTAATTCTCTTGTCTTCCATGTTAGAAAAGTGATATTAAATTCTACTTTAGGCATAGACGAATAGTTAGGGGAAGATATTCTACCTTCAAGTGAGGGGGAAGTGCACACTCTCAAAAATAAAATTAGACTTACGGTTGAAAATTTAAATATGAGTGGTTAGTCCCACATCGGCTATGAATGAGCTATATATAGGAAGAATATATAGGAGAGGGAACCCATATACCTAATGCCTTAAGATTTCAGGTAGAGATGTGGTGTCCAGGTCTCTTGTTTGTCCGTTCATTGACTAACTCGTTGTTGCTCTCGAGGCTCCCCCGGACTCCCCCAACACTTACTACCTATAAAACTAATTTACACTCAAGTCCTTAATTTTACACCCATATCCATTCCTTTCCCCCTATGTGTATAGAGGAGAATTATGCGATGTGGAATTTATTTAATTAAATATATTAAAATATTATTTTTCTTATATTAAGTGATGTGTGATCTAATACCTTATGCGGCTTGGCATAGGCTTGCCAATGTTCGCGGGAATAATTTTTTGGTGCCACTTCCAATTTTTTTTGTTCAATTGGTTTTTTTTTCTTCAGTTTTTCTTGGTTTTTTTCTTTTACTTTTTTTGTTACCGTGTTATAAGTGTACAGATTTCATCGACTTTATCGATGGCTAATCTACACAGAGGAAATGGTAGCCACAGTACTTGGCTTTGTCGGTTTGTGTGGTTATCTCCCCCTAACAGACTTTTGTCACACCCAAGGTTCTTCTTTTATATTTTAAGATTTTGTATTTTTTTCTTTTTTATATTTTAAGAGGTACTTTATAATCTCGAAAAAATTTACATGTTTAAATATGACAATTTTCAATTAAAAAAGATTTAATTTAAATAAGAAAATAAGTAAAGTGAGATGCTAAAGAGTGTGTTTTGGTGTACTTAATGGGGACGAAATTATTTTGTAGCAAAACACATAACGTGAAATGTTAGGCAGTGTGTTTTAGGGCACTTTAGGATTGAAATTTTTTTAACTATTCAAATAATATAGACTTTCTTAAGTAAATAACCGGTTTGATAAAAAATAATAAATTTGTGATAAAATACGTGTTGTGATTGTATTTTGGGGAATATAATCATGACGAGAAAAATTTAGATGTTCAAATCATAAAGTTAGTTCCTCAATAATCTTTTTGATGGAAAAAATATTCATGACAAAATACATAAAGTGTGATTCTAGGTTGTGTGTTTTAGGGTACTTTAGAATCTAAAAAAAAAATTACATGCCCAAATTGGTATATTCTTCTTTATTTAGATAATTTCGCACCAACAAGTATTTGAAGCATACTTAAATTGGTGTTTAGTTTTAAACCAAACTCTGCATGATACATACGTATGTGTTTCACTTCTAATTATGTTGTCTTCTTTTCTCTTTAAAGGTTAAGTTTTTATATTATTTGGCATTGCCGCACAATTTGGGAGGGAAAGATTTTTTTTTTCAACTTCCAATTTTTTGTTCACTTGGCCTTTTATTTTTTTTAGTTTGTCTTTTTTTTTTTACTTTTTTTGTTACAACGTCTGTGGTGTGAAGTTTTTATCGGCTTTACCAATGACTAATCTACATCGGGGAAGTTGGCTGACCACGAGTATTCGATTCTTAGGCTTGTGAGATTATCTCCTTCCAACGAGTTTTGTCACACCCAATGTTCTTCTTTTATGTTTTGGTGTACATGATGGGGATAAAATTATTTTGTAGAACGTTTAACGTGAAATGTTACGTAGTGTGTTTTAGGGGGGACTTTAGAATTTAGAATTTTTTTTAACTCTTCGAATACTAGAAGCTTCTTCGTAAATAATCGGTTTGGTAAAAAATAATAAGTTAAATGACAAAATACGTAAAAAAGTCACGATGTTGGCAGTGTATTTTGGGGAACTTAAGGGTCCAGAAAAAAATTTAGATGTTCAAATACGCAATGTTCATTCCTTAATAATTTGTTTGATTGAAAAAATTTCATGTCCAAATTGCGATGTTGACAGTGTCTAGGTCGTGTGTTTTGGGGTACTTTAGAATCTAAAACATAATTTACATGTCCAAATTGGTATTTTATTCTTTATTTAGATAATTTCGCATCAACAAGTATTAGAAGCATAATTAAATTGGTGTTTAGTTTTAAAACAAACTCTGCATGATACTTACGTCCGTGTTTCACTTTCTAATTATGTAGTCTTCTTTTCTCTTTAATTATGAGTTAAGTTTTTATATTTACATTTTTTTTTATATAAACTGGGTATCCACTACGTGCAACTCTAGAGACTAATCTCTCAAACCTGGTACGACTGTATTATGGGTTAAGTTTTTATTGTTACATTTGATGAATATAGCTAACATTATTATAGGTTGTTGTTTATCTTACAACTTTAAGTTGGTTGTGTTATGAGTTGATCTAATATGTGTGATTAGCCTGTTGTTTATGCTCCTATACACTTAAAATGGGTAGTTAAGGTCAAAGCTTGGACAACCAAATCTAGCAAGTTGATAACCTCCTATCTTATCTTACTCATGTATGCGGCAATACATGAGTTTTCCAATATTAAGTGGGAAATTTTTTTTGTTATGTACTTCAATTTTTTTATTCTGAATTCCAATTGTGTTGCTCACGTCATTTACTTTTTTTTTTTACCTTCAAAAATTTGTAAACAAGCACCACCAATCATATCGGTTTACTTTCTCACATCATTTTACTCCTTCCACATAAAACATTTCCAAACTCACACACACTCACATCTTCGGCTGAAGTAAAAGAAAGAAAAAAAAGAGAAGAAAGAGAAGAAAGGGAGAGAGAGCGTGAGGTTGAGGGAGGTGGGGAGGAGAGAAAATCACCTCACTTGGATGCATGTGAGATGTTTTAAAACAATTAGAATCACCACTTCCTTCTCATTCTAACCATCCCCTTCTTATCACCATTTAATTCCCATCCCCTTCTTATCACCATTTAATTCCCATCCCTCCTATCACCATATTCGCTCTGAGAGAGCTTCAAATTGGAGAAATGAGTTCATTTGCTTAAAATTCGGTTTTGGAGCTAATGGGTTGAGGATAGGAGCGATTATTGGGTTATTGGAAAAAGATTTAGCATTTCAACGATTTGAGAGTAAGTTTTGGGTGCTGTTCTAGAGGTTGAGTGGGAGTTAAAAGAATTGTGAAGCTATGGAAATCGGTTTTGTAGAATTTCGGTTTTGGAGCTAACACTTGAAGATAGGTATTTGGTAATCTGATTGTGGGGATTACTCCACCATTCAAGGGTTTTGTATTTAGCATTGGTTGCTGTTCATAGGATGTAGAGGCTTGAGGGATTGTTCGAGTTCGATTTGGGAACAGTTTGTGAAGTTTCGGAGCGAGTTCAGGAAGTTCAAAATTGTGAGCTTTCGAAAGTCTCGGATTTTACGTGATTTTCATCACAACCGGTGAGTTTTACTCACGATTAGGGATTTTGTATGTTGTTTGTGTGACTGGTTTAAATTGGTTTTCCAAATATTGAGTTTCATGAATTTTTGAGTTGTAAACGGTATTTTACGAATATTACGTGTTTTCAAAACTTAGAACGAAACTATTATTATTTGATTATTGAATTGTTATGTTTGGACTGAAATATGTTGATATAATATCTGTTTTGATGTTTGGATTGAGTTGGAAAAGGAACGGAATCGAATCGGAATGAGAATCAGAATGAAATTCAGCAAAACAGGGTCGTTGTTGTTCTGCCACTGGCCGTGGCAACCACCATGTTTTTGTTGACATCATTAGGAAATCTGGTAGAGTTTAGTAACTGGATTTCCTACTCTCCTACAAAAACAATAGTGTTTGCTCTTTCAATATCAAAACTTTTGTAGTAAGATTAACAATTATGCATCTTTTGAAAGCGTCTTTATGTCGTTTTTAAGTATTAAACCTTAATCCTACTTATTCCATATGTATTAGACTTACATGTCTTTAACAACTACCAACTTTAAATTCTTCAACAAATATTAGTACTAGATGATTTTATATCTGGATGTTTTACTTGCTCAACACCTAGCCAACCCGTCCATCGGACGGGTCGTGGGGCTAGTTTCTTTTAAAAAATATGAACCCCTAATCTTGAGTCCTAGATCTGCCTCTGAATAGTCCATATAAGATTTCAATTCGCGACTTTTTTAAACTTCTCAAGTAAATTTCGAGGTTACCCAAATTAGCAATATGCTTTTAATACTCTGTCATTTTCACAGCGAATAGCAGGTTGTATAAGCATAATTAACTGCTGCTTCATGATCATATTATAGCCTACCATTAAAGTTGTTAAAAGAGCAAATACTAAAGAGTTGGAGATCAATCACATTTGTTAAATAGGATTGAATTAATAGAAGCTACTTTTTCAACTACCGATTAATTAGTAGAGGTACCCGTGTACATATCCCTACCCTAGCTTTCTCTCACACTCCATTATATATAGAGGACACTTAATTTTCTCATCCTTCATTACCATATAGTTTACTATTCAGACATGGGTTCCAAGAAAACAATCCTCATCTTACTAGGCCTTTTGGCCTTGGTTCTTCTCATTTCCTCTGAAGTCTTGGCTGAGGTTTCCTCTAATCAAAAAGAGGGTGAGCTATATATATAACATTTTGCTTTATATATGTATCATCTCATCTCATGTGCTTTATATGTATCATTTTGCTTCATATATATTCTCATAAACCTCATTAATAAAATTTGTATTCATTCATCACTCAAACATATTAATAGTTTCTTAACAAATATGATAAAATATGTATTGAATATTCATTAGTACCACTTAACCTCATTAGTGACACTTGAGGTGCTAGTTCAGTGTTAAGAGCTAGCATTGTATCCTCAAGGTACTGAGTTCAAATCTCTTCGAGGACAGTTGTAAAATGACCATTACTGCCACTTTGATTGATAAATTTCCCCCTCCCATTTTTTTTTTAAAAAATGTATTGAATATTCATTATGTGTTTGCAGAGACAAATGGAGTAGTAAGTGGTGCCCAATATGGTGGTGGTGGCTACAATGGCGGCGGTGGTGGTTATGGTGGCGATGGTGGTTATGGTGGCGGTGGTGGTTATGGTGGCGGTGGTCGTGGTCGTGGAGGGGGTGGTTATGGTGGCGGTGGTCGTGGTTACCCTGGTGGTGGTCGTGGTGGTGGTGGCTACCCAGGTCGTGGTGGAAGAGAGTATTGTCGCTATGGCTGTTGCGGTGCTTTATACGGTGGGAGTTGCAGTAGTTGTTGCTCTTATGCTGGTCAAGCTGTTAATGTGGAAACTCATAACTGATTTGGTGCACTTCCATCATAAACATGTGTATCTTTTCCAGGAATAAATAATCTCATGTTAAAAGCGTAGATATCAGTGATCTCTGTTGCTGATATGGTGCACTTCAACAATAAACATATATGTATCTTTCATGAATAAATAAATAATCTCAGGCGTTAAAGGCATAGATAGTCAGTGATCTCTGTTGCTGATCTACAATTGTCTTGCTATAATAGACGTCTCCCAAGTGGAAAATACACTTCACTGTGTCTGTCTCTGATGATGAGTTATAGAACAAATGTGTTGGTGGCCATATATATGTATGGTACAAAATTTCACTTTGCATTAAACCGTAATTTTCCCATTTTGTCTCATCTAATCTTTATATATATATATATATATATATATATATATATATTTAAAATCATATATAAATCTATAAAAATAACTAAAGCAATACGTACGTCATATTTCAGCCGTATATCCCACCAAAACTCACGCCCTTTTTTTTCTTTTTCTTTTTGTTATATTTCAAGCAGTGTGTTTTGAGATACTTTAGAGTTTGGAAAAAAAATTTAAATGTTAAAATACGCGATATTCGTTTTTCAATAACCGATTTGGTGAAAAATAATAATTTCGTGACAATATACGTAATATATCCCGCCTAAACTCACACCATTTCTTCTTGTTTCCTTTTTCATATTTTAAGTAGCGTGTTTTGAGGTATTTTTGAGTTCGAAAAAACTTTAAATGTTCAAATATGTTTTGTTCGTTTTTCAATAAACGATTTGGTGAAAAAAATTAATTTCATGGCAAAATACATAATGTGTTATGCTAAGCAATATGTTTTGGGGTACTTTAGGGTTCGAAAAATTTCAACGAAAAAGGCGCGAAATTTATTCTTCAATAACGAATTTAGTGGAAAAGCAACTAAGATAAGCAACGAATATGTATGGCGTATTTCAACCGTATATCCTGCCAAAACTCACTTTTTTTTCTTTAGTGTGTTTTTAGGTACTTTAGAGTCCAAAAAAGTTTTAGTATGCTTTTAGGTATGGCGTGATTTAGTGTGCTTTTAGGTACTTTAGAGTCCAAAAAAATTTAGTTGTCCAAATACATGTTGTTCGTTCTTCAATAACTGGTTTGGTAAGAAAAATAATAATTTTGTGGCACAATACGTAAAGTGTGATGTTAAGTATTGTGCTTTGGGGTACTTTATAGTTCAAAATAAATTAATTGTTCAATAGCCGGTTTGGTGCACATTAGAGGCCAAGAAAAATTTTAACTATACAAATACGCAAATTTCGTTCCTCGATAATCGGTTTGGTGAAAATAATGAATTTAATGACAAAATATTTAAAGTGTGACACTAAGCAATGTGTTTTGAGGTACTTTAGAGTCCAAAAAAAATAATTGTTCAAATATGTAAATTGTGTTCTTCAATAATAGTTTTGGTGAAAAAAAAAAACTAATTTTGTGAAAAATACGTAAAGTTCAATGTGTTTTGGGGTACTAAATATAGCATTCGGAAAATAATTTACTTGTTCAAATATGCGAAGTCCGCTCGTCAATAACGAATGGTAGCTTTGTTTTTAGTATACTTTATTTGAGTATTTTTTATGTGCTTCTTAAATTACAAAGACAACAACTAACAAATGCATTTGTTTAAAACTCAAAAGCGGTAACACAAAAAGTGGAGATGAGACTAACTTTGATTTTCTCTCAAAAGAGGTAACACAAAAGGCAGTGATGTGGTAGCACAAATGTGTTCCTTTGATTTAACTTTGACTTTCTCTCAATAAATAGTTTTGTTGGTTTACCTTTTCATTTTCAATAAGCACTGATGGTGAATTTTAACTACTGCTACATTTATAGCACTGATGTCGAGCAGGAACCACGACATTGTGGTTAGGGCTTTGAAACGAACCGAATATCCTTTGGGGACATTGTATGTTGTCAACAAGTCTCAATCATGAGGAACATCATAATAGCAAAATTACAATAGTTATTATCATACAACACAAAAAAAAATGTGGCTTACTAATCACAGAGACCAATTGTAGAACATAATTAACATCACACGACGCATCACAAACGTAAAAATTCAGAAATCCAAAAACGCAATACAAATTAAACGGCGTTAGCATTTTTACGTTTTCCATTTGACGTCGTTCAGCTTTTCATACATGGCAGTTACGTTGCTTACTTAGATTTTTGTCAGTGTTGATGCGGTCCCTAATTTTTGTAATAAACTTACAATTTTATTCAGGCACAGAATGATTATGCATAAATGGCATTGCCCTATTACCATAGTTATTAAGGATCAAAGATTTGAGTTCATAGCCTTAATAGACTGCAGTGCGGATATGAAGCGCATCCAAGAGGGATTAGTCCCTACTAAATATTATGAGAAAACTCTAGAAGGATTAAGTGGCGCGGGAGGCCATAGATTAAACATTCGATATAAGCTAACAGGATGCAAGGATCTGTAAAGATCATGTCTGCATTATAGGACCCATTTCTTACTAGTTAGAGACCTAAATGAGAAGGTTATATTAGGAACCCCATTCCTATCCTTATTATATCCGTTTAAAGTTTCTCACACGGATATAATGGCGAAAAACCCTAGGAAAGGAAATCAAGTTTGAATTTATTGAGTCACCTAAGATTAGAGACCTAAACAATCTTAAAGAAGCTTCAACCTCTTCTATAAATCGATAACTTTCGAAGAGAAAACATATTAATAGTCTTAACAAAGAAGTTCAATATCGTAAGATAGAAGAAACGATTCTGAGACTAAAGCTATTAAAGATAGAATTAGTGGTCTTCAACACAAATTCAAAGAAGAAATCATCTTTGAGCATCCAAATGCGTTAGGGCAAGGAAAAAACATATGGTTTCTTTACCCTATGAACCAGGATTTGATGAAAGAACCATACCTACCAAAGCTAGGCCCATCCAAATGAACCAACAATACCTAGAGTATTGTAAAAAGAAATTAAGGATTATTTGGATAAAGGATTGCTTAGACCAGTAAATCTCCTTGGAGTTATCTTTGGATTCTATATTAACAATCTGGCGAATTAGAGCGAGTGCTCCTAGATTAGTTATTAACTATAAACCTTTAAACAAAGTATTACAATGGATTAGATATCCTATTCCTAATAAAAAGGATTTAATTGGGCGATTACAGTTCAATTATCTTTTCTAAATTTGATTTAAAGTCAGGATATTATCAAATTCAATTAGATGAAAAGGATAAATACAAAACTGCCTTTGTAGTCCCTTTTGGTCATTATGAATGAAATGTTTTACCGCTAGGACTAAAAAATGCTCCTAGTGAATTTCAGCATATTATGAATGATATATTAAATGATTATCAAGATTTTGCCATTGTATATCTTGATGATATATTAGTCTTTTCAAAATCTCTTAATCAGCATTTTGAGCATCTAGAAAGATTCTTCAAAATCATTAAAGAAAATGGATTAGTTTTATCTGCCAAGAAAATGAAACTTTTTGAAGTAAATGTTCGTTTTCTAGGATTTAATATCTATCAAGGAACTATTACTCCAATTAGCAGAGCTATTGAATTTGGTGATAAGTTTCCTGATGAATTAAAAGATAAAACCCAATTACAAAGATTATTAGGTTGTGTAAATTATGTAGCAGATTTTATTCCTAATATTCGTACTATCTGCGTACCCCTTTTTAAAAGACTTAAGAAAAACCCTCCTCCTTGGGACAAGTCTATGAGTGAGAGTATAAGAAAAATTAAACAATTAGTTAAAAAACTACCTTGCTTAGGGATACCAGACCCCCAAGCTTTTCTCATTATTGAAACAGATTCCTCAGAATTAGGATATGGAGGAATATTAAAACAAAGATTACCAGAGTCCTTAACAGAACAAATTGTTAGATATTATTCAGGAACTTGGAATCCGGCACAACAAAATTATAGTACTATCAAAAAAGAAGTTTTGACAATTGTATTATGTATTATGAAATTTCAAGATGACTTATTTTCAAAAAGATTTTTACTAAGATCTGATTGTAAAGCAGCAAAAGAAGTTTTGCAAAAGATGTTAAAAATTTAGTTTCTAAACATATCTTCGCGGATGGCAATCATTACTTTCTGTTTTGATTTTGAAATAGAACATATTAAAGGGAGAAAAATTCTTTACAGATTTTCTCACGAGAGAATTCTTCTGAGGAAAATCATGAGTTCTAGCAAAGATAGAAGTTCCAGTAAAGATAATTACGGACCTCCTCGAAAAAAGGAGTCCAAAGCTATTACTTCTAAACAGGCATTACAAAATCCAGTTACAGCTTTACAGGTAACTAACAGGTTCACCCCATTAGTCCCGCTAGCATTACACCGCTTATTACCCTTCCTCTTGAAATTAAGGCCCCATGGTCAATCTAAATTAGCTTTACCTCCCCCACCTTCCAAAACAATTAAACCACAAAAATTACCATTTTATACTCCCCCTGTAGAGGTAAATTGTCCTCTAGTCGAAAAGAAAGCCAGAAAGCTTATCTTCCTGGTTGAGCCAGAAATTAACTCCGAAAAACCTTTAGAAATTACATCTAAATTCCTTCCCCCTGGCTTTCATTATGTCTCTACCAATGTGCAAAAGGATCGGCGTTTCTATGAGTTTATCCTAGTAGACACCGACTCTATTGAATTAACCCATACAATGGACAAAAGGAAACTGAACAAATATTATATTCTAAATTCGAGTTCGAAGATATTAACTCTCTCGGTTTGGAATGCTCATCCATTTCAATCAAGAGAATTTTCTCGAGATTTTACTCCCCAATATTATACTTATTATGATTACATACGGGCACAGAAAACATGTTATTATTAAGACCTTTTGACCACTCATGGTTCATCCGGTTCAAAAAGGATTTTCCTTTGAATTTCTCTTCTTGGTTCATTAAATGGTTCGGGAATGGGGCCACTGAAATTAACATCTATCCCGAAAATGCCAAAAGGCTTTTCGGTGTTTTTTCGAAAAATACCAACTTCTCGAACCATTAAAGATTTTAATGTTTCATGCGAATTTTGGTATCTCATGGATTATCACACAGAATTATCTTGAGAGCCTTCTTCTCAAGATGCTAATATTTACCAGATTTTAAGAAGTATTAAAATTAAATGGTGGAATAAATTCATACTGAATTCATTAGTGAAAGCGACTTTGCGACTTTGGTTCAAAGAAAATAAAAGGTTCCTCATCAAAGCCAAAGGCACATTTCGAGAATCTGTATTTTTAGCGAAAAGGCTAAAATTATGGTGAATTATCTTCTTGCACTAGTAAAGAAGACCTTTTTAAGAAATGGCATTACTGCTATGTCCGAATCGGATATTAATGTCATTGAAGACTCTGCAAGCTCATCGAAAAGCTTTACAAATTGTCATGGAAGATGATTGCTTTGGACACGATGGCTTCAATGGTTTCTGAATTATTAAAGTTATGAATTATTATTTTGTCGTTACTATGAGCGTGGCGGACAAAGAATCTTATCCTCTGATATAGCAAGCCCGTGGCCGGCGGGACTTTTGAGAGAATCTTATCCCTTTAAATTATGTAATTATCCCTTTAAAAAGGATGGTAAAATTTGAAATTACACGAGGGATTGGTAATAACTATGGTAATAGGGCAATGCCATTTATACCTTTTAACGTTTTAACTAAGGATGAAGAAATAAATATTAATAGAATAGGGCGTCATAAGAATATGAATTATCAAGGAAAAACTAGAAACTATTACCTAGACCTAGCTTTCTGTGATTTCTGATTTGAAGAAGCTAGAGGAATGACGGCTAGTTCCTTTAACGGAAGTTCTATTACATGTCGAACATAGATGGCCATTCGAACAAAATATATTAAATACTATTCAAGAGATGACCATGGCTGCATAGCGCTTATAAAGCGATGGGTAGAAATCTTGATAAAAAAGCGGCAATGTTTATTGTCACTTTGGTTTCTGAGGACAATTAAAGGGTTGGTGGGATAACATCCTTACCAGAAGAAGGCAGAAAAATCATAGCGAAGCTAAGAAAATAGACCCGACAACGAGGATTAGCAATGTGAGAGGAAGATCTTTGTAAACACCTTATTATACTCTATTACTAAGAGTTTTATAGGAGACCACCCGGTTTGAGGATAGAGTTGCTGCGAAACAATTAGCAAACCTATATTGTCCTACCATATGCGATTATCGATGGTATAAAGACATGTTTTATCAAATTATGTACTCGTGCGGATGGTGCGGCGAGAAGTCTTTGAAAAGAAAAGATTTATAAATTTGGATTACCTAGGTTATTAGCGAAAAGGTTAAAGCCGATATTAGAGTAAAAAATGGTGCTATAGACTATAAATCCATGACCTTTGGTCAATTATCCAGTCAGGTAGTTGAAACTGGAATAAGCATTTGTACTGATTATAAGATTCAGAATAAAATGCGAAATGAATTAACTCGAGGAAAGAAAGAATTAGGATCTTTACGTGAGCAATTTGGGGTAGAACAAATTAGAGCCCCTAGCAAGCAAACCAGAAAGAATTATAAGAAACCCTCAAGTTCTTATAAACCCTACAAGAAACGTAAGAATTATTCTAAGAATAATTATCCCAAGAATAATGAGAAGACCTCATTAGAAAAACCTTATAAGAAAAAACCTTATAAGAAAACCCTTAGAACAGACAAATCAGATGTCAAGTGTTTTAAGTGTGGACGTTTTGGTCATTATGCTAAGACTTGTAAAGTCAAGAAACAAATTAATAGAATTAATGAATTAGGTGTTTCAGAAGAACTGAAACAGAGCCTTATTAATATATTAGAAGATGTCATGATCTTAAACGAAGATCTATCAAGTACATCTGAAGAATCTTCAGAAGAAGAAGATTTTGTTAATCAAGTTCTAAGCGACCTGGACTCGAAAGTTACTTGATGATGATTGTTGTCAAGGATTAGGTCCAGAATTATGTACTTGTGACTCATGCACAAGAAGTATAAATGTCATTACTAGCACACAGGCTAATACCTTAATAGATATATTAAGGAAAATGCATGAATCTTCTGAAAAAGAAGAATTCATGATACAAATTAAGTCTATCTTAGATAAAGAAGAAGAGCAAAAGGACACTTGTTCACAAAGTAGAATTTAAGGAAATTATGGATAGGTTTAAACCCAAGCCTTTAGTATCACCTCAATTAACGGTTAAAGATCTACAGTGAGATCTCTCTAATTAAGAAAGAGATAGAATCTTTAAAACAAAAGATTTAGAATTAGAGTTGAAATATTTAGAAATTAAAGGAAATAATATATTAGCATCCTTTACTAGTGCCACCATTCCAACACTAGTGAAGGATATATTACTATATTAAATGAGAATGATTATGCATAAATGGCATTGCCTATTACCATAGTTATTAAGGATCAAAGATTTGAGTTCATAGCCTTAATAGACTGCAGTGCGGATATGAAGCGCATCCAAGAGGATTAGTCCATACTAAATATTATGAGAAAACTCTAGAAGGATTAAGTGGCGCAGGAGGCCATAGATTAAACATTCAGTATAAGCTAACAGATGCAAGGATCTGTAAAGATCATGTCTGTTATAGGACCCATTTCTTACTAGTTAGAGACCTAAATGAGAAGGTTATATTAGGAACCCCATTCCTATCCTTATTATATCCGTTTAAAGTTTCTCACACGGATATAACGGCAGAAGCCCTAGGAAAGGAAATCAAGTTTGAATTTATTGAGTCACCTAAGATTAGAGACCTAAACAATCTATTACTGAAGATGATGGAAGTATTAGAATAAGGATGAACAGAAGTAATTCTGTGTCATTAGGAGAATCAAGTAGAAGACCTAGTACTAGTTCTAGGAGATCTACTGATTCTGCATCAACTATTAACATCAACTTAGCAGAAGTTGATTTTACTCCAAACATACCTCAGCCCATATATATCGTGAGAGAACAAGTCGGAGTCTCCTCCTATGTAAGCTACATATTCTCAAATGGTTTCAACGATTACGTTGGAAGAAGAATTTGAGATAGATAAACCTTGGATTAGACAAGACTTTGAAGGCGATTACAATAAAGATAAGAGAAATTGGTACTTTACCAAATTCTCTAAAGAACAAAGCTATTTGAATATCTTCAACAGATTCTATAGTTCTATTAGAACCAATAGGTTAAATGTCTATTTCTTTACATGGTTTGAACAACTATGTGAAGACTCGAGGATACAAAATCCCTTT
This sequence comes from Oxytropis ochrocephala, assembly GCA_020916435.1. Classification (NCBI taxonomy): domain Eukaryota; kingdom Viridiplantae; phylum Streptophyta; class Magnoliopsida; order Fabales; family Fabaceae; genus Oxytropis; species Oxytropis ochrocephala. The sequence continues at coordinate 112,684,276 of CM037092.1, read as the reverse complement.
GTTAAAGAAAAAGAAATAGAAGTACATACCAAAATTACAAATAAATGGACTACAGAGACTAATAAGACAATTGAGTCGAGTCCATCCCCATTAGAGCAATCAAAATAGAAAGCCATAGAGTTAAATTAATGGCATCCCGTTTAGGTTAGCTCTTTGGGGATACGAGAGATAGCAAGAATCGAGAATCGGTTGAATTACTCTAACACTATATTACACACCATAGTGACCAATTAGATAGAGTAGAGTCGCAAGTCTCTACTATTCCTTCTCTTGCCCCCTCATCATCAAAACTAAGTTCTCATAAAAATTTTCTCATAGATCCTCAAAGACCTATTTATAAGCTTATAAATGTGCCTGAAAAAGAATTAAATGAAGCTAAATTAAGACACGATCACGATGATCTTATAGAAGAATTAACTCGATTAACTATTTCAGATAAATCCAAAGTTAACGTTTTAACTAAGGACGAAGAAATAAGTATTAATAGAATAGGACGTCATAAGAATATGAATTATCAAGGAAAAACTAGAAACTATTACCCCTAGACCTAGCTTTGCTGATTTACAATTTGAAGAAGCTAGAGAAATGACGGCTAGTTCCTTTAACGGAAGTTCTATTACAGAATCGAACATAGATGGCCATTCAGAACAAAATATATTAAATACTATTCAAGAGATGACCATGGTTGCATAGCGCTTATAAAGCAGTGGTAGAAATCTTGATAAAAAAGCAGCAATGTTTATTGTCACCGGTTTCTGAGGACAATTAAAGGGTTGGTGGGATAACATCCTTACCGGAAGAAGACAGAAAAATCATAGCGAAGCTAAGAAAATAGACCCGACAACGGGATTAGCAACAATGAGAGGAAGATCTTTGTAAACACCTTATTATACTCTATTACTAAGAGTTTTATAGGAGACCACCTTGATTTGAGGATAGAAATGCGAGAACAATTAGCAAACCTATATTGTCCTACCATATGCGATTATCGATGGTATAAAGACATGTTTTTATCAAATTATGTACTCGTGTGCGGATGGTGCGGCGAAATCTTTGGAAAGAAAGATTTATAATTTGGATTACCTAGGTTATTAGCCGAAAAGGTTAAAGCGATATTAGAGTAAAAAATGGTGCTATAGACTATAAATCCATGACCTTTGGTCAATTATCCAATCGTAGTTGAAGCGGAATAAGCATTTGTCTTGATTATAAGATTCGAATAAAATGCGAAATGAATTAACTCAGGAAAGAAAGAATTAGGATCTTTACGTGAGCAATTTGGGGTAGAAACAAATTAGAGCCCCTAGCAAGCAAACCGAGAAAGAATTATAAGAAACCCTCAAGTTCTTATAAACCCAAAGAAACGTAAAATTATTCTAAGAATAATTATCCCAAGAATAATGAGAAGACCTCATTAGAAAAACCTTATAAGAAAAAACCTTATAAGAAAACCCTTAGAAACAGAGACAAATCGGATGTCAAGTGTTTTAAGTGTGGGCGTTTTGGTCATTATGCTAAGACTTGTAAAGTCAAGCAACAAATTAATAGAATTAATGAATTAGGTGTTTCAGAAGAACTGAAACAGAGCCTTATTAATATATTAGAAGATGTCATGATCTTAAACGAAGATCTATCAAGTACATCTGAAGAATCTTCAGAAGAAGAAGATTTTGTTAATCAAGTTCTAAACAGCACAGACTCAGAAGTTACTTCTGATGATGATTGTTGTCAAGGATTAGGTCCAGAATTATGTACTTGTGACTCATGCACAAGAAGTATAAATGTCATTACTAGCACACAGGTTAATACCTTAATAGATATATTAAGGAAAATGCCGGAATCTTACGAAAAAAAGAATTCATGATACAAATTAAGTCTATCTTAGATAAAGAAGAAGAGCAAAAGGACACTGTTCACAAAGTAGAATTTAAGGAAATTATGGATAGGTTTAAACCCAAGCCTTTAGTATCACCTCAATTAACGGTTAAAGATCCACAGAGTGAGATCTCTCTAATTAAGAAAGAGATAGAATCTTTAAAACAAAAAGATTTAGAATTAGAGTTGAAATATTTAGGAATTAAAGGAAATAATATATTAGCATCCACTACTAGTGCCAGCCATTCCAACACTAGTGAAGGATATATTACTATATTAAACAGAATGATTATGCATAAATGGCATTGCCCTATTACCATAGTTATTAAGGATCAAAGATTTGAGTTCATAGCCTTAATAGACTCTGGTGCAGATATGAACTGCATCCAAGAGGGATTAGTCCCTACTAAATATTATGAGAAAACTCTAGAAGGATTAAGTGGCGCAGGAGGCCATAGATTAAACATTCAGTATAAGCTAACAGATGCAAGGATCTGTAAAGATCATGTCTGTTATAGGACCCATTTCTTACTAGTTAGAGACCTAAATGAGAAGGTTATATTAGGAACCCCATTCCTATCCTTATTATATCCGTTTAAAGTTTCTCACACGGATATAACGGCAGAAGCCCTAGGAAAGGAAATCAAGTTTGAATTTATTGAGTCACCTAAGATTAGAGACCTAAACAATCTTAAAGAAGCTTAAACCTCTTCTATAAATCTGATAACTCAGAAGAGAAAACATATTAATAGTCTTAACAAAGAAGTTCAATATCGTAAGATAGAAGAACAGTTACAGACTAAAGCTATTAAAGATAGAATTAGTGGTCTTCAACACAAATTCAAAGAAGAAATCATGTCTTTGAGCATCCAAATGTGTTCAGGCAAGGAAAAAACATATGGTTTCTTTACCCTATGAACCGAGATTTGATGAAAGAACCATACCTACCAAAGCTAGGCCCATCCAAATGAACCAACAATACCTAGAGTATTGTAAAAAAGAAATTAAGGATTATTTGGATAAATGATTGCTTAGACCCAGTAAATCTCCTTGGAGTTGTCTTTGGATTCTATATTAACAATCTGGCGAATTAGAGCGAGTGCTCCTAGATTAGTTATTAACTATAAACCTTTAAACAAAGTATTACAATGGATTAGATATCCTATTCCTAATAAAAAGGATTTAATTGGGCGATTACACGCTCAATTATCTTTTCTAAATTTGATTTAAAGTCGGGGATATTATCAAATTCAATTAGATGAAAAGGATAAATACAAAACTGCCTTTGTAGTCCCTTTTGGTCATTATGAATGGAATGTTTTACCGCTAGGACTAAAAAATGCTCCTAGTGAATTTCAGCATATTATGAATGATATATTAAATGATTATCAAGATTTTGCCATTGTATATCTTGATGATATATTAGTCTTTTCAAAATCTCTTAATCAGCATTTTGAGCATCTAGAAAGATTCTTCAAAATCATTAAAGAAAATGGATTAGTTTTATCTGCCAAGAAAATGAAACTCTTTGAAGTAAATGTTCGTTTTCTAGGATTTAATATCTATCAAGGAACTATTACTCCAATTAGCAGAGCTATTGAATTTGGTGATAAGTTTCCTGATGAATTAAAAGATAAAACCCAATTACAAAGATTCTTAGGTTGTGTAAATTATGTAGCAGATTTTATTCCTAATATTCGTACTATCTGCGTACCCCTTTTTAAAAGACTTAAGAAAAACCCTCCTCCTTGGGACAAGTCTATGAGTGAGAGTATAAGAAAAATTAAACAATTAGTTAAAAAACTACCTTGCTTAGGGATACCAGACCCCCAAGCTTTTCTCATTATTGAAACAGATTCCTCAGAATTAGGATATGGAGGAATATTAAAACAAAGATTACCGAGTCCTATGAACAGAACAAATTGTTAGATATTATTCAGGAACTTGGAATCCGGCACAACAAAATTATAGTACTATCAAAAAAGAAGTTTTGACAATTGTATTATGTATTATGAAATTTCAAGATGACTTATTTTCAAAAAGATTTTTACTAAGATCTGATTGTAAAGCAGCAAAAGAAGTTTTGCAAAAAGATGTTAAAAATTTAGTTTCTAAACATATCTTCGCCAGATGGCAATCATTACTTTCCTGTTTTGATTTTGAAATAGAACATATTAAAGGGGAGAAAAATTCTTTACCAGATTTTCTCACCAGAGAATTCTTACAGGGAAAATCATGAGTTCTAGCAAAGATAGAAGTTCCAGTAAAGATAATTACGGACCTCCTCGAAAAAAGGAGTCCAAAGCTATTACTTCTAAACAGGCATTACAAAATCCAGTTACAGCTTTACAGGTAACTAACAGGTTCACCCCATTAGTCCCGCTAGCATTACCTGCTTATTACCCTTCCTCTTCAGAATTAAGGCCCCATGGTCAATCTAAATTAGCTTTACCTCCCCCACCTTCCAAAACAATTAAACCACAAAAATTACCATTTTATACTCCCCCTGTAGAGGTAAATTGTCCTCTAGTCGAAAAGAAAGCCAGAAAGCTATCTTCTGGTTGAGCAGAAAATTAACTCCGAAAAACCTTTAGAAATTACATCTAAATTCCTTCCCCCTGGCTTTCATTATGTCTCTACCAATGTGCAAAAGGATCGGCGTTTCTATGAGTTTATCCTAGTAGACACCGACTCTATTGAATTAACCCATACAATGGACAAAAGGAAACCTGAACAAATATTATATTCTAAATTCAGGATTCAGAAGATATTAACTCTCTCGGTGGAATGCTCATCCAAATTTCAATCAAGAGAATTTTCTCGAGATTTTACTCCCCAATATTATACTTATTATGATTACATACAGGCCTGGGAAAACATGTTATTATTAAGACCTTTTGACCACTCATGGTTCATCTGGTTCAAAAAGGATTTTCCTTTGAATTTCTCTTCTTGGTTCATTAAATGGTTCCGGAAATGGGGCCACAAAAATTAACATCTATCCCGAAAATGCCAAAAGGCTTTTCGGTGTTTTTTCGAAAATACCAACTTCTCGAGAACCATTAAAGATTTTAATGTTTCATGCGAATTTTGGTATCTCATGGATTATCACACAAATTATCTTGAGAGCCTTCTTCTCAAGATGCTAATATTTACCAGATTTTAAGAAGTATTAAAATTAAATGGTGGAATAAATTCATACTGAATTCATTAGTGAAGCGACTTTGCGACTTTGGTTCAAAGAAAATAAAAGGTTCCTCATCAAAGCCAAAGGCACGACTTTCGAGAATCTGTATTTTTAGCGAAAAGGCTAAAATTATGGCTGAATTATCTTCTTGCACTAGTAAAGAAGACCTTTTTAAGAAATGGCATTCTGCTATGTCCGAATCGGATATTAATGTCATTGAAGAATGCGCAAGCTCATCGAAAGCTTTACAATTTGTCATGGAAGATGATTGCTTTGGACACACGAGTGGCTTCAATGGTTTCTGAATTATTAAAGTTATGAATTATTATTTTGTCGTTACTATGAGCGTGGCGGACAAAAAATCTTATCCTCTGATATAGCAAGCCCGTGGCCGCGGGACTTTTCGAGAATCTTATCCCTTTAAATTATGTAATTATTTTAGTTTCTTGGACAGTGTCGGTTTTATTAAACTTGTGGATACCTCCTTCATCTATAAAAGGAAGGATCCATTTCATTATTAAACATCGAAAAATCCACCCCCTTTTCGAGCTCCTCTTTCTCTTTTCCCTCTCCACTTGTAATTTTCCCCTTCATCCATGTCTACCTTCATCTTTCCTTGTGAAAAAGCCTGAATAAAATTGTAAGTTTATTAAATATGAATCCTCATATTGTCTTTTCAAATTATTTCTTTACCTTTATTATTATATTTCAAATTATTTTCTTATTAACAACCGATTTAGACTTATTTCTTGATGACTTATCTATCTTTCCCCATTATTATCTATGGGTTATGTTCTGTTTTGCTCGTCTCCTCTTTACAGTATCGAGCACCTTGAGATCGACTAATTTTGTATTAAAAATTATTTTTGGCTAAGCGTTAGTAAGCCGGATAGTTGTGTTGGTAAGCCTTAAAAACCCGAGAGAAGGGTGAGTTGGTGTTCCCACAACCAGTTGAGTCCGTTTGGTGTTCCCGATATATATATATATATATATATATATATATATATATATATATATATCCCTATCCCTATCCCTATATATAATGGCTAAATCTACTTTATAACCCACTTTTGGTGGGAAAATATTTTTTGGATGACATATTTGTAAATAATGCAAATTTTATGTCCATTATTAATCTAGGAAAAATTAAGGTCCCACTCATTATTTTTTTGTCCAACACTTTTTTTTTATTATCAAAATGTACCCTCATTTTGTACTTCCCACTGCTTTCTCAATATATCCCACTCTATATTTTTGGACCGACATACCCCGACACATTTTTTGTCCAACACTTTTTTTTATTATCAAAAATACCCCCACTCTATATTTTTGGACCGACATACCCCTGACAAAATTTTTTTTGTCCAACACTCTTTTTTTATTATCAAAATGTACCCCTCATTTTGTACCCCACTGTTTACCAATATTACCCCACTCTATATTTTTGGACCGACATACCACTGACAAAAATTGAACCAATCTGATTTATACCGGCTTGTAAGGTGAGGGATGTCTCTCACTTATAAACTCTTTTTCAGCTCATATCACATCCGATGTGGGACTCTTAACACACCCCCTCATGCCCAGGACTGGACAACTGGAGATATTCGATGCGATACTCTTAACACACCCCCTCACGCCCATGACTGGACATTTGGAGCGTGACCCGAGTGGCCTGATAGCGGGTGGCCCAACGAATCTTGGATTGACTCTGATACCATCTTAAAATGTGGTTTGAGCCTAACTCAATCCCACCAAACCGACTTGTAAGCTGAGAGATGTCTCCTACTTATAAACTCTTTTTTAGGCCATATCACATCCGAGGTGGGAATCTTGGAGTCATTTATACGACACGATCACATGGCTCAAATGCCCAATCAACACAGTACTCTAACATTGTTTCAGCTTCAGCAAATGCTAGAGAACAACTTACTTTTTTTTTGGGTCAAGTGAATTGGAGTTGATTGAATTAACCCCACGATATTAAGAATCTCACGCTTCATCATTTTTATTCCCCCCTAAACTCTAAACCCTGGAAGGTAAATACAATGAGTTTTACAATATTAATGGTCAAATCATATGTAAGTGAGAAATGGTCAATATTCTGTAAATTTGTAATTTTTTAGGGGTATTTTAGTCTTTTCACCGTATCCGTGGGGGTATGTATCGAGTCAAATGGTGGGCACCAAAAAAATCCTTTATTTTTATGAGAATGGTTGAGCTCATATAACATAACTGTTGATTAGTTAATATATATAAGAAAATTTCATAGCAATCGGGCAAAGTGCGTGCAGAGAGCAGTGTGTGTGTCCTAGTATATATAAAAGAGTAAACTTCCTACTTCCGGAAAGAGTTTATAAATAATTCATACAAATGTAAAGAATATCACTCGTCTACTATAAATATATACCATCAACACAACATCAAAATTACTATATTATCCCTTTCACTTTTTTCTCTCACTCACTTTTATCATTAGTGGGTCCCACTCTTATATCATATTTTCATTTTCTTATTTCATTTTAAAACCTAGTATTCTCTTTCATCTCTCTCACTTTTTCACTTTTCTTTACTATCAACATAATCAAATATTCACTACTCAATTTTTCTAGAAAATTAATTTTTGTTACAAACAGTAATTACATATAATTAATTAAATTAATATTAAATTATGTAGAATGTACTATTTACTATAATCTACTTAAACTAGTAAACCCAATTAATTTAACCACTACCGTTTGTCAAAAAAGCGTCACCGCTGCAAAAATTCATCCACTTTTTCGTGAGCCACGGGGAGTAGCGGCGACAATGTCAACAAAAGTGCCAATAGGAGCACCAACGGAGCAGCGGGAGTGCAAGCGGGAGCACCAAAACGCAACAAAAGTTGTGTGCCACCATCGCACTAACGAGCGCGATCAATTTTTAAAAAAACACTATTTTTAAATTTATTTCTTCTAAACTACTAAACTCAATTAATTTAATCACTCACGATAGTCAAAATAAGCGTCTTCGCTAGCAAAAATTCCAAAAAATGTTTTCCTAAAAATTCAATAAATCCATCCACATTTTTGTGAGCCGCGCGAGGCGACAACGACAACATCAGCGGGAGTGCCAATGGAAGCGCTAACGGAAGCGCCAGCAGGAGCGTCAACGAGAGCAGCAACTAGAGTGCCAACAGTCGCACCAACGGGAGAGCCAACAGAAGCACCAACAGGAAGCGCCAATGGGAGCGCCACTATCATAGAAAGATACAACCATATTACATCTCATTTTCTTTTTTCCTCATTTTTACTCTATTATTAATATTATAAGATGATACCGACTTTTTTTTAAATTTTTTGCAACGCAACTATTTTAATAAATTTTAAATATCGTCTTTTGTGGAGTTTTCCCTCTTTCTTTTATTATAGTTTGCAACTTTTAACGTGTTAATAATCTCATAGATAATTATAATAAATACACGGGTAAAATATTAGTCTCAACAAATATATGAAATAAATATTAGGTGACCATTCGTTTTACATTTTATCATTCCGCCTTTTGTGACTCACATTTATTACTATGGAATTAAAATCAATTAAAAAGATATGAGATTATCAACTATATCTTTTATCAAAACATCCACTATCATTTTTCTATTTTTCACAATATATATATATATATATATATATATATATATATATATATATATATACACATTAATTTCATATTAATATATCCCTTTTCTCTATCAATAAGTTTTATTTAATCTCTACTTGGAAAATTTGAAATTTAATAAAATTAGGTTTTCTAATCTCTACGGAAATATTACATATTGTTTGATAAATGTTCACGGGGTAGTGTTCCGACTAACTCAATTACAATTTGAAACATTTTGTTTATCTACTTTAAATTAGTTTTGATTTTCACGAATAATGTTTAGACTAATTAAATAATGTTTAGACTAGTTGGTTATATAAAATCACTCTATTGGTATCCATTTTTTATTCAATTGTACCATACCTCCCAATAATTTATGTTCTTGTGCCTATAAATGAAACATTTTTGAGATCAACAAATTATTTTGACCAACAATAGAAACACTTCATTAAGTGCGTACAAGGGATACTCAAACCTGTTACATTGTAAAATTAAAAAGACCACTACACGATCTTAATAATTCCTCACATTTCCACTTTAATACTAAGTTAATTTAATTTTATTTTTGTAGCATTTTCCTGAATGTCGGTTCTAATCATGCTTTGATGATCATCTTGTTGAGCTCATTAATGAAAAGTGGTGTAATGACTCAAAGAGTGGTGTAATGACACTTTCTTGAGCTAATCTTTGGAGGATTGGAGTAATGACTGGTGTTAGTACATAATGTTTCATTTGTATGTTATCTTAGGATAAATGTAATTTTTGTTATGTAAATTCATTGTGCTCTATTTTCTTCAATTTTATTTATAGGAAAAGTTGTACTTTTAGTGGTTTGTCTTAAGCCTTGACCTAACTTCATTAATTAAAGCCTTTTTTTTACTTTTGCAAAAAAGTACTATTTAATATTTTTTAATTCATGTATTATTTAAATTAGTTTTGGTAGATATGGTGTAAATAATTTTGGTAGTAATGGTGTTTAATTTAAGGAGAACATGAATATGTTGAAAGCGTTTTAATTAAAAAAAAAAAAAAAAAACTGGTAACACTTTTTAAGAAACCACTGCTTAGTGTACTGATTTTAAAATAAAATAAAATAAAAATAGAGGAATGGCTAGCACTTTTTTTAAAAAGCTCTAAGGGTATTAATAACGCTTCTCTAAAAAGTGCTAGCAATTCTCGATCATTAGTAGCACTTTTTATGTGCTACTAATGTTTGTCATCCTTTAGCACCAAGACAATAAGTAGCACTACTAAATGTCGAAAAAATGCCACTGGTTCTGTTTTCTATTAATGTACATGTTTTAGAAATTTAACCGCACTTTTTACGGTATGCAGGCCATAGTGATACATAAAAGGTGGCCTCTAGTCCCTAATTGTTTGTCACCTTATTATTGTCTTTTTGTTTCGTTCAACTAATATTTTTTTCTAATTTTTTTAAAAACAAAAAAAATAGTTTTTAAAAGTGTAATCAAACAAGTCCTAAATTTCTTCTTCTTCAGCATCAACAATATGATATCATTTTATTAGCCTTCTTATTTTAAAAACGAAATAAAGGAATCAGGGAGGTAATAGGCAAAGCCATGTAGAACCCAATAGTTTGAACCTAAATTATACATCGAAAGCATAAATTGAAACCACCCAATGAAGCCTGAAATCTTGATTTAGGCCAATATGGAAACCTAGTGCTTTGTTGTTGATTTAAAAAAATTAGATTAATTAGCATACAATTTTGAATTGTGAGGCATACCAAACTTAGTTTTTTTTCACTTTTTCATTGAAAAATGGTGTACAGCCCCCAACAAAACACAATTAATGTTTTCTCCGATGGTTTTTGATTTTAACAATATATGGTAGAAAAGATGATTAAATAGATCAAAATAGCTAGCATTCTCTAAAGAAGAAGCTTAAATAGTATTGTTCGCACTTATACAAGTGTAAATCTGGTGAATAAGTCAACTGCTAGGCCTCTAAAGGTTACATAATTTGAATATATTTGTCAAGAATTTGGAAAATGGGCATGGGGTTGACATAGAAAACGACTCTCTTCAGTAGAGCAATTGAATGATAAAGTTGCTTATGAATTTAGGTTCACGGTGCTTACATCAAAATCTCATTGGTATAGCGTGAAAATGAATAGAATTTTCTGAGACTTTATTTTTGGCTAAAAGGTGATCATGAAACTGATTTTTGGCTAAGACTAAGTCAAGGCACTGTCTTTTCTACGAATAGAATGTGGCCCCCTGAAAATGTATTTCCAGGGGTTAGGAGTATTTTTGTGGATTTTAGTACCTTTTGTTGGGTGTGTAGATTAACCGGCTTTGCCCGAGGTCTTAATTTGCCCTAATTTTTGTCTTTCCGAGTTGTGAACTTTTTAGTGAGTAATTGTGAGATTTAAATGATCACCGTTCTTTTTTATGTTGACATGGGTTTTGGTTCATAGCCCCATGTTTTTGTTTGTTTTTCTTTTCTAATATCTATTTATCTTTTATCTTCTATTTAATCAAAGAAACAACTTACAAAAAGACAATTTTAGACATCTTAATTTTTTGACACATCACCACTTTCTCATTTTTTAATTCTATTTTATATTCCTTTCTCACTCACTCTCTCTTTCAATCTCACATTTTTCAATATTTCTCACTTTTTATACATGTACTATTTGTGGCCCCCACACATTTTATTTAAAAATATTTCTTTTATCAATTTTTAATCTACTACATAATATAATATAATAAATTAATATTAAATGATCTACAATTTACTCATATTTAATATAATCTCTATTTATACAAACAAACCACACTCATATAACTAAGGACAACATTGTAATTTACTATCCCACTTTTTTCAAAAAATTTCTCCCAATGCATTTTCTTCTCACTCCCACTTTTTTCCTACTTTCTCCTACTTTTTTTCAAATTTCAAAATTCAAATCAAACTCACCCATTTCTATCTACTAATCTATTTATCAATTTATACAAACAAATTACACTTAAATTACTAAAACAAGCCTCTCTATTTACTTTACAACCCATCTAACTAAGGACAACATTGTAATTTATTATCACACATTTTTTCAAATTTCTTCTCACTCACACTTTTTTCCTACTTTCTCCTACTTTTTTTTTCAATTTTAAAAATTCAAATCAAACCGACCCAATTTGAAAACACGGATAACTACTGTGATATATAAAAAAATACGAGATTAAATCTAACTATCTATTTATACAAAAATACCACGCTTACAAATGACAACATCAAATTTTTTTCAAATTTTTTCTCCCAATGCACTTTCTTCTCACTCCTATTTTTTTCCTACTTTCTCATACTTTTTTTCTCAAATTTCAAAATTCTAATCAAACACACTTACTTTCTTTTCCACCATCTATTGTAATCTACTAATCAACTAAAATAATCAATTGAAACTACGAGATAACTACACTGATATATAAAAAATATGAGATAACTATACTGATATCTAAAAAAACACGGGATTAATATCTAAAAAAACAAGAAGACTTAATGACTATTTAAGATACTGATTAATTTTTAAAACACATGTGACAAATATTTGTCATTAATACCTATTAAAGGACAAATAATATAATTGTCACGAATATATAATAAAACACAGGATAAATATTTCTTATTGATAATCTACTATCTATCTACTATCTATTTATCTAATCAACTAAAATAATCAATTGAAACTACGAGATAATTGTACTAATATAAAGAAAACACGATAACTTCACTGATATATAAAAAAACACAGGATTAACATAAAAAAACTTAGATGACTATTTAATCTACTGAATAATATATAAACACATATGACAAATGTCACTAATACCTAAAAAAGGAAAATTTTCAAAATTCTAATCAAACCCACTCATTTTTTTCCACTATATATTATAATCTACTACTCAACTAAAATAATTAATTGAAACTACGAGATAATTGTACTGATATATAAAAAACACGGAATAACTGCAATGATATATATAAAAACACGGGATAGCTACACTGATATATAAAAAAACACTACACTGACATATTTGATAATCTACTATCTATCTTTTACTATCTATTATAATCTGCTAATCAACTAAAATAATCAATTGAAACTATGAGATAACTGCACTGATATATAAAAAACACGGGATAATTGTACTGATATATAAAAAACACCAGATAACTGCAATGATATATATAAAAATACGGGATAGCTGCACTTATATAAAAAACACGACACTGATATATTTGATAATCTACTATCGCTAATCAACTAAAATAATCAATTGAAACTATGTGATAACTGCACTGATACATAAAAAACACGAGATAACTGTACTAATGCATAAAAAAACGGGATACCTGCAATAGTATATATAAAAACATTGGATTGCTGCACTGATATATAAAAGAATACGGGATAAATGCACAGATTGTTTTTAAATGATACTCTTACTTTTTTGGATTTTAATATGTATCTATTTTTTATTTGAGACTCATTTTTTATCTACTTTAAATTTGTCTTTTTTTCACGAAGTGTTGTCCAGACTATTTAAATTATGTTTAAGTCCATTCATGAAAAAAACACGCACGGTAGCACCCGTGCGTATGCACGGGTATCCTACTAGTTTTTAATAAATTTATTGTGATATGAATCACGTTATAAAAAAAGATCAAAATAGCATTTCAATATACAAGGCATAATAATAGGTTTTATTGCATCACGATTCTTAAAGTTAAAGCAAAAACACAAACACAATATGGTTAAGTAGTTACAATACCACTACTTGTGTTGAAATAAGTACTTCGGTTAATGACATGATCAAAATAAGTACTTCGCTTAATGTAAGCAAGGCATCTTAGGATCAAACACTGGGGCCACCACTTGCAGGGGCTCCAGGCTTGTCGTCACCACCGGGCATTCCAGGCATGTCTCCACCACCAGGCTTGTCACCACCACCGGGCATTCCAGACATGTCTCCACCACCAGGCTTGTCACCACCACCAGCGAGGACGGAGCGGAATGAAAAGTGTGCGGGGCGAGCTGCACTTAGACACTTAGTTGATGCCACATCAATTTTTTACTTTAAACTAATTAAATTATTTTAAACAAATAATTTTATCTTTACTTATTTGGTAGCACCGTATTGGCACTCACCTTTTTGCATGGGTATCTTAGAATTTACTATCATTTTTTTTGTATTTGTTTGTTATACATTTTTCATAGCTACAAGATATAGTAGTTTTAGTCAGTTTAGAGTAGTTGTAAAATATATGAAACTGTTGAGTAAGTGAAGTTTGGATTTGTGGTTATTAAAATATGTCAAAAAGAAAAAGATTAGTCAAGTGTATTGAATTTATTTTTATTGAGCTAATAACCTTAATTTGTTAGAAGGTGGCATCTATTATCTTCCTTAAATCATTGTTATTTATTTTATTTATCTACTAGTATCCATTTAATGTTATTTACTAATTAATACTATTTTTTTAGCATATCCTATACTAATACTATTATTATTAAATATATTAAAAACCTAGGGGGGGCTTGAGCCATGAGAGGTTTACACATACCTCCGCCCCTGACCACCAGGCATGTCGCCGCCACCAGGCATACCAAACCAAGGAATGCCAAAACAATCAGGATGATCATGGTCTTCGGTGCATGCATTTTTTTCATATTCGACATCACTTGCGTCTTTTTGCTCATTAACAATCCTAGCTGCAAACACATAAATCAGAAACTTATTAGTTAATGTGTGAAACCAAGTTTATAATCTTTTTTTAAACATTTCATAGGCAATTGTTAATGGTGAGCACAAAATATCTATGCCAAGATTTTTAACCCCATGACCAATTAACAACCTGGTTCAATAATATATATATAGGCCCGGCCCAGAGGCAGTGCAGGCTGTGCGCCAGCACAGGGCCTCAGGCCTTAAAAAAAAAATTTAGAGGCCCCATATTTTTGGTCAGCCCATACATACCCCAGCCATATAAAAAAAACAAACTACTTTCACTTAAATGACCAAAAAACAAGACAACCTTCTATTCTTTTTTTTTCACACGCAGTACACGTTCTTTTCAACACAATCAAACGCAAACGTGAAACTGAAACAGAGCGCAAAAGGCAAACGAGAAACGCTCACCTCCACCATCGCTCACCAGTCACCAGCCTCACTCACCTGAGTCACCTCCCTCAGACATGACGGCGACGAACACAAGGCCACCACTGTCGCCTCACATCTCCCTCTTCATCTCCTCAATCGTTCAAGTGTTACTGTTCAGTCAAACCCTTTCGTTCAATCGTTCTCATCACTCAAATTTCAATCGTTCACCAGTAAGTTCCTAAATCCTCTCACCTCTGTAATCTATAAATTGATTTCTAATTTGCTTACTATTTAGGGTTTTAAAAATTAAATTACAATTTCAATGCTTTGAGAGTTGATTTTGTTACTGTGATGAAAGTTTGTAATTTTATTTTGCTTTGGGGTGGCTCTCTCATATACTTTACTGTCTGTTAGGTTTGCTATTTGCCCCCCATTTTTTTTTTGGATTGTATTTAACTTTATGGATAGTCTATGTGTTGCTTCAACTCTATTAACAATGTTCATGTAATTATGGCCTTTTGTGCCTTTGGTTAATGCAATTTAGGTTTTCAACCTTTGTGCAATGAATCTGTTAATGAAATTTGGGTTATTGCGGCTTGTTTTTTAATGAAAAGACGCTGGTTTATGAGTATTGTTGCTGTTTTATAAATGTGCAGGTTATAAAATAATATAAACCAGATAATTGTTGCAGGTTATATGCTAGTTTATGAGTATTGTTGCAGGTTATAAATGTGCAGGTTTATGAGTATATGTTACTGATATAAATGTGCAGGTTTTTAAATCTCTGCTGGTGTTTCAATCTGTTAATGATATTCTGTTAAGCAATATAAATGTGCAGGTTTTTTAAATCTCTGCTGGTTTCTTGTTGTCGTTACCAATATAAATGTGCAGGTTATAAGTGCTGGTTTATAGATGGTTTATAAGTGCAGATTTTAAGCAATATAAATCGGTATCTGTTACTAATGTAAGTGCAGGTTTCTTGTAGTATGAAGGGCCCCACTTTAATTATTCGCACATGGCCTATATTCATATGAAGATAGATAAAGGTTGGGTTGTTTTAGGGATTGAATTTTGGTTGTATTATAAAATACTTTGGGCTCAGACAAACAAAAAAATATAGGGAGGAATTCCTTGAAGTGGTTTTTTAGATGTTGATATAAGAATTGAAAGAAAAATTCAAACTTACCTATTGTAGAGATTGAGGAAGCCTTAGCCAAGTCTCTAGCCTTCACCTCAGAGGAAATCAAGACCACCATAACAAAGAGGCCTAAGAGAAGTAGATTTTCTTTAGAAGCCATTTTTCAAAAGTAACTTCAAAACCAAAATCAAATAAAATGTCAGAAAATACGAAAGATCTGAAAAATAATGGTGAAAACATAATCTATATATAGGGAGGAAATACACATAGAGATTAGTAATAGTCGACTATTTTGCAATAAATGATCCTGTTTGTTTGTTAATAAAAGCTTGAATAAATTTAGTCTCATACAAAAGTTGGAAAAAATATTTTTTTAATATGCGTTGTGAAACCTTTATTACGTAAGTTATGAAGTTGAAATATCACTATGCTCTTTTTTAGTTGTTGACTATATCACTATGCTCTTTATACACATTCAACAATAAAGACAAGAGTAAAATTTATAATCCTCTCTCTTGAGATGAGTTTAATCAAATACTCTCAAGTACTTGTTGTGTCAAGTAGGAAAGAGAGTGACATATACAAAATAGAAAAGCCGGAAGAAAACATTTTTTAATATGCATTATGAAACGTTTATTACGTAAGTTATGAAGTTGAAATATCACTATGCTCTTTTCTTTTTTTTTGTTGACTATATCACTATGCTCCTTACATTAACAGGAAAGTATACATCCAACAATAAAGACAAGAGTAAAATTCATAATCCCCTCTCCTGTGAGGAGTTTAGATATTCTCTCAAGTACTTGTTGTATCAAGTAGGAGAGAGAGTAAGATATACAAAATAGAAAAGCCAGAAAAAACCTTTTTTTAATATGTGTTATGAAACATTTATTATGTAAGTTATGAAGTTGAAATATGACAATGCTCTTCTTTTTCTGTTGACTATATCACTATGCTCTTTACATTAACTGGAAAGCAGTAAAAGAATCAATACACATCCAACAATAAAGACAATAGTAAAATTTATAATCCCCTCTCCTTAGAGAAGTTTGGATACTCTCAAGTCATGAGGTTATGAAAACAATTTATTACGTAAGTCATGAGGTTGAAATATCACTATGCTCTTTTTTTTTTTTTTTGTTGACACTATTCTCTTTACATTAACAATAAAGCAATAAAAGAATCGATACACATCCAACAATAAAGACAATAGTAAAATTTATAATCCCCTAACCAAGATCACTTGGGTCAGATGGTAGGGGTCTCTTCTACCTTAAATAATGTTCTGGATTCGAATCCTATCTTAGCCATGCAATAGTGTTAAATCTCTTGAGGGAGAGCTTTACCGCCCATTGTGATCCTACCCGCTCAATGATTAGTCTCTCTGCAGCTTGCGTGCGAGGATACCCAATTTATACAAAAATTACAATCCCCTCTCCTAAGAGGAATCTAGATACTCTCAAGTACTTGTGTAAGTAGCTGAGAGAGTGCCACATACAATATAATAATAAATGCAATAAATGCTATTATCATTTGGTATGTGTCACTTTCTCTCCTACTTGACACAACAAGTACATGAGAGGAGTTGAACTCGATCCCCCAAAGAGATGTATACTTTGCAGGTTCGTCTCTTCAAGAAATCTATCTATATATATATATATATATATATATATATATATAATACATTTACGAATATCCTCTCTCTCAACCCAGTCAGCAAAACAACTACCCTATTGGTCCACCTATTAAAAATATCGCCTATTTGGACAAGCTAGGCTGGCACGTCAAATACCAAAAAACTAATGATGGATGGCAACAAAATAGAGAAA
Organism: Oxytropis ochrocephala; assembly: GCA_020916435.1. Lineage (NCBI taxonomy): Eukaryota > Viridiplantae > Streptophyta > Magnoliopsida > Fabales > Fabaceae > Oxytropis > Oxytropis ochrocephala. The sequence goes on along the minus strand of CM037092.1, from coordinate 112,666,486 downwards.
CATACCCACTACACAATCTTAATAATTTCTCACATTTGACCACTTTAATTCTAAGTTGATTTAATTTTATTTTTGTAGCATTTTCCTGAATGTCGGTTCTAATCATACTCTGATGATCATCTTGCTGAGCACAAAGAAGAGTGGTATAATGACTTAAAGAATAGTGTAATGACTCTTTGTTGAGCTAATCTTTGGAGGATTGGAGTATTGACTGGTGTTAGTACATAATGTTTTATTTGTATGTTATCTTAGTATAAATGTAATTTTTGTTATGTAAGGTTATTGTGGTCCATTTTCTTCAACTTTATTCATAGGAAAAGTTGTAATTTTCTTAGTAGCTTGCCTTAAGCCTTGACCTAACTTTAATAATTAAAGCCTTCTGTTTTGCTTTTGCAAAAAAAGTACTATTTAATATTTTTAATTCATGTATTATTTAAATTAATTTTGGTAGTAATGGTGTTTAATTGAGGGAGTACATGAATATGTTAAATGTTTTTTTTTGGAATTTGTTTTTGATTTTTTTTTAAAAAAAGGTAATTGGAAACACTTTTTAAGAAACCGCTGCTTAATGTACTAATTTTTAAATAAAATAAATAAACACGAATGGTTAGCACTTTTTTAAAAAGCACTAAGGGTATTAGTATCGCTTCCCTAAAAAGTGCTAGCAATTCTCGATCATTAGTACGTAACACTTTTTATGTGCTACTGTTGTTTAGCATCCTTTAGCACCGAGACAATAAGTAGCGTTTTTAAGCGCTACTAAAGGTTGGAAATGGTTCTGTTTTCTGCTGTAGCATGTTTTAGAAATTTTACTATTTTTTTGACGGTATGCAAGCCATAGTGATACATATATAAAAGGTGGCCTCAGTCACCAAGTGTTTGCCACCTTATTCCTTCCTTTTTGTTTGATTCCGCTAATCATTTTTTTCTAAATTTTTTAAAAACAAAAAAATAGTTTTAAAAAGTGTAATCAAGCAAGTCTTAAATTTTTTCTTCTCCAACATGAACAAGATGATATCATTTGATTAGCCTTCTTATTTTAAAAAACGAAATAAATTAAGGAATCGGAGAGGCAATAGGCAAAGCCATGTGGGAACCCAATAGTTGAACCCAATGAAGCCTGAAATCTTGATCTAGGCCAATATGGAAACCTAGTGCTTTGTTGTTGAGTTTATTTTATGCCATTATGGAAACCCAATAGATTTAACCAACCCACCATATCAAAGGATAATGCAAACGGCCCTTTGGCAGATTTTGCTGAGTTTATTGCTGAGTTATCAACGCCAGGGAATAAAGGAGAGCATGAGGAACAAGCACGTTTAAAAAAGAAAAAAAAGAAAGGAAAGAAGAAGTTGAAGTCTCAAGAAAATTCAAAAAATTGTATTACGATTGGGGTAGTAAATGAGGAAGCCGTAGTTAATCCCTGCTCTTTCGGGTTCACAACCATGTTCTTCAAATGTAAACAAAGTCTTTGTGGTACAACGTAACTCACCCAAGCCAGGCGTGTCGTTCTCTATCAATTGTGAAGGTGAGGGGTCTGTGGTTGGAGATGTGTCAGTTGGTGACTCCGGGATTCAGTTTTGCAACGAGAGGTTTTTAAAGGAACACGAAATCTCCATTGGTAACAAAATGTGGAGCTTTGCAAAAGAACAACTTGGTGTGGTAGGACAGAATAATGATGAAGTGTATGCTGACAGGTTCAGGAAAATGGAGGCCAGGGATCAGAGTGTTAAAGATAGGAAGGAGAATAACATGGGGTCTTCATGAAGATCGCAACATTTAACATGAGAGGGTGGGGGGGCGCGGCTAAGAGGAGACGCGCCTCAGGAAAATGATTGTGGAAGAAAAAATAGATTTCTGTATGATCCAAGAAACAAAGTGTGGGGAGCTGTCAAAGAGAGCAATTGCGAGTATATGGGGGGATGTAAACTTTGATTGGTTATGCAAAAGTGCTTCTGGACTATCGGGAGGGATGGTGAGTGTCTGGAAAAATGATATACTTGATGTAATATTTTCTTTTTCAGGTGAAAGTTTTGCAGGCATTTGTGCTAGAGTGGATGGTCAAATTTGCTACTTAGTCAATGTGTACTCGGCGTGCAACTTGGCGGGGAAAAGAAGATTATGGGAGAATTTGAAGGTCTTAAAAAGTCAATTTGAGGATGGAGAGTGGTGTGTGGCAGGTGATTTTAATGCAGTGGCTTCAAGAGGGGAGAGAAGTGGGTGCATTACAAATTTCAATCAAGCAGAAGCCAGAGAGTTATGTGGGTTCATGGAAGATCTGTCACTGGTTGATGTGTCGGCACAAGGTAAGAAGTTTACTTGTGTTTGGGTCTGATGGGAGGGCTAGTAGGTTGGACAGAATACTTCTCACTGACGGTTTGGTGGAGAAATGGAATGTAAGCACACAGTGGATAGGCGATAGAGAAATTTCGGACCATCGCCTGTTTGGTGAGGTATCTTCACCATAAAAATTGGGGGCCAAAGCCATTCGATTTAATAACCTACTGGTTGGAACATGGGAATTTAGAAACTTTGTCACACAGTGTTGGTCTTCCTTCCAAGTGAGAGGGAATAGCTCTTTTGTCCTGAAGGAGAAACTAAAAATGTTGAAAGAGAAACTTAAAGTATGGAATAGGGAGGTGTTCGGGTACAAGGAATTAAAGATTGAAAGGATAGTGAAGGACCTAAATGAAATCGAGAGGGTGGCAACAGACGGAGGTGGAGCTGACGATGATCAAAGGAGACGCCTAACTGAAGAATTTTGGCAAGATCTGCATGCAAAGGAAAGCCTTATTGCTCAGAAGTCACGTGTTAGGTGGTTAAAGGAGGGGGATTCTAATAGTCGATATTTTCATGCATGTATGAAAGGCAACAGAAGGCGTACTCAACTATCAAAACTATTGGTGGATGGAGTTTGGGTGGAAGACGTAACCGGGGTAAAGATGGCAGTGAAGAATCATTTTGAAGGAAAATTTAAGGAGGAAAACTACCATAGGCCCACTTTAGATGGGATCCACTTTAACAACATAACCGGAGTAGATAATGAATTTCTCTTGATGTCGTTTACCGAGGAGGAGGTAAAGGAGGTGGTGTGGGAGTGCGACGGCAACAAGAGTCCGGGCCCGGACGGGTTTAATTTTAATTTTATAAAGTCATGTTGGGATATATTGGCTCCAGAGGTATTGAGCTTCTTTGAAGAATTCCACAGGTGTGCTAGGCTGCCTAAAGCGATTAGTGCCTCCTTTCTTGCACTTATTCCCAAAACAAAGAATCCTCAAGGGTTAGGTGAGTATCGGCCAATCTCCCTAATTGGATGTCTATATAAAATGCTTGCAAAGGTCTTGGCGGGGAGAATGAAGAAGGTATTGAGAGGTGTCATATCGGATTGTCAAAATGCTTTTCTAGCAGGTAGGAACATCTTGGATGGAGTGGTTGTGGTGAACGAAGTAATAGATATGGCAAAAGGAAGAAACAAACATGTGTAATTTTAAAAGCGGACTTTGAAAAGGCTTATGACTCGATGAGTTGGGCTTATCTTGAGTACATGTTGGGGAGGATGGGTTTTAACGAAAAATGGAGACAATGGATGAGAGTCTGCTTTTCCTCCAATTCAATATCGGTTTTAGTTAATGGTAGTCCGACGGAGGAGTTTGTGGCCCAAAAGGGATTGAAACAAGGTGATCCACTAGCACCGTTCCTATTCCTAGTAGCGGCGGAAGGCCTAGCGGGACTTGTAAGGAAATGGGTGGAGACCGGGAACTTGAACGACTTCAAGGTAAGTAATTCTCTCTCAGTTGAGTTATTACAATTTGCGGATGATACGATATTTTTTTGTGATGGGGGTGATAAGAGTATATGGTGTTGGAAAGCAATACTCAGATCTTTTGAACTAGCATCGGGGTTAAAGGTAAATTTTTCTAAAAGTAAAGTAGTTGGTCTCAATGTTGAAGAGAGGATTTTGGCGGGAATATCACAATTTCTTGCGTGTAGGGTAGGTAAGGACTCTTTCAAATTCCTTGGGATCCCAGTAGGTGCAAACCCAAGAAGAGTGGCAACGTGGCAACCGGTTATTGAGGTGCTAAAAACCAGGCTAAATAGCTGGAAGAGTAGACAATTGTCCATAGGGGGAAGAGTAACACTTATCAATTCGGTGTTAGCCTCCCTTCCTTTGTACCTCTTCTCATTCTATAAGGCTCCGAGGAAGATTATTGAAGAAATTACAAAATTGCAAAAAAGGTTCTTGTGGGGAGGGGATGAAGAATCTAAAAAGATGGCTTGGGTGAGATGGAATATTATTTGTACCCCAAAGGATAAAGGGGGACTGGGAATTAAAAATCTAGAAGCCTTCAATATAGCTTTGTTAACAAAATGGAGGTGGAGGTTGTTGGTGGAGGAAGGTAGTCAATTATGGCGCAAGTTGTTAGTGGAAAGATATGGATTAAATGGTAGGTGGCCAAGAGCATCGGAATACACAAGGGGATGGGGGAAACTATCTATTTGGTGGAGAGATCTTTGCATCTTGGGGGAAGGTAGTATTCTGAATGAAGATTGGTTTGAGGGGTTAGTTAAACTAAAAATGGGAAGAGGGAATTTGGTAAAGTTCTGGACCGATTCTTGGCTGGGGAGGGATCCGATTGCGGCACTTTTCCCTCGGTTATTTGACAGTTGTTGTGAGCAAAATGCGGTGGTGGAAGAGATGGGGTTATGGACGGGTAATGGCTGGAAGTGGACAGTGAATATGGCCTCGGTTTCAAACAAACCGAACAATGAGAACTTGATTATTTGATGCAAATGTTCTTTGCCATCCACGCCAAATTGTGGCGGCGTGCGAATGATGGTCAGGACCTTGATCCGGCAAAGGGTTTCACGGTGAAAGGTTGTTACGATATCTAAAAAAAAAAAAAAAAAGATTAGCATACAATTTTGAATTGTGCGGGATATACCAAACTTAGTTGTTTCACTTTTTTATTAAAAAATGGTGCACAACCCCCAACAGAACACAATACTAACTAACTAAGAACATGACCAGGAGTGGAAAACCCCAACTATCGGCGAACAATAAGTGTCCAATTCAAATACGACACTGCTCAAACTATCAGCAAGCAACAAGTTTCACTTTCTTTTATGGTATCTATGATAATTTCTTAAATGAAATTTATTTCTTTAATTTGTTTGTAAGTGTTCTCCATTAATTTGGTCATCATAAACCAACAAATAAGCTAGCATAAAAGTTTCATCTAATAGATAAAATTTGCGGTGAGATCAATTTAAACAATGAAATCTACAATTAATGTTTCTTCCATGGTTTTTTATTTTAACAATATATATGTGGTAGAAAAGATTATTAAATAGATCAAAATGGCATTCTCGAAAGGTCACATAATTTGAATATATTTGTCAAGAATTGGGGAAATGGGCATGATCGAAGTTGACATAGATACGATAGAACAATCGAATGATAAAGTTGTTTTTTTTTAAACAATGATAAAGTTGCTTATGAACTTAGTTTCATAGTGCTTACATCAAAATCTCATTGCCCTATGTTTTTGTTTGTTTTTATTTTTTTTTAGTAAATTTATGGTGATATGAATCGCGTTATAAAAAATAGATCAAAATAGCATTTCAATATACAAGGCATAATAGTAGGTTTTATTGCACCACGATTCTTAAAGTTAAAGCATAAAACACAAACACAATATTGTTAAGTAGTTACAATAGCACTACTTGTGTTGGAATAAGTACTTCGCTTAATGACATAATCAAAATATTTTTCATAGTGAAAGAAGTTTAGTTTTGGCCTCCATGATAACCATTCACACTAAGTTCACCAGGTGAGCAAGGCGGTCATCTTAGGCTCAAGCACCGGGCCACCACTTGCAGGGGCTCCGGGCATGTCCCCACCCCGACATCCCGCATGTTACCACCACCGACATTCCGGGCATTCCGGGCATGTATCCACCACTGTGCATTCCAGCTTGCCTCCACCCCGCATACCGGGCATGCCACCACCACTGTGCATGCCGCCACCCCCGGAAACCAAGGAAAGCCAAACAATCGGGATGATCATGGTCTTCGATGCATGCATTTTTTCATATTCGACATCACTTGCGCTCTTTTTGCTCTTTAACAATCCTAGCTGCAAACACATAAATCAAAAACTTATTAGTTAATGTGTGAAACCAAGTTTATAATTTTTTTTAAACATTTCATAGGCAATTGGTAATGGTGAGCACAAGTCTCCATTCAAACATACCTATTGTAGAGATTGAGGAAGCCTTAGCCAAGTCTCTAGCTCTCACCTCAGAGGAAATCAAGACAACCATAGCAAAGAGGCCTAAAAGGAGTAGATTTTGTTTAGAAACCATTTTTCAAAAGTAACTTCAAACCAAAATCAAATAAATATCAAGCAACACAAAAGAGTGAAAAATAATGGTGAAAACATAATCTATATATAGGGGAAATACAAAGAGATTGTAGTTGACTTCTTGGCAATGAATGATTCTGTTGGTAGTTATAAAAGCTCCAAAAAATTTAATCTTATACAAAAGTTTGAAAAAAAACAATTTATGAAACCTTTTATTACGTAAGTTTTGAAGTTGAAATATCACTATGCTCTATTTTTTTGTTTGACTATATCACTATGCTATTTAATTACATTAACTTGAAAGCAATAAGAGAATCAATACATATCCAACAATAAAGACGGGAGTAAAACTGACAACGTGTTGGTGTATTTGACTAGTTCGAAATAATCTTCTTTTTAGAGGGAGACACCCAATTTGGACTCTATAATGGCTCATATAAAGTGTTTATCGTGGAGTTAGTTTAATTATAGAGCGGGTAGACATACTAGTTGTTTTTCTTCCATTTGGTGGAATAATGCTCTTACATGTATTAACAACTCTGACTTATTTTTTAGCACCTCTAGTGTTCTTATCAATGAATTCATTACTTATTGAAAAAAAAGGACAGGAGTAAAATTTATAATCCCCTCTCTTGATAGTAACTTATATCCTCTCAAGTACTTGTTGTATAAATAGGAGAGAGAGGGACACATACAAAATAATAATAATAAATGCAATAAACACTATAATCTTTTGTATTTGCCATTTAGAAATCTGAAAACTTCTCTAATGGAAACGGTGGATTAGTCATGGTTCATATGGATATAGCTTGTGATTTTAGGAATTTGATCCAAAATGGTCAATCCTTAGATGAGAAGTTGCAGTCTTGGAAACATCATCAACTTACGTCTCAAATTTCGCTAGGATATATTATGATCTTAAACAGAATTATTGGTGTCCAGGAATGAGGGAAGCTATACAGAGTACTATTAAGCATTGATTAAAAAAATATAAGTCAATTTAAAGTTTTGGGAAGCACAACGTCAAGCGTTTGTGTGTAGTTTGAGCCTGAAATTTTGCTTATCATTCACAGACGAATGGTCAAACACAAAGAAACAACACAAATCCTATAAGAAAAGGTGTACTTGAGGAAATTAGTCTTGGAATATGCATCTTCCATTTGTGTAACATGCATATACTAACATTGATCACTCGAGTATCAACATAGCTTATTATGGAACCCTGTACGGGCGAAAATCTATAAAGCATCAGAGTCGTGTAGAAGAAGCGACGTTTATGATTAGATTCAAAGAGGAAAACCTAATTTCACCCTGTTTTATAGAAAAGTTTCAAGTGAATAATTATGACACATAGTCATTCTTTGGTTAGAAGAACTGAGAATCACTTTAGAGATTGGTTGTTCTAATTTTTGATGACAAAAATCCAAAATTGTGGGGAGTAATGTAACACCACAAAAATATGCCTATTATATGAAGAATATAAATGGTATCAAAGCAGACCTCTCTCAGTACGGTGTGGTTCGAGGACGAACCAACCAGAAGCTGGTGGACATGTGACATACGTGTCTGCAGGGCGGGGAGTGATCGTCGGTGCCCAAAAGTTGGCACGACAAAGAGCGGCTCCTGGCAGCTTCAGAGTGAACGGGCGTGTGAATGAACCGAATACGCACCTGAATGAGAGGGATCCTGAGGCTTTGCAGGTGTAGGACTGTACAATTGATCAATGAATGCTTAAAAGAATTGATTTGGACTACCTATATACCAATAAGATGCATCCATTTCGGGAGCCCTTCCCATAAGAACTCCATAGTTAAGCGTGCTTGACTTAGAGTAGTAGTGGGATGACTGACCTTCTAGGAAGTTTCCCGAAAAGCGTGAAAGTGGGGACAACACATGTTGGAAAGGCACGTGTTGGTTTGTGGGGGCAATCGACAAGTACTTGACACAATAAGTACGTTGGACTCCTTGACACAACAAGTACTTGACACGAGTTGGACTCCTCCTGATAGATGTTAGAAACTACTTGACACAACAAGTACTTGACACGAGTTAGACTCCTCCTGATAGATGTATACGTTGCAGTTTCGTCTCCTTGGAGAAATTCTTGCGTCGACATGAACCTAACATTTAATTCTTATAAATAACCAATAAAATTATTATAATTGATTAAATTTAAAATTATCAATATCTTAAACAAGAAAAAGCAGAACACACATTAAATATGTTTTCATTGTAAATACTCCCTCCATCTCATACTAAATGATGCTTTGGCCATTTCGCATATGGGAAAAAGAAATTATTAGTTATTTTACAAAATTATTCTTCATTAATGATATGAAAAGATAAATTAATAGAATAAGAAGAAGAGACATTATTAAATAATGAAATATATGATAGGAAAAGGAAGATTAAAGCTTCATTGGTATTGTAAAATATCAAGTAATATGGGACAAACTTATTTGGCTAAAACGTCATATAATATGGATGAGAAGGAGTGATAATTTAATTTATTTAAATAATTAATTCTTATAATAATTTGATTGGTTGTTTTTTAGCATTCAATATTAGGGTCACACCTATGTTAGACATTCTTTGTCTTCTCTTATTTTAAACTGCATATTTTCATCTCTTAACAAACATAATATACCACATTTTAATCCATTTTATTAACTTTTTAATTTTGCTATAAATAAATTTCATTTAACAATGTTATTTTTACTTTTTTTTTATAAGTCAAAGAATTCATTTAAGGGGTACCACGAATCCGTTTACAATCATGAGATTGTCTAATACAATTCAATGGATTCTTCATCGAACTCTCAAATTCTATTGAAATATTTTTCCCCGCCTTGTTTATAAACCACCACCCCCAAGAAATTATTACAACATTGTTCCTATTAATCCAAATCACCCATACCAAAGAATAGGAATTAAAGAATATTGAATTGTTTGCGTAACCCTTTACCAAAATGAAGAACAACTTAGGGCTCGTTCGGGGTGGAAAAGTTTTTTTCCAATTAAGGATAAAATCGGACATGAAAGATGGACGGATTTCAATATGTTTCCTTGATTATCCCCATATTTAGTTGTAACTTTTCAAATTGAGAAAAAAAACAATTTTTTCAATAAGAGTTTTGTTGATGTTAAAATTTAAGAATAATGATTAATTATCAAAATCTTAAGAGTGAAAGACGTAGAAGAAGATGCACACAAAGAGAAGATAATAAAAGAGATGGAGTGTCATTTTCCTTAAAAGGGTGTACAAACTACAAACAGTTCAATGTTTTTTAAGTCTAATTCATTATTAATTACCAAATTATCTTCGGAAATAAATGTTAAACACCTCTCAATGAATTTGTTACGTGTTGAGTTTTGTTTTTTAGCTTTTAAGCTTTTGGCTATTTGAATTCGAAAATTTTATCATCACCAAGTTCCTCATTTCATTCAACCTGCATTTACTCACAATGAGTGAACTGTGTTGTCTTCTTCTTTAAATATTAGGATAGTTTATCATCTAAAACATTAACAATATTGTTATGTAATGCATCAACATTGTGATGAATGTGAAAGACAAATTAAAACAAAGACAATAATAAGGCTAGAATGATCCCTGCTCTTTATTGTAGCAAAAGTCGATCTAATTTGAATTTGAAGCCAATGGCTAATGGCAAGATGCCAAAACTCAAAGCCAATTAAACTCTAACACCCAAAGAAGCGAAATTTGTTTGTCAATGGTTGAAAGGATTGAAGATTTCAGATGGTTATGCTTCTAAGCTTGAAAGATGTGCAGATGTTAACATCGGGAATATGTATTGGATGAAACACAAATTTGATAACTAAAATGTATCACAAATTTTGGCCAAAGTGGGGGGAATGTGGATGTTGATTCTAGGAAGGAATTTTTTTATGTATTTAAGGTAAGTATCAATAGTACCATTTCATATATTGTTAAGTTTAATTTCTTGTTTAATATTTAATATAATCACTAATACATAATTTGTTTCTCCAAATACACAAAAAGTGGTGTGGAAGGCATTATTTAATCGTAAAGTTGGTTGTCTTCTTTCCGACATTCTTTGGGACACACGCTTTAAGAGGAGAGCTAGAAGCCCTATTGGATACATGATAGTGTCTTGGAGGCCTTCAAGAGACACCGAGCTACGACAGATTTACAAAAGATATCCGATAAAGAAAAGAAGAATAGAGCCTCGAGAGAATGGTGGCTCGCGTCACTACTATTGTGGATCGGTCAGTGAAGCTCAACATGCACCTAGATTTGTAAAGTTCTTTACAAATATATGTGTTATTTTAGTTAGGCCGATTAGTTAGAAATCGTTGAACATGTGTTTTTCACTTTTACATGCTAAGACATCGTATGCCGCACTCCTATTCATGAGCTACACAGCACATACATGCTAGGAAGGCAACATATGATTACATTGATGACTACTTGAGGAGGACTCGGGTAAAAACCTGAACACGATTTGTACTATATATTGTATTTTTGTTAAAATTTTCACTAATATGTTGTTTGATTATGAAAAATAGGAGGAGTTCCGTCAGCTGATGACTAAGGCGACCCAACGGAGTCAGTACCCTTTATGACGTGATCACTCGTCTGCAGGAGGATATGGCGAGGATGCAACGTGATTAGGCTGTATAGGAAGTTGAATTGGAGACCTCCAAAATTAGAGTAGCCATTTGATTCCCCTGATGATGGTGTTGGGTTAGGATTCGCCTCCGATGACGATGATGATGATGCGACATATTAAGATTTTTTTTGTACTATAATCGATTTTTATAACACTTTGTAGATTACATTTTAGTTGATTGATTATGACATTTTGAATTTCATATAAATTTTGCCAAAATTTTTATATTGAATGGTTTAATTTATTTTGTTCTTCGATATCTACAAATATTTAAAAAATATAAGCAGATTAAAAAAAAATTACCTCCACTGGTGATTATCAACAGATTTTCCCGTCGGTAATCTTGTCACCTATTATGAGTACCGATGGATTTGTCCGTCAATAATTAGCAATGGGCACACTCTTACACTAATTAGTGACGACACGACGGGCAAAACCGTATGCAGTAGTTACCGATCGAATCAATTTTTCCGTTGGCACGTGTTTTCGACTAGACAATTTGCAATGGGAACGACCCGCCTCTCTAATGCATTGAAAATCAGCAAATCGATCGTTTTTGGCCATTACCGACGGCTTTGCCTATCGGTAATCAACAGTTTTCTTGTAGTGACTGACAGAGAAGAGTGGTTTTGCATGCAAAAAATTAATTAAAAAAAAAACACTATTTTGTGAAAGTTAGTTGAAACATAATGAGATTTTAATAAAAGGAATTAAAATGTATTACATTATATTTGTTAAAGGAGTAAAATGTGCATTTTAAAATAAGAGAGGAACAGACTGTATTATATCAGAAGAAGGGATTATAATTTACTCTTGTTATTGGTGTTGATCCTTTTATTGCTTTCTAGTTAATAAGTGGATAGTGATGTTTCAATTTTACAGCTTACACTAATAAAGGTTTCATGACTCATATTAAAAAAAAATGTTGTTTTTGACTATTGTATAAGACTGAATTTATTCAAGCTTTAATTAACTACAAAACATGATCATTGCCAACTATTAATCCCTCTATGTATTTCCCATATATATAGAATATATGTTTTCCCCAGTATTTTCCGTATTGTCTTATATTATTTGATTTTGGTTTGAAATAATTTGATTTTGCTATGGTGGTCTTGATTTCCTCTGAGTTGACTACAGATTTGGCTAATAAGGCTTCCTCAATCTATGCAATAAGTTTGATTTTGCCTCTCAATTCTTATGAACATCTAAAAAACACTTCCAAGGGATTCTTCTTGTTTGATGATAAAACTTACTCCATCTATATTTTTTGTCTGATCCCAAAACATTTTAATTTACAATACTAATCATAGGTCAATTCCTAAAACAACCCTACCTTTTTGACTATCTTGGTAATCTATTTTATGAGTCAAAATGAATTAAAGAAGATTTTTTGTGTTAATTTTGGTCCCAAATATAAGAAAGTATTTAAGTTTTTAGTGTATATTTACTGTTTAAATACAAATTTTACCCTCATTGAATGTTTTGTCTTTTCAGTTCTCAATGTGAGTGGGAGTAGTGCACATAAATATTATTTGAGTGGAGTTATTTCACATGTGGAGTTAAGTGGAGGATATTTTGGAGAATTTACTTAAAAAAAAGAATTAAATGAACTTCTTTGTAGTGGTGACTTTTGTATTTTCTGCTTTTTCTTATAATATATAGGGGTTGGAGGGAGTATCATTTAGGCATTAGTTAAACTTATTTCACTAAGAAAAATACATTGATTGTGTCATTAAGTAAAGTACTTATTTGACAAGTAGGAAAAAAAATGATAGTGTTCTTGGAGTTTTTGATTTTACTCTAAGAATCATGATGCAATAAACCTATTGATGGTGACTCTGGTAACTGGCCATGTGATTGAAAATCATGGATAAATTTTCACTAATAGAAAAACTGAAATAGCGACAAAAACAAAAAATAGATTGGTCTTAAGATTTGGTGTCACTAATACTTAGAGACGAATTTTGCCATATCCGCCTCTAAATTCCCTTACTATTACAATTAGTGTTCTATAGATCCCATGCTATCTTATCTTTGTAATGTTTGTCCAAATCACCACCAAGCAATTACTGAGAAACACTTATGTTTTGGACTGGCCTGAGGCCCACTCACTAAGAAAGGCATTACTCAGCCTAAACCACTCCAGGAGTGATCAGTATGTTCTTAACCCTACCATCACGGACATGATCGTTCTGTACAAGATCACACATTTCCAGACCACCCACTGCGCAGTATATAAGTGGGGTTTGACACTGACAAGGTAATTTTTCTCACTCATTAGTAATTCCTTCTCTTTACTCACCCCACTGACTTGGGCGTCGGAGTGCAATTGTAGGTACACCCAGGCAGGCTTTTGAAGGCGTTCACCAGACAAAGGCTCATCATCAGCTCACCCCAATGGACGGTCTACTATAGATCAACTTATAATTTGTGGTCTTAGTTAGTCACTCTTCCAACATTAGTGAGGCCTCGAAAAAATTGTCATGAATATTTTGTGCTCACCATCAACAATTGCTTATAATAGGAGAATTCTAGGATAGTATATTTGAGTTTTGCTGGGCATCGATACTTTATAGGCAAAAATTATTCACAATTTAAATTTATTTTATAATAATTAAATATAAAAATATAATATATCATTATGTGATTGGATATTGTGTATCATACCCAACAAAACTATGGGTATCAAAGTATTCATCAATGTTATAAACTAATAAAAGTTGTAAAGTTTGTGTCATTCAATTGTTGATTTCCTCTCTCATAACAAAAATGCATGCACCGAAGACTGTGATCATCCTAATTGTTTATTTCTTAGGCTTCTCGGTATGCCTTGTTGGTAACGATATGATACCTGGAATGTGTAGTGGGGGAGACATGCCCGAAAGGCCAGGCAACGGATGCATGTCTGGACCGCCAAAAGGTGGCAGTACTAGTGCTCTTAAGATGCCTGGCCCACCGGGTGTAGAAAGGTACTCCTTTTTATATAGTTCGACAAATGTGAGAATAGTTTTGAGAATCTGATCTAATAGGTTGACTACATCCTTCGTGTTGGTTTAAAGACCCTTTACAACAATTTGATGTGTATTCTAAGACTTCCTATCAAGGTTTAGCCAGAGTAATGGCCTGTGCTACTAGAAACCTTAGGATTCATGAAAGTATCTAGTTAACACATGATCTAAAGTCAACAATCATAACCTTTATTATGAAGATTTGAAGGCATTAATTATCTTTATCGATCTAAGTTTACTGTGTTTCATGACCAAAAAAACTTCAAATACTTGTGTGATTAGAAAGGGTGAATATGGGACATCGGAGATGGATGAAATTTCTCAAAGATTATGAGTTTGGGTGGAAATAACCAACCAAAAATGGCTAATGTGGTTGTGATGCGCTAAGTAGAAAATCCTTTCTAGCACATTACACAAGACCAAATCCGACAACCTAGTTTTTCCTTATCTAAAAGAAATTTCCCTCAGGATATCCCTTTTGCTTAGGGCGAAGAACTAGGTTGTCGGAGGATTTGGTCTTGTATTTCTTCACATGACCCTATGCTAGCCATTATCCAAATAAATCACCTATATTTATTTGATTAAAACATTTTTCACACATCTCAAACATAAGTATTCTTTTGTACTTATGGGATTCTAAGACATAATCAATATAAATCTCCCTATTGGATTTATATGATGGAAAGCAGTTCACATATTAACAAGGCATATAACAATGTTACACAATCATTTTAAAGCATGATAAAGTGTAAAAGCAGCCTTTATCCTAAGCATATCATAAGGCTTGCTTTGATCCTTGTGTTGGTTTAGAAATCACATTCATTTACACTAATCATACTTGCAGAACATCAATAGCATGCTTAATGACTCCTTAAACGCAAATCATCAACTATTATCACCAATAATCATCAGATTAACATTCCCAACATATGCATGAAATGAATCAAAATATAGCATTCAACTTTGCTTAATACGTAAGTGTATGTTTTGAACAACATGTCTTAATGATCAAAATATTCAACTACACTTAATATTATGATCATCATGTTTACAACATAAACCGCTTCTAAAATAAAAGACTAAGAAAGATGAGACAAACTTTCAATGACTCTCATCAAGTGTCTTTCACGTGCTTATCTAAAAAGAAAAAGAAATGAGATGAAATTATAATCTTAGTTAGTCCTTCACGACCTTTAATAACCTCTAGGTTCCAATACACACAATAGCTTTTTTTTTAGATAAGCAAGATATATATTGAAGGGGGCACTAGGGGTGAACCAACCCTTACATCGGTTAGGGAAGGGGGAGAGGTTTCATTAAAACCTCCCTGGGCCAAAACCCATTGCGAAAAAGACCCAGGCAGAAAAAAAGAGTACCTCAGTACAATAATGTATTACAATGAAGAAAAACACCCCAACCGACTGCTATACCAGTCTGAGTAGAGCATTCCACTATTTCTCCCCCTTATAGCAATGAACCATCCCCAAGAAGTATGTTTAATAGCTGCTAAAATCACTACAAGAAAATCACTGATTTGCCACGGACATTTCCGTCGCAAATGTACAAATTTCCGTGGCAAAACAACATTTGCCACGGACAAAAATTGGTCGCAAACCCGTGGCAAATTTTTCCGTCGCAAATCCGTGGCAAATTTTTCCGTCGCAAACCCGTGGTAAATTTTTCCGTCGCAAATCCGTCGCAAATTTTTTAAAAAAAAATAAATCCAGCAATTTGTTATGATCCAACATCATTATCATAATATAAAAGGAACATGAATCCACAGACAAATACAGAGAGATCATCATACTCCCCTAATCCTAAACCAAATCAGAAAACATCATACTCCCCTAATCAAAACCAATACAACATAGGAGAAAAGGCCACAAGACCAGCCAGACTCTACAACAAACTCATTCGTCCTAGAAGAGAAGAACTCAAACTAACTGGAAAGCAGTAAAAAAGGGGGTGCGAGAATTAAATGTTTAGGCTCATAAGGAGCAGTCCCAACCAACTCTTTCGTCGGCCTCGTTCACTGTAACGAGTCTTGCACCATCTATTGATTCGTATCCACAACAAATGACCTCCTCCCGGCTTCCTTCCTCTTCATGCCATACTCCCGGCTTCCTTCCTCTACATTCTGCTCCTCTGTGTAATGTTCTTCATTTTGTTCAGTCAACTGCAACAAAAGGACAACAAAATAGCTTTTGTAATTCTACTTAGTGTTTTATCTTAAATAAACTCGGATTGTGATTAAGAACATAGTATGAATACAAAAAAACTCATGCGCACATAGTATATGACACTATTTAATCCATGGGAAGTCGTTCACGGGTGTATCGGCAATTACAAGGATCGCCAACAAAGAGTGGGGTCGGCCCGACCAATGAAACCAGCCCGAACACGCTGCTTGGATCGCAATTCTCGGGACCGGCCGAAATCTTCGCTAACGGTCGGGACTCTGCAGTATATATATGCCATTCGCACATGGCATCAGCACGCTCTCTTACCTTGTGTTATCTCGCCTCGAGCGACCTCTCACTAGATCGTCGGAGTGTCTTTGCGAGTACCACCCGAGGTGCTCAACAAAGCCGGGACCGGTCCTCTCATTCATTCAACGGCCAAACCCGGTCGGCGGGACAACAATAACTTCAACACTTCATTGGTCAAGGTACGATCAATTGGCGACCACGATGGGAGGCCCGAGCGCTATCATACTCCATTCATGGCTCCACGCGATCGCCCCAGGCGAGGCCTCATCGAGACTCAACCCCTCCGGGCAACATCCTCAAAGAATGGACCGGGCGTGTGGCGTTATTATCCACGAATCTCAAGGACATCCACGACAGAGCCCTCATACTGCACAATGCGTGGGCCGGTCCTTCAACAGATTCACCGCCTGCCCTAATGATCTACCGCCCGAGCCGATTCAAGCGGGCATTCAGAACCATTGCGAGCATGTCACTCGTGCCGTTCTACGATCCTCGCATAACAAGAACCAGGTTATCGCAGACGAGATGAGCCGATCTCTCGCTACGAAAAGAGGTCTATCCCGGACACCCACGTGCGGGAAGGCGGAGAACCTTACGCCGACGCCGACCTACTGCGCGTGCACCAAGTTCTCAAGACATCGCGAAGGTCACGTGTCAATCTCGGCCGATTTGGATGCTCGTTATGATCCGGATAGCGACCCGGAGGATAACGATGACGACTTAGCCCGAGAGCTAAAGAACAAGTTGAAAAGACCAGAACCTCATGGGGAATTGGAAGATGTGCAGTTGGGAGACGACCCAACCAAGACGGTTAAACTCCGGTAGCGACCTACCGAGCAGGTGAAGCAAGACCTTGTGCAATGTTTTAAAGACTATGCCGACCTGTTCGCATGGCAGGCATCAGACATGCCCGGCATTCCTATCGAAGTAGCCTACCATCAACTTTCAGTCGATGAAGGGGTTAGGCCAGTCGCTTAAAGAAGACGAACTCAGAATGAGGAAAAATCTCAAGCCATTGCAAAGCCGCTGAGGACCTCATAAAGGCCAACTTCATCGAAGAGATCAAGTACACGCACACGTTATCCAATGTCGTGTTGGTTAAAAAGAAGAATGGCAAATGGAGAATGTGTGTAGATTACACCGACCTAAATAAGGCGTGCCCGAAGGATGCCTTCCCTGTGCCCAACATTGACAAATTGGTCGATGGTGCCTCGGGTTATAACTTATTGTCTTTTTGGGCGCTTATTCAGATACAATCGAGATCACGATGTATCCACCCGATCGACACAAGACAACCTTCATGACGGATCGAAATTTTTGAAGATAAGGTGATGCCTTTCGCCTAAAAACGCCTGGAGCGACTTACCAAATAATGATGAATAAAATTTTCAAGAGGCGATCCGTCGAATCTCCGAGGTGTACTTGGGCGACATGATCATCAAAAGTGGGACCGATCCGGATCATGTGAACGATCGATGAATCCCCATCACATGATGTTTTTCAAAGGTAAAAGAAGGGATTTTATTGTGAAGTTGTGATGAATTAATGTGAAGTGTTGGGAGAATTCGGCAAATTGTGCTATTAGAAGCTTATGTATTATGCACCGGTTATGCTTGGATTCTTGTGTGTTTTTGTGCCAGTGAATTACAAGGTCTTGAAGAACAAGTGGTACAAGAAAGGGAAAGAAAGAAAGCCGGGCGCGGGACATGGCGCGACGCTACTGGACGCGCGCCACAAGTCGAAATTCGTGAAGGCGGGCGCGGACGAGCGCGCGCCGCATGGACGACGCGCCACAAGTCGTGGAAGCGGTAGGTGGCGCGAACTCACGCGAATCGAAGCGCGCGCCGCTAGCTACGCGAGAAAACAAATAAAAACGCGATTTTACGTTGGAGCGAGGACTTTTGGACGTTTTTGGAACCCTAGCACGCGAAGAGAGCTCATTCCACCTGACGGCAAGCGAGGAATCAAGACTTGGGAACAAGGATTGAGGATTCTCATGCATTCATCTTCATCATTAACTTGTAATCCTTCCTTCTTCTCTTTTATCTTTCATCATGTGTAACTAAACCCCTCTTGTTAGGGATGAATTGATCTTGATAGAGCACTAGGTAGCTGGTATTGACTGTGTTTATTGTTTCTCTCTCGTATCTTGTGAATTGAAATTTAGTTTTAATCATTTACAATTGGGAAATTGTGAGATTATCTTTATTCGATATTTTAATGGAAGTTCTTATATTTGAATCGTAGAATTTCAATTCCTGCAATTAAGCTTAGGGATATTCTCCGAATTGTTGTACGTGCGGACTCTAGCATTTAAGGCTTGTAGGTAATTAGGATTACCTAAGGAATTAGGGGTTTTAATAATCTATAAAGGACTAGTTACCTAAGGAATTAGGACTTAGTTATTATAACGAATTCGGTAGCAAAATATAGAGAGAGATATCCTTGATGTTAAACCAGTTACATAGTGCGGAAGCAAGAGACGTTCATCCCTAGCATTCATTCTTATCGTAGTTCGTCAACGTTTTCTAGTTTAACTTTATTAAAAAAAACTTCAAAAATAATTTATTGCTTTAATTCGAGCTTCATAGCTCAACCTTTTCAAACAAACCTTTTCAAATTGGTTCAATTAGTAATTGTTAACGTAATTAGTAAATTAAATTCGATCCTTGAGGACGATATCCCGGTTCTTACCGGTTTTATTACTTGCACGATTTGGTACACTTGCCAAATAGTTAACAAGTTTTTGGCGCCGTTGCCGGGGAATCGAAATTAATTTACTAATTAATTCGAAGGCAACTGCTAATTCGAACCCGTACATAATTGCATTCACTTTAGTTTTATTTCTGCTTATTTTTGTTTATTGTATATATATCACACAGTTTGCTTTGACACTTGTCTAAGTTTGTTGTTTTCTCAGTGCATGCGCGGAGTTGTTGATCCTAAAGATCTTCTCTTCGATCCGGAAATTGAGAAAACCGCTAAAGCTAATAGAAAGGAAGCAAGGTTAAGGAAGCAAAGAGCAACAACCGGAGAATCTTCTGTGCAACAAATCGTGGATCAAATCATGGGAGACAATCCACCACCGCCGCACTCTTGGCGACTTTGGGAATAGGAACCAAGGCGCCCAAGCTTACACCTTCCAACTTTGTGGGGCTGTAGCATTTGAGATCAAGTCTTCGATCCTCACCGCCTTGAAATCGAGAACAATTCTGCTGGTCCGATCTTTGAAGATCCAAATCAACATTTATTTCAATTCTATGAAATTTGTGGGTCCACAAATCCTGCGGGGTGATCAAGACCGAGAAAAGTTGCGTCTCTTTCCTTATTCTTTGACCGGTAGAGCTAAGGATTGGTGAACACTATCCCAAAGAGGAATCATTAACAATTGGGGTGAGCTAGAGAGCAAGTACTTAGAAAGATTCTTTCCAATTTCTAAGTTCATCAAGAAACGGGCTGAAATATCAAATTTTGAGCAAGGAGATGGTGAGTCGCTGTATGATGCTTGGGAAAGGTTCAAACTGTTATTAAAAAGATGTCCTGGGCATGGTATTGATGATTTTCTGCAGTTGCAAACTTTCTGTCATGGGTTGCGACCTCAAACAAGGATGATGTTAGATGCCTCAGCTGGAGGATCTTTGGGTACTAAAACTGCAGAGGAAGCAAGACAGTTAGTGGAGCATATGGCCTCTAATGAGTACAAAATTCAAAATGATAGGGTGCCACAAAGAAGAAAGGGATGTTGGAGTTGGATTCTAATAGCGTGTGTGTTAGCTCAACAAAAGGTAATGTCACTCCAAATTGAAGCTCTTACTAAACAACTAGCTGCTACTCTGCCGGGTGGATCTCAAACCCCTGCGACCGTTCAAGCAGTACACCAGGGCGCATGTAACTATTGTGGTAGACAAGCTCATGAAGGTGATTGTGCAACTCATGGAGATAACAGTGAACAGGTCAATTATATGGGCAACTTTCAGAAGCAAGGTGGGAATCCTTATTCTAACACCTACAATCCCGGGTGGAAGAATCATCCCAACTTCTCTTGGAAGAATAATGACAGTGTAGGGTCACATCAAGAAAGAACCTAGTCAAGAACAAAGAAAACCATCTCCTATGGAGGAAGCGTTGACCCAGTTTATGCAAATGACAAAGACAACTTTTCAATCACAAGAGCAAGCCATGAAGAGTATGGAAAAGAATCATGAAGCTTCCATAAAGAATCTAGAAACTCAGATTGGCCAGTTATCAAAGCAGCTTGCTGAATCATCTAACAGTGGATTCTCTGCTACCACTGTTGATAACCCAAGGAATGAAACTGCTAAGGCTATTTCACTAAGAAGTGGTCGGGAGTTGAAAACGCCTGTGGTGACTTGTGAGAAGAAGGTGGAAGTAGAAAATGAAAAAATTGAGTTGAGTGAAAAAAATGAAAATAAAAAAATTGGGGAAGTTGAAAATGAGCAAAGTGAGGAAGGTGTGAAGTCTAACCTTAATGAAAACAATTTGTTCTCTGATGTGCAGGTACAAGAGAAACCCAAAGCACCCTCTCCTCAAGTGAAGCTGCCCTATCCATATGCTAGCAAGAAAAATCAAAAAGATGAGCAGTTTTCAAAGTTCATGGAGATTTTCAAGCGACTTCAGATTAACATCCCATTCGCAGAAGCTCTAGAACAGATGCCCATCTATGCCAAGTTCATGAAGGAGCTCTTGACAAAGAAGAGGAAATTCAAAGAAGATGAAACAGTGGCTTTGACGGAAGAGTGCAGTGCCATAATTCAAAGGAAGCTTCCTCAGAAAATGAAAGATCCGGGAAACTTCACCATTCCGTGTGCAATTGGCGACATAACCATTGGCAAGGCTCTCTGTGATTTGGGGGCTAGTATTAATCTGATGCCATTGTCTATGCTGAAGAGACTTGGTGGTGGTGAGGTGAAACCGACTAGAATGTCTCTGACACTTGCTGATCGATCAGTAAAATATCCCTATGGAGTGTTGGAAGATGTTCGCCGTGAGTTGATAAATTCTGCTTTCCTGGTAGACTTTGTGATACTTGACATGGAGGAAGATGCAGAGGTACCACTTATCCTGGGTAGGCCATTTTTAGCCACAGGGCGAGCTTTGATTGATGTGCAACAAGGGAAGCTGATCTTAAGGTTCCAGGATGAGAAGATCACTTTTAATGTTTTTGAAGCTATGCGCCATCCGGATGACAAAGGACGGTGTTTTTTAGGTGGATATGATTGATAACTCGTGAAAGAGACCTTTAGACAGAAGTACCATCTCCACCATTGGAGAATGTAATTGTGAATTCTATTGAAGAAGCGAGAAGAGCATCCGGGTAGTGAAATAGAAGATCAGTATCCTAGCGATTTGAAGCTTCTCAAATAGAAAACGTCTCAAAGAAGAGGAAGAGATAGATAGGGGAGAGTCCCGAGAAAAAGATTCTTGAATTGAAACAACTCCTCTCATCCAAGTATGTGTTTCTTGCAGATAACGCTCTTCATCCAAACTATCATTAGCAGCTCCTTGACCAAATTGGAAGAGGAAAAACTAATGAGGGTACTAAGAAGCAACAAAAATGCGTTGGGTTGGACTATCTCTGATCTTAAGGGGATAAGTCCAGCTTTTTGCATGCATAAGATCAAGTTGGAAGAAGAATTCAAACTCGTGATCCAACCTCACGGAGACTAAATCCTACAATGAAAGAGGTAGTGCGCAAGGAAGTGTTAAAGCTCTTAGAGGCCGGGATGATTTATCCTATCTCAGATAGCTCATGGGTAAGTCCGGTACACGTGGTTCCTAAGAAGGGTGGTATGACGGTAGTGAAAAATGACAAGAATGAGCTGATTCCGACTCGAACCAAGCACGGGTTGGAGAATGTGTATAGACTCTACCGGAGGTTAAACCAGAGCAACCGGGAAGGACCACTTCCCTTTGCCATTCATGGATCGAATCTTTGGAGAGGTTGGTGGACAAGCATTCTATTGCTTTCGGATGGATACTGCGGGTATAACCGGATAGTCAGTAGACCCGAAAGACCAAGAAAAGACGAAATTTTCACATGTCCCTTCTGTGTTCGCATATCGGAGGATGCCGCCGGGTTGTGCAATGCTCCAAAGAACTTTTCAAAGGTGCATGCTTTCTATATTCTCCGATATGATAGAAAATTCAATTGAGGTCTTTATGGACGATTTTTCTGTTTTTGGTCCTACTTATGATTCTTGCTTGGCTAACCTTGATGCGGCTTTAAAACGATGCGCTGAAACCAATTTAGTTTTAAATTGGGAGAAGTGCCACTTTATGGTCAAGGAAGGTATTGTGCTTGGCCATAAGATTTCTGCAAAAGGCATCGAGGTTGACCAAGCAAAAATTGAAGTGATAGAAAAGCTACCTCCTCCTCTAAATGTAAAAGGAGTGAGAAGTTTCTTAGGACACGCCGGTTTCTATCGACGTTTCATAAAAGACTTCTCCAAGATTGCAAAACCCTTATGCAATCTACTTATTAAGGAGGCTGAGTTTGAATTTGATGATGATTGTCTGTGTGCGTTTAATATTTTAAAGGAAAAACTTGTCTCTGCTCCAATCATATAGTAGCCCCAAATCGGGATGCTCCGTTTGAGCTCATGTGCGATGCTAGTGATTACGCAGATGGAGTCTTTGTATTGGGCGTAGATCGGAGAAATTTTTCATGCCATATATTATGCTAGCAAGGTCTTAAATGAGAATCAAGTTAACTATGCAACAACCAGAAAAGAATTGCTAGCCATAGTATTTGCACTAGAAAAATTTCGGTCCTATTTGGTTGGATCGAAAGTAGTTGTTTTTACCGACCATGCAAAGAATTAAATATCTCACTAACCAAGATGCGAGTCCAAGCCTCGACTCCTTAGATGGATTTTGCTTTTGCGAGAATTTGACTTGGAAATCAAGGACAAGAAAGGGAGCGAGAATGTGGTAGCGAGATCATTTGTCAAGGTTGGATAACAAAGAAGTTGATCATGGCAAGAGAAAGAAATCTTGGAAGAGTTCCCGGATGAAAAGTTACTTGCAATTGTAGAGAGACCGTGGTTCGCAGACATTGCAAATTATAAGGCAAAGGAAAGGTCCCTAAAGATTTCACATGGCAACAAAAGAAAAAGTTCCTTCATGATGCCAATCACTACCGTGGGATGATCCTTATCTCTACAAGGTTGGGGCGGATGGACTTTTGAGAAGATGTGTGTCCAGTGCCGAAAGTAAAAGCATTCTTTGGCATTGTCATGACTCTCCTGTGGAGGGCACTATAATGGGGAACGCATACACCGCTAAGGTTCTCCAACTGCTTTTTCGCCATCCTCTTCAAGGATGCATATGAATACGTGAGAAGTTGTGACAAATGCCGAGGGGTGCAATATTTCACGTAAGGGGAGATGCCACTGAACCCCATCCTTGAAGTAGAAGTTTTTGATTGTTGGGGCATAGACTTTATGGGACCATTCCCACCCCCTCTTACAACTGTGAGTACATATTAGTGGCGATTGACTATGTTTCCAAGTGGGTTGAAGCCACTTTGCTCTCTCGCCAAGAGTGATTCCCAAACTGTGGTTAAATTTGTGAAAAGAACATCTTCTCTAGATTTGGTGTGCCAAGAGTCCTGATTAGTGATGGGGGTAGCCACTTTTGCAACGCCTATCTCAACAATGTGCTTTCCAAGTATGGTGTTACGCATAAAGTGACAACTCCGTATCATCCTCAAAGCAATGGTCAAGCAGAAGTTTCAAACAGAGAAATCAAGAGGATCTTGGAAAAGACAAAGGGGAAACTCAAGAAAGGATTGGTCCTTGAAGGTAGATGATGCGCTTTGGGCATACTGAATGACTATAAGACACCTTTTAGGCATGTCTCCATACCAATTGGTTTATGGTAAAGCTTGCCATTTGCCGGTTGAACTTGAGCACAAAGCGTATTGGGCATTAAAGTTTTTGAATTTTACCACTTCAGCCTGTGGGGACAAAAGAATCTTACAATTGCATGGATTAGATGAGTTGCGTTTGCAGGCATATGAGAACAATAAAATTTACAAGCGAGAGAATGAAGGCCTACCACGACAAAAAGCATCTCAAGGAAAGAGTTTCATCCAGTCAAGCAAGTGCTATTATTTAATTCGAGACTCAAGCTTTTTCCAGAAAATCAAATCCAAGTGGTCGGGCCCTTTGTTGTAAAAGAAGTGACTCCTATGGAGCAATTGAAGTAGAGGAGCCCGAGTCAAAAGATCTTTCAAGGTAAATGGGCAGAGGTTGAAGCCATACTTAGCGAAGTGGTGGATAGAGAGAAGTTCGGCATTGGTTTTAAGCGACCCTTGAAACCGGAGGTAACGCTGCTAGTGACGTTAAAGAAGCGCTTATTGGGAGGCAACCCAACATTCTTTATCCCTATCTCTTTACTTTTCTGCATTATTTCATTTTTTTTTATAGTATTTTAGGATACAGATAGGTCCTCCATTTTAGCAAGTTAAAACTGAGTTCCATGTCAGCCAGCGCAACAACAACGTGCGCGCGCGCGCACTCTGCGCGCGCTGTAAGGCGCTTCTCCTGTTTAGTAGCGCGGACACTGGCGCGGGCGCGCCACTCTGCGCGCCAGAAGGTAACTCTCCCTGTTTAGTAGCGCGGACACTGGCGCGGGCGCGCCACTCTGCGCGCCAGAGATCAACTGTCCCTGTCTTGTAGCGCGGAGACTCGCGCGGGAACCTGCGCGGCCGCGCCCTGGGAACCATAACAGCGCTGTTCTGCGCGTTTTACCCTATTGCTGCCGTTTCCTTCCTCCTTCTCTCAAGAGCACGAATTTGGTTGAAAAATAATTGCAAGAATCAAGTCAGGATTTGTGTGGGTTTACCTTGTTGCATCATCTAGTGCTAGAATTAACAACTAACATCAAGTAAGTGCTCTCAAATTCTTCCCATTTTTCATTAAAAATTCATCTCATACATTCAAAATTCATCTCATACATTCAAAATGTGAAATCTGAAATTGATGATTATATGAGTGTTGGAAGGATTGATTGTCTGTGATATTGCCAAATTTTGTGTTAGATTGTTGAAAGGAACAAGATTGTGGTATTTTTAGGGTGTGGGTGTTTGTTGTTCATAGTGGGTTTTGGGACGTATACAAAGTGTTTGTTAAAATGCTTCATTGAATTGAATTTTGAAAAAAAAAAAAACATGCCTTCCCATTGTGAACAACAACTTAGTGCTTACAGTTGTATGGTAAATTTGTCGTGTGAACTCATTGCGTTCAACAAGAGTAATGTGGTGATGATCTCGAGTAAATTTTACTTATCTATGTGTTTATGGTGCACTAACCTTTACCCAAAATTTTGCACAACCCTGTATGTGTTTATACAGGATATGGCTGGTGGAAAAGGTCGTGATAATGAGCCAAAGAGGAAAAGGGGTGCTCGTGCTTCATCATCTCAGAGTTTCGATGCCAACAGGTTCAGGTCATTGGGGTGCAAGAATTTCTATGACACATTCCCAGAATCCTCCCCTTCGTGAGAGAAGGCCATACGCCTCACTCTCGGGGTGACTATCCGTAGAGATCCAACAAAATATTGAGGAGAGAGGATGGGAAAGTTTGTGACCTATCCTAAGAAGGCGAGTCAAGCTCTCACCTTGGAGTTCATTGCTAATGTCAATCCTCACCACGATGATGACGGGACACTGCGCTTTCCTCTTAACACCAGTTTTGTTCGGGGTTGTGTTGTACCATTCGATTCAACCACTATCAATGAGCTATTTGAGATACCTCATGTATCACTTGCAAGATGTGGGTTTAGGCAAAGGTCGAGGAGGGAGCCCAAGGAAGATGAAGATCATGCTGTAGAGATTCTGAGAACACTGTGCAAACCAGGTGTTGATTGGGAAAGGAATGGATATGGTGATCCTATAAAAATCAAAACCAAGAATCTCACCCCGATTGCTAGAGGATGGGCGGATTTTATTCTTCATACAATCTTCCCATGCTCTAATCAAACGGAATTACATGTCCCTAGAGCATCCCTAGCCACAGCAATCATGAAAAGGGAACCAATTAATTTGGGGTCGGTGCTTGAAAATGAGCTCCTGGAATTTGCAAAGATTAAAGTAGAGAAAAAACCATGGTGGAGGCATGCTAGCCTTATCACACTATTGTGTGAAAAAGCGGGAGTTGATGTGGAAGCTGAAGAAAAAAATATTGATCCAGGTAAGCCAATCACTGGGGATTGGATCCGTCTTCGCTACAATCTTGTTCAGGCACCCCCAGCTGAGGCCCCAGCTGAGCCCCAAGCAGAGCAAGAAGTCCATGAAGAGCCCATGTTCCAATTTGAGGACTTCGAGCCACAGTGGCAGCTATCAAGGGAAGATTTTCAACAACTGCAGGGAAGAATGGATGTTTTGGCAGAGGAGCAGAGGAGGATAGCAGAGGAACAGAGGAGAATGGGCGAAGAGCACAGGATGGGGATGCAAGCTCTCTATAGGGCCATCTGTAATTCTCAGAGGGGAGAGCAGATGGATCCTGATGCTGACATATTTCAGGCGCCTCCACCAGATTCTGGACGCGGTTGAGCAGTCTACTCACCGCCAGGTTACGTTTTCTCTTTCCCTTCTTTTCTGCTTTAAATTGACTGTGTAGTTTAATGTTTTCCTTAGGTTAGTTGTAGTTTTGAATTTTATTTTAGTTTTTGCCTGAGTCTTTGTACATAGGTCTTCCCATAAATCAATCAGTGAGGACACTGCTGTGTTTAAGTGGGAGTACTATTGTGAGGTCAATGTCATAGATATGGACAATCATGTAGCAAATTTTCAAAAAAAAAAAAAAAAAAAAAAAAAACAGAGACAGTTGAGCAACTTAGTGATGATCTGGTGAGAATTGAGCGAATAGTACCCCGGTGGTGAATGAATTAGTGCAATCTTGCTTCCACACTTAAAACACTAACCAGTAAAACTTAGTGATCCTAGAGATGTGGGCAGCTAAGCTAGTGTGGTGGACCATGAGAGTCGTCAAATTTTTACTAAAAATGTAGGGTAGTTGTAGAAACTAAGTTTGGGGTGCATCAGTTGTACTAAGGCTGGGCATGAGGATTGTAGGATGATCAGTGCATCGTGTGTGTTAATGTGTGTGTGCAGCACTGTAACGTCTACCCGTAACGTTATAGTGTATGTCGTGTGCGTTAATGTGTGTGTGCAACCTCGCGCGGCGTCTACCCGCACACCGTAGTGTATGCCGTGTGTGTCGAGCGGCGTGCGTGTGTGCAACAACTGTAGCGTCTACCCATAACGCTAAAGTGTATGCCGTGTTGTTATAAAAAATAAAAATTGCTGCAATGTCCCAAAGCAAATGTTGATCAAACCCAGACAATAATGTAATGAAAGGGGTTGCAGCCCAAAAAACAAGTTGTGTAGTTGTGTTGAGTGTGTTCATAGTCTGAATTGTGTGTGATAATAGTTTGTGCACTGGTCTAATCTGAAATGCCTATTTAAGACCCTTTGTTGTGCTTGATGCCCTTGAACCTTACGTGGAAACGTTAATCTACTACCTATGTTTTGAACCATCTTTGACATTCTCGGAAGAAAGCCCTCTCAGTTCTAGTTGACTGCATTTTGAAACTAGCTTTGTTCCGACTGAGTTAAGTGTCACACACACACACTTTCGAGCAAGATTGTATTAGTGAAAATACCACATGGGGTTTGGAATTGAGTGGCCAGTCTGAAAGTTGATGCTCAACCTGTTTCTTTTATGTTTATGTTATGTAATGTATGCCTATTTTGATTATCTGCATTATCTATGTCTAAATTTGTCTGGTTTGTCTTGTCCTGTCTTTGCTTGAGGACAAGCAAATGTTTAAGTTGGGGGTTGTGATGAATCCCCATCACATGATGTTTTTCAGTGTAAAAGAAGGGATTTTATTGTGAAGTTGTGATGAATTAATGTGAAGTGTTGGGAGAATTCGGCAAATTGTGCTATTAGAAGCTTATGTATTATGCAATCGGTTATGCTTGGATTCTTGTGTGTTTTTGTGCCCAGAATTACAAGGTCTTGAAGAACAAGTGGTACAAGAAAGGAAAGAAAGGAAGAAAGCGGCGCGGACATGGCGCGACGCTACTGGGCGGCGCGCCACAAGTCGAGAAATTCGTGAAGCCGGCGCGGGGCGGCGCGCCATGGCTGGACGGCGCGCGCCACAAGTCGAGGGAAGCAGGTAGGCGGCGCGAACTCGCATGCGAATCGACTGCGGCGGCGGCCATACGCTCTGTGAAAAACAAATAAAAACGCGATTTTACGTTGGAGCAGGGACTTTTGGACGTTTTTGGAACCCTAGCACGCGAAGAGAGCTCATTCCACCTGACGGCAAGCGAGGAATCAAGACTTGGGAACAAGGATTGAGGATTCTCATGCATTCATCTTCATCATTAACTTGTAATCCTTCCTTCTTCTCTTTTATCTTTCATCATGTGTAACTAAACCCCTCTTGTTAGGGATGAATTGATCTTGATAGAGCACTAGGTAGCTGGTATTGACTGTGTTTATTGTTTCTCTCTCGTATCTTGTGAATTGAAATTTAGTTTTAACTGTTTACAATTGGGAAATTGTGAGATTATCTTTATTCGATATTTTAATGGAAGTTCTTATATTTGAATCGTAGAATTTCAATTCCTGCAATTCGTAGCTTAGGGATATTCTCCGAATTGTTGTACGTGCGGACTCTAGCATTTAAGGCTTGTAGGTAATTAGGATTACCTAAGGAATTAGGGGTTTTAATAATCTATAAAGGACTAGTTACCTAAGGAATTAGGACTTAGTTATTATAACGAATTCGGTAGCAAAATATAGAGAGAGATATCCTTGATGTTAAACCAGTTACATAGTGCGGAAGCAAGAGACGTTCATCCCTAGCATTCATTCTTATCGTAGTTCGTCAACGTTTTCTAGTTTAACTTTATTAAAAAAAACTTCAAAAATAATTTATTGCTTTAATTCGAGCTTCATAGCTCAACCTTTTCAAACAAACCTTTTCAATTTGGTTCAATTAGTAATTGTTAACGTAATTAGTAAATTAAATTCGATCCTTGAGGACGATATCCCGGTTCTTACCGGTTTTATTACTTGCACGATTTGGTACACTTGCCAAATAGTTAACAACGACCTGAGGGAAATCTTTGAAGAAGCTAGGAAGAATTCACTCAGGCTGAATCCAGAGAAGTGTACCTTTGGGGTGAGGGCCGGCAGATTTTTGGGCTTCCACCTAACTGAAAGAGGGATAGAAGCAAACCCTGAGAAGTGCGGCGGCGGCCGCATGACATGAGGCCGCCAAGACCAACCAAAAAGAAATCCAACAAATGAACGGATGGTAGCAAATTTATCCAGTTCATACCAAAAGCGGCCTGCAAGTCGCTTCCACTGTTCAGACTCCTGAAGAAAGACATAGACTTTGAGTGGACCGACCAATGCCAATGAGCATTGGAGGAATTGAAAGAAGCATTGACTAACCCGCCAATTATGACCAAGCGCCTGCCGCGAAACATCAGATTTATACTTGGCGATAGCGAAAGTTTTGAGTCTTGTGTTAGTCGAGAAAGCGACCTAAAGCGAAATCCGTCTACTTCATCGCAGAAGTGCTGCAAGGACCCGAGCCGAGATATCGAAAAATAGAAAAATTTGCCCTTGCACTTCGGTGTGGCTCGTCAAGACTAAGGCCCTATTTTGTGGCCCACCGTGTCGTGGTAAGGACCGATCACCCCATCAGCAAGTCCTTCATCGGCCGGACTGCAGCGGGGCGTATGATAAAGTGGGCGGTGGAGCTCAGTGAATTTGGTATCAAATTTGAATCAATATCGGCCGCAAAGGCACAGGTGTTGGCCGACTTTATAGCGGAAATGACTCCGACTCCAGAAGATCAAGCCACAACGACCTGGCCATGGAGGTGTCTTTGACTTTCGCTTTCCATACATCAAACAATCAGGCCGAGTATGAGGCGTGCATACCGCCTCTGACTCGCCAGGACTTCAATGTCGATCGGGTTGAACTTCGATCGACTCGCTTACTTGTTGTCTCGCAGATCAAAGAGTTATACGATGCTAAGGGCGACGCGTCTTTGAAGAGTTATTTAGCCAAAGTAAGAGAGCTTCTCAAGCAGTTCGACCGAGCAGAAGTGGTTCATGTGCCTCGGACCGAAAATGTTCGAGCAGACATTCTATCAAAACTTGCAAGTACCAAGACTCCTGGAAACCACAGAAGTTTGATTCAGGAGACCCTAAATCGACCAAGCGTATCCACCAAGCCGAGCCAGGCATTGGCCGTTCTTTGTATCACCACAGATTCAGACTGGATCGCCCCCATCCTACGGTATATCGTCGAAGGAGAAGAGCCGAGTGACCCAATGCAGGCGAAATTGGTCAGGCTCAGGGCGACCAAATACTCAGTGATAGAAGGGAAATTATACAGAAGAGGATTCTCCTCTCCACTGTTAAGATGTCTTACGTCGGTCGAAGCCGGCCATGTGTTGAGGGATATTCATGAAGGTGTTTGCGGAAGTCACCAAGGTGCACGCCCATAGCTAAGAAAGCTCTCGTGGCCGCTATTACGGCCGATCATGGACGAGGACGCTAAGAAGCTTGTTCGGCGCAAAAATGCCAAGTACATGCCGATGTCCACATTGCACCTCCTCGTGAGTTACAAAGTCTTGTCTCACCTTGGCCGCTCACCGCTTTGGTGGGGCATGGATCTGCTAGGCCCGCTTCCACTGCTCGGTGCGCGCCAAGTTCTTGATCGTGGCGGTAGATTATTTCACAAAGTGGATCGAGGCCGAGCCTCTTTGCAACCATCACATCGGCAAAAGTAAGCAAGTTCTTGGTAGGTGTGTGTTGCCCGCTTTGGAATTCCTCAAAGAATCGATAATCGACAACGGTACCGGTTCGCGAGACAAAGGTTCGTGAGAGAAATGTTGGCCGACTTAGAGTAAAACAGCGGCTTTCACCTCGGTCGAGCATCCTCGCACAAACGCCGCCGCGAAGCGCCAACAGAGTGATACTACGCGGGTTGAAACGAAGACTCGATGAAGCCAAAGGGAACTGGTCGAAGAGTCGCAATCCGTTCTTTGGGCCTCTGAAACGACTCCTCATTCATCAACCGGTGAGTCGCCTTCGGATCGTATATGGGATCGATGCCGTAATACCCATAGAAATGGGCGAACTAAATTGGAGAACTTCAAATCCCCTACAATGGTTGACAACGACCAAGCCATACGAGAAGAATTGACTGATCGAAGAGCTGCGTACTGCCGCCACTTAGAGAACAATTGATCAAGCGTAAGGTCGCAGCTAGATACAACGCTCGAGTGTGCGAAGAGATTTCTCGGTCGGCCACTCGCCCCGAGACGCGGATGTGGGAATAAGAACGCCCGACGAGGAAGTTCGCACCGATCCGGGAAGGTCCATACAGGTCATCAAAAAGACGGCAAGGGGGCATACGAGCTGGAAACCATGGATGGGGCGACTATCCCCAGAACATGGAATGCAGAGAAACTTAGAAAGTATTATGTCTAAATGTAATGAACGACCTATTTATAAATGAAAGACAGGCAGGCGCTCTTTTTCCCACTGGGTTTTTTACTGAGGCCTGACCTTTAGAAATATGATGTGTTCTTTACTTTCCCGCAAGAATGTATGCCCGGTCGCTCAAGACTGCCCATGGCAAAGGAGCGATCGAAGATTTATCAAACTTGAACAGATCGTCGAAACGATCTGCCTCGAGTGCCATCGAAATGGCCCAAGGGTTAAGTAACCCGCAAACTTCAGGTCGTCGAAACGATCTATAGCGTGTGCCACCGAGCCGGCACAAACAACGGTCGCCGAGTTGACTCGAACGAGCGCCATCGAAAATGGCCCAAGGGTTAAGTAATAACCCATCATAATAGGCCGTCGAAACGACCTACCTCGAGAGATCATCGAAATGATCCCAACAAAGCCATCGAAATGGCTCCAATCGAAAGTGCCATCGAAATGGCCCAACCATCAACGAGCGCTTTGAAATAGCACAAAACGGTCGCCGAGCAAGCGACCTACAAGTTCGAAAAACTTAGACAAATAAACATACAGGATGAATAGACGCGTAGCAATGCGAATTCAAATAAACAAAATAAGACAAATTAAAGTC
This sequence comes from Oxytropis ochrocephala, assembly GCA_020916435.1. NCBI lineage: Eukaryota > Viridiplantae > Streptophyta > Magnoliopsida > Fabales > Fabaceae > Oxytropis > Oxytropis ochrocephala. The sequence continues at coordinate 112,633,810 of CM037092.1, read as the reverse complement.
ATTACAAAGCGAGACGCCGGTGAAACCGAAGCGCTCGAATATCTCTCGCTCAAGGCGACTTTCAAATTGTTGGGCCCGAAGGCAAGTCAACGGATTACAAAATTACTCCGCTCGCAGCGGCTTCGTAAGAGGATCGAGCTAGGACGAAACGACATTACCACGATCATCAAGCTCCTCGCCGCACGATCTTGCGATTCTCGACATAGTGTTCGGCTTGATCGGTTTTTCATCAAAGTTGATGCTCAAGTCTGCGAGTTCAAGACCGCACTTTGACCTAGAGCATTGAAGAACCGCTCGATCGCAAAGATTCCGGCGTGCTCGGCTATCATCCGGTTGAGCATTCATTCGGCCTTCTCGGTTCCCACTCGGGCCTTCTCCTTCTCCGTGACTCCTGTGTCGGTCTTCGATTTGCAACTTGCCCGGCGAGCTCTTTGTTTCTCTTGGAAAGTTTGGCCCGATCGTCCTCGGCCCGCCGCAGAGCATCTTTCTTGGACTTGGCCGCTTTTTCATACTTTTCTCGCGCCTCGTCAAGGCTTTGTCCTTCTCAGCCCGAGCTCCTGCAAACAGAGATAGTCATGATCGGTTAGTCGGCCGAAAGTGAACAAAAGGACAACGGGCTAGAAAAATAAAATACCTTCGGCTTCGTCCACCAGCTCTTGAATAATCTTGTCCATTCCCATACGAGGAGGCACTGCATCGCCATGGGCTTCTTCTTGAACCGCTCAAACTCAACCTGCCTAGACCATCGAGCGAGAGAATAGGAATATCATCCTTAGCAAGGTCCAAGTCCCGGCTATCGAACTTAGGCCGCTTGGCAGAGCGATCATCGGCAGGAGGGGGCGACCGAGCAACCGTTTTCTTCCCTTGAGATTTCGGAGTTTGAGGCACCTTTGACGGGTCGTCCAAGTCGACGACCTTACGTGGGGCGGCTTGGGGCGCTACCCTTCATGGGATTCGAGCGGCATCGATCGCGCCCCACGATTTACATGGCCATTCTTTCTGCAAAACAACAAATTAAGAGTTAGAAGAGAATATTGACAACAAAATATAAAGGCAAAGTTCAAGAGCAAACCAATCTTGGCCTCCAGAGCCCGGCCAACGAGCAAGACGAAGGGACGGCAAGGTATGTCGCCTTCTTAGGGTGCAGGGCGCATGCCCGCCAAAGCCTTGATCATATCCAAAGATTCCAAGTCGGCCTCGCCAAATCTTTGGCGAGAATAGATGTAATCGCCTACCTCCTGAAGAAGTGAGCTTCATTCCACATAATTGGGAAGTAAGGGGGACCGAGCATCCCGTCCGGTTGGACCTCAGATATTGCCTTACCGGCCTCCTTGGTGGGAACGATCCAAAAGTAGTGGCCTCTCCAGGCCGCGCCCAGTGACTCTTGATAAGCTTTGAAATACCGGTGTTGAGTTTTCTGCATCTTGAAAGAGACCTGCTCCCTCTTCTCTTTGTTCGCTTTCTCCACGAGCCACCTTAGCTCAAAGAGGGCAAAGAATAGCATGATCGACACCGCCGACCAAGTTTGGTTAACGGGACTTGAAAGTTTTTAAGAATGCCCAAGCATTGGGATGGAGTTGAGAGGGCGACCCGATATGACGCAGACCGGCACGTTGGAACTTCGGTGAAAGGTGGGATGATGTTCATCCTCTCGAGCGCGATCCGATACATCGTGAACTTAAGATTGCTTTGAATAAGTTGCAATGTCTTCTCCATCTTTCATGCCTCTCACCCTCCAAATTTCGGTGATTCATTGAAGCAAAGATTGAAGGTCGGGCAAGGCGAGGTGGCCGACCGTAAGTATACTCCTGTGTGAGCGAAGAGTTTCTGACACCCAAGACATGTCAGATGGGTCCCGGGCTACGTCAGTTTGAACGTCGGCCGCCTCTTCGTTCGATCCTCCTTCGTTGTTGACCTCTCGACCGCAGGAGCTAGGCTCGCGGGTCGAGCTACCACTTCCTCGTTGGCTTCTTCACTTTCGGTCACCTTGGCCCGCCATCCCCGTCCGCGACTTGACTCGGCACTTAGCACTTCGTCATCATCTACATTCACCACCTCTACCTCCTCCTCTCCTTCCGCTCGAGATACGGCATTCTCCGATGGTGGAGTGTTGCACGGCCGATCAGCGGAATGGGCGGACTTAGAGCCGGAACTCTTCAAGCTGGCCGATCCTTGGCTAGAAGGTTTGGAGCTCGAGCTTGTACTACTCGAAGAATCGCGCGCTCAAGAACTGCAATTTTTGTCGGCCAAGACGACTTAGACTTCTCCTCGGGAGGCGCACCTCGACGGCTTAGACATATGGACGGCAAAAGATTGGGACGGCCCTCCGGGAATACGAGCGGTCTGTTTCGTCCGCGGCATATACCAGCACCTGTGATAAGGGGATCGAGTCAGGTCGATCAAGCAGAGTACTCGTGAGAGGGGGCGACTTGGCCGTCCTCAGACCTGACACCCCCTATCACGTGGCGTAGAAGAGCGCGAAGTGCGTTCAAAGAAAAACTAAGTTTAAAAAGTAAACGAATAGATCGATCCATACCTTGAACAGATGTGGTGAATCGGTCGCAACAGCAAATACAAGCGATACGTAAGCAGCAACGGATGTAAGTCGGCGGTAGACGAGTCGGTCGCTGGCAGAGCTATTCGCGGAAGTGTGATGAATGACCTGTGACTGAAGGGGTATTTATAGTGCAGACCCAAAGCGCGAAAGGGGACCGGGAGACGAAACGTCGCAACGTTTCGCCTTCTCACCAATAGTTGCCTTCAAACAACCTCGGAAACACCAAACGTCATGTCTTAAATGTCAGTGAAGACCAACCGTCGCGTCAGCACGGCCGATGGTTGGCGAGCGGTCGAAACCGTTCAAATCAAGAAAGCGCACGGCCGCGCCCGTCTCGTTTAAAACGACACTCCTGGGGGCAGCAATTCAAGCCTCAGCCCGCTCTTAAGCGACCTAGGCTTGGGGGCAACTGTTCTCGGGTGTATCGCCAATTACAAGGATCGCCAATGCAAGTGGGCGTCACCACCAACGAAACCGCCCTAACACGCCTTGGACCGCATTCTCGGGGCCGGCCGAAATCTTCGCTAACGGTCGGGACTCTGCGAGATATATATGCCATTCGCACATGGCATCGTGCACGCTCTCTTACCTTGTGTTATCTGCCTGAGCGACCTCTCACTAGATCGTCGGAGTGTCTTTGCAGTACCACCCGAGGTGCTCAACGTGAAGCCAGACCTGGTCCTCTCATTCATTCAACGACCGGCCCAGTCAGCAGGACAACAATAACTTCAACACTTCATTGGTCAAGGTACGATCAATTGGCGACCACAGTGGGAGGCCCGAGCGCTATCCTACTCCATTCATGGCTCCACGCGACCGGCCCCAGACGAGGGCCTCATCCAGACTCAACCCCTCCGGGTATGATGAAAAAATCCTCTTAATTTATATGATGTGAATACCAAATAATCTTTAAAATAAGCATTACAGCTAGTTAGAATCACAACAATAGATAGCAAAATAAATCTTTTATCAACAACAAAAACTTTCTTAGAACGTATTTGATGAGCATTACCACATGCTCACTTAGGGCCCATTTGTTTAAGATTGAAAAAAAGTGATTTTCAGATAAATTAATATAGATATGATTAAAAAAAAGGAAAACAAGTTTTTTGGAGATTTTTATGCAAAGCAAGAGATGATTTGTGTTTGTTTACCATAATGAAAAACATTTTCTGTCTTTTCACTCATCTAGCACACTCATTAAAATCGATCATTTCACGAAGCTACTCAAAATATCTTTTCATCTTAGAAACACTAACACGAAGCCCAATATAGTCATTACGGTGATCATAGGAATTCAGAACACCACTCAATCAACAAAACTAGCTTAAATTTCATTATTTACAGTCCCGGAAGCAAAATTACCAAAGAGAACTGCCGCAAATTTTGAGTTGCCTTTCAGGATACTTATGAAAAAACCTATACTCCTCAAACAAGTTTGAAGTCATGCATTCAAAAATCAATTTCTCCCTGTTGACACGGACCATGAACAACAGGATATTAGTATTAACCCACAGATCAAATAATAGTTATTTAAATTAGGAACAAATAATAACTAAGAGGTCAGATAATCATTCCTCATACATTTCATTAACTAGTATTAGGTTAAGGGATTAAACAATACAAACTGTTTCTTCATGAATGATTTCGGAAAATTTCCAAGAGTAGATACATACTACATAGTATCTAAAGTTGTAGAGATGAGAGGATACAAGCTGCCATGAGAGGATTTTCAAACAAGGGACAAGATAATACACATCTGAATCTGAACTTAGAAGTTGAAAACTTGGACTTCTTTCCCTATGGGAATTGAAAGATTTAATAGTTACAGGTAGAGCGAGCTAAGAAAACCATAAAAGGCTTCTAAGATATTAATTATAGAACCCCAAAAGGTTGAAAAAATTGTTTTCGTTTAGTCCGAGCTTCCAAAAAAGCACTAAGATATTAGTTATTGAACCAAATTGGCGGATGAAAACTTTAAAAGCAATTACCTCTTCACAGTGTGATTCCTTGAATCGGGCAAGTATTTGCACCATTGCACCGATAGTTAATCGATCGTGAGAACATTTGATGGAAGTAATGAGTTTGCTTCTCGCTTCAATGTCATCCGCAAATCCATCGTAAGTAGATGAATTAGCGGTCCCACCATTTTGAAGTCTTGGATTTGTTTCTATCATAGATATATGCAACCTCTCCATCTCTTCTTCGAAAGTAGTCTAGAGTTGACCAACTCGGTATGAGATTTAAGAACTCAGTAATTGGACAAAGTCAGTCCCAAATAAAAGTGAAAATTAGAGACCAAAGATAGGCATAAACACAAATTGATTCAAGTAAAACCTTCAAAAATGTAGCGATTGTCTCAAGTGTTGAGATTCATAACACCACCAGGTCGATGAAAAGATTTGCGAGCATGATTTTGCGATCCGCTGTGTGGACTTCCTTTAGGAACTTAAGGCACTCCTGCAAAGCAAGCATACATATATCAACCACTATTCTGCGACGATAAATTCAAAGACAACTTAAAAGGCACAAGACTAGAAGATCGCATAAATTTGTATGGTTAGAGTCTTGGTAAATCGTAAATCGGGGCATGAGGAGGAAACATCACCTCAAAAAGACATCCTTGTACGTAGTTAAGTTGTTAGTCAACCACTTCTCAAGGTCAATAAATTCTTTTCGTGAAGCAAAGAATTTGCCAACCTTATACTATAATAAGAGGGAATAGTGTCCACCACCGGTGATAGAATCAGAAAACAAACAACAATTAAAAATGGCAAACAATAACAAAGTCAATAGATTGGCACCCAAGAGACAAAGTTAGAAAAATTACTGCAAAGGTAACAAAAAAGGACTGGAGGAAGTGAGAATTCCTCATTTTAACAAATTTTAGGTTCGGAAAAGAAAATTTTAAGTGATGACCAACTCTAGCTATTACAAAAATGACCCAAAATGAAAAGTTCACAGTTCACACTTTATATGAGAGTCACCAAGCTCTTGGCCGATGTCTACAATTCTCGTAATGTCTTTTCTACTTTCGAGATCCAACAAGCCCTGTAAAAATGACAGAAAATTACACAAATCCCAAATCCCAAATCACCCCATTAAGTTCGATCAATCGAAAGTAAAAATAAGTGAAACGAAAATAAACCTGCACAAATTTTGTTCACCATTAAGTTCAGAAAAATCATCAAATCTAACCATTTATTGACTCTTATCACCCCATCGAAATATATGTAGTGCAAGTTCATGAACTTGAAAGTCAAAGAGTTTATTTAGAGACGGCATAAAAAGAAAAGAGAATATTTATCAAAAATTGCCGAGCATCGTGCCAAGCGTTTCTATTAAACCGCTTAACAAAGAATCCTCATTTGATTCTCCATCTTCCCTTTATAAACAACATTTGGAGCCTTTTCTCCATGTTCGGATACTATATTCTCAACAAGAAACCAGACGCTATGTTATTAAGTTGCTCCAAAGTAAATTCACGAAATCCGGTTCCATTATTGGCCACATTCCTATACTCGCTTTCTCAAAACAATCATCGCTATATATAAACATAAATCAAGTATCAACGATCGCTTTATTCGTAAAATCGGAATGTACTACGCCTCAATATATCACATTCAACCTACCTCCTCCATTTGGTACTTGAAGAATAGATGCCTTAACTTGTGAATCAACACAACATGGCATCAAACTAGAGCACTCAAATCATTATAGTAATATTTGAACCTAAACTCAAAAAGCAATTTTGATTCTCATCTCATTTAACAAAATGAATATCATAAATAAGCAAAAAAAAGTGAAACCACAAAACCTAAGAAGACCAAAACAAAATCGAATCGAAATCAAAATCAATATCAAAATCTAAATCTAAACCCTAACCTTATATAATCATAAGAAAAGCAAAAATTGGGGTTAGGTTTTTGAGAGAGAGGGGATTCAAAGTTTCAGGTGAAGAGAGAGTACTTGGGTTTAAGAGAGAGTTCGGTTTTACAAAAAATTGGGATTTACTCAGATTCAAAAAATTGGGATTTAGGGTTTAACAATAACTGAAATTAGCAACAAATTAATGATAATGGCAAGTCTTACCTGTAGTACGTAAGACGCCGGTGGAGGAGAACGGTGGCGAATCGGAGAACGGCGCCAACAGAACAAAATCAACGTCGCAGATTAAACCGAGGTCGCGAGGGAGAGAGAGGGCTCGAGGAGAAAGAGAGAGAGGAGCGATGGGAGAGGCGGTGAAGGACGGAGGAGGACCGTGGAGGACGGAGGTCGTGGGAGGAGAGCAAGGAAAGCTGCACGAGGGGAAGGAGGAAAAACTGCATGCGAGGGGAAGGATTAAAACGTACTCGGTTGTTAGATTAAAACCGAGGTCGTGGAAGGAGTGTGGGTTTTATTTGGGATTTGTCGTTTGCCACGGGTTTGCGACGACTTGTCCGTCGCAAATTAGCGACCAAATCATTTTCTCGTGGCAAATTTGAGCGGGATTTTTAGCGCTACTCCATAAGACTTTTTCGCCGCAAATCTGTGCAAATTAGCGACGCCAATCCTCCGTGGCAAACTTTAGTGGCAATGCAAGCTTATTCTTGTAGTGAATAGAGTTGACATTTGCAACGTCTCCTTTAAATATCACTTTGTTCCTAGTCAACCAAATGCTCCACATAGTTTCTGCCCAATCTTGATGCTTCACCTTTTTTGCTTCAATAATGCTATTCCAACAAAAAAAATTTTGACAAATCTACAAATCACCAACTTACAACACCAATTACCCAAGTTTTTAAGCCAAATAACCAACCTACTTTTTCACAATTTTCGAGGCGTGGATTAAAAACTTGGGTAATTGACAGGTTGGTTAATTGGCTTAAAAACTTGGGTAATTGGGGTTGTAAGTTGGTGATTTGTAGATTTGTCAAATTTTTTTTTGTTGGAATAGCATTATTGTTTTTGCTTTCCTCCTTTCAACAGACCCCAACATGTCTTAATAAACACAATAGCTTGATTTTCCATGGGTTTTGATTCATGTTCTCACATGTTAATAGGGGTAACCTATAGGTTTAATAAAATAAGGTATAAGGTATATAGTACATCTTCATGCTCTTTGCCCTAAAAAATGTTACCCCTCAATTAATTAACTTTTTCATATCATTGTACCCTTCTGTTCCTGGGTGTATTAGCAAAAACGAGGACTGCCAACAGCAATTGGACCTGCGGCCCAGCCCATCGCGATCGGCCCATACACGCTGCTTGGAGCGCAATTCTCGCCGGCCGAAATCTTCGCATAACGGTCGGACCTCGCAGTATATATACGCCATTCGCACATGGCATCAGGTACGTTCTCTAACCTTATGCTATCTGCCCGAGCGACCTCTCACTAGATCGTCGGAGTGTCTTTGCAGGTACCACCCGAGGTGCTCTACGCGTGAAGCCAGGACCGGTCCTTTCACTCATTCAACGACCGGCCCATTGACGAGTTAATCCACACCAACTCTTCATTGGTCAAGGTACGATCACCTTCCATCAACTAGCTAGTTTTTATAATAAGATTTTAAAATTAAATTTAAAAAATTAGTAACCTAATGCACACCTTCTTTGAAACCGAACTTTAAACTGTGAAAAGTCAAAATAATAACCAATATAAGAAAAACAGAGACATAAGATTTGAAAAGTTTTAGTTTCAGAATTTTAGAACGACTCTGCCATCTATCTAACATTGAAAATAAAACAAAGTATAGTAAAATATATACACACATTAGTGTGGGAAAAAAGCAAAAAAGAAATGTACAAAAAATATATTATATTCTACATTTTAAAATATCATATAAATTAGAGCTTTTAAATTGGGTCGCCTAGCCCAATCGGCCAAAATACAAAAGTGGATTGGGTAAGTCTAGTTATCTCCCAGGTTGTATTTTGTATCTCAACCCAAAATACTGGACAAGTGAGGCAGGCATGACCCATTTGATTTTTAACAAAAGGAACCACAAAAAACGTTCAAAAAACATAAAAAGTAGAGCAGTATGGTCTATAGCCCAACTGAACTGTGTCAAAACGACCCATTTTTCCGGGCCTCTGTTTAACGAGTTCAGCCCAAAATATTGGACCAACAGTGACACCTGTAATATAAATTGATAAATAAACTGTTGAAATATGAATTAATTGGTGTTTTATTTTAGTTTTTAAGTTTAATCTGTATTGTTTGTCAAAAAAAAATTAATCTATATTGATAGTATTTGATTCGTTTTTTCTAAATAATTGAGATTATTCAGTAAATTTTATTTATTAGTTATCTATTTTCTCCCATATATTTTTATTTTATATCTTACTTTTTAAATTATTTAATTGGTTAAATAAATCATCTTTTGCTACTTCAATATATTTTTCTATAATTTGCCACTTCTATTTTGTTTGACAGTTTGTCAGAAAAAAGAATAGTTATTTGATTTCTACTAATTTTATAGTAGAAATATAAGACGAATTTACATTACCAACCTCGTCAATTTCATCTTCACATTTCCCTTCCCTCCTAAGGAAAGTCAAATTCATCCATTCGCTGAAGTCATACAATCTTCCCTCTTTACTTTGATCCCTATTTTATGTGTCTTCTTCTTTTCTTCTTCTTTCTTCTTTAATAACATTGAATACATAGAAACGTTTTTGCAGATTACATGCCGGAGGTGCATATAAAACTTACTTGCATTCATGAACACGCGTATTCAAGGTGGCAAACCACCATGAAATTCTGGCTGATCTTCATGAATAATAATGAAGAAAACTTCAAACTTCAAGTCTCAGATAATCTGGAATGAAACTGAGTTGACTAAGTTTTGTTAACATCTAGCTTCCCTATTTTCAGGACATGAAGTGAATACAACCTGAGAAGATGATCAAAAATCAAAATGTATTAAAAGGGCGGTGCAAAAGTAAGTCAAATTCATTTATAGCATTTAAATTTTAATGCTTTTCAGGCACTATAAATTAGGGTCTTGTAGAACCTTTTCTTTCATCGTTCTCAAGTATTGTTTTGTTCACAACAAGATGATTTTCAAACCTTTTGTTTTCCTTTGTATTCTGGTTGGGGTGGTTCTCATCTCAGCAGTGACTGCTGATGAACCTTCTCAAGATGAGAGTTATGAACTCATGGGGTGTCACCACAAGAAGGAAGAATGTAAGTTCTTTCTTTCCTCGTCTTGTTTATGAGTTTTTATTTATTTTAATAGGATTGATAGACATTCCAGTTGATGATAATTAATATAAGCTAATTAATGTTATGATGACATTGTGCAGATGTTGGTGGTAGGAAAATGATATTCGAGCCAAATCATGGTGGAAAGTGTAAAGGAAAGGGAGGCGGTGGATATGGTGGTGGTGGTGGTGGTGGCAGTGGATCTGGTGGTGGCGGCGGTGGTGGTGGAGGTGGTGGTGGAGGTGGTTCTGGTGGTGGTGGAAGTGGAAGTGGTGGAGGAGGTGGTGGTAGTGGTAGTGGTGGAAGTGGAGGTGGAGGTTATGGTGGTGGTGGAGGTTATGGTGGTGGTGGAAGTGGAAGTGGAGGAGGTGGTGGTAGTGGAAGCGGAGGAGGTGGTTCTGGTGGTGGTGGAAGTGGAAGTGGCGGAGGAGGTGGTGGCAGTGGTAGTGGTGGAAGTGGAGGTGGAGGTTATGGTGGTGGTGGTGGAAGCGGAGGAGGGGGTGGCAGTGGTGGAAGCGGAGGAGGTGGTTCTAGTGGAGGAGGAAGTGGTGGTGGTAGCGGTGGAAGCGGGGGAGGAGGTTATGGTGGTGGAGGAAGTGGTGGTGGAAGTGCAGGAGGTGGTGGTAGTGGTGGTGAAGGTGGTGGTAGTGGTGGAAGTGGAGGAAGCGGTGGTGAAGGAGGTGGTAGTGGTGGAAGTGGAGGAGGAGGTTATGGCGGTGGAGGAAGCGGCGGTGGAAGTGCCGGAGGTGGGGGGAGTGGAGGAAGTGGTGGTGGTGCAGGAGGTGGCGGAAGTGGCGGTGGAAGCGGTGGTGAAGGGGGTGGTAGCGGTGGTAGCGGAGGAGGAGGTTATGGCGGTGGTGGAAGTGCAGGAGGGGGTGGAAGTGGAGGAAGTGGTGGTGGAAGCGGAGGAGGAGATCATGGTGGTGGAGGAAGCGGTGGAGGTGCGGGGAGGTGGCGGAGTGGCGGTGGAAGCGGTGGTGAAGGGGGTGGTAGCGGTGGTAGCGGAGGAGGAGGTTATGGCGGTGGTGGAAGTGCAGGAGGTGGTGGAAGTGGTGGTGGAGGAAGCGGTGGAGGTGCAGGAGGTGGCGGAAGTGGCGGTGGAAGCAGTGGTGAAGGGGGTGGTAGCGGTGGTAGCGGAGGAGGAGGTTATGGCGGCGGTGGTGGAAGTGGAGGAAGTGGTGGTGGAAGCGGAGGAGGAGATCATGGTGGTGGAGGAAGCGGTGGAGGTGCTGGAGGTGGCGGAAGTGGCGGTGGAAGCAGTGGTGAAGGGGGTGGTAGCGGTGGTAGCGGAGGAGGAGGTTATGGCGGTGGTGGAAGTGCAGGAGGTGGTGGAAGTGGTGGTGGAGGAAGCGGTGGAGGTGCAGGAGGTGGCGGAAGTGGCGGTGGAAGCAGTGGTGAAGGGGGTGGTAGCGGTGGTAGCGGAGGAGGAGGAGGTTATGGCGGTGGTGGAAGTGCAGGAGGTGGTGGAAGTGGAGGAAGTGGTGGTGGAAGCGGTGGTGAAGGAGGTGGTAGCGGTGGAAGTGGTGGTGGAAGCGGTGGTGAAGGAGGTGGTAGCGGTGGAAGTGGTGGTGGAAGCAGTGGTGAGGGAGGTGGTAGCGCAGGAGGAGGAGGTTATGGCGGTGGAGGAAGTGGTGGTGGAAGTGCAGGAGGAGGTGGTGAAGGTGGTGGAAGTGGAGGAAGTGGTGGTGGTGGTGGAAGCGGTGGAGGAGGTAGCAGTGGCGGTGGAGGAGGTTATGTTGGTGGTGGAAGTGGTGGAGGAAGCGGCAGTTCTCATCAAAAGGGCAAAAGCAGTGGACATAAAGGAGGAGGTGGTGGAGGATATTGAAGTGGCGATAAAGAAGGCTATGACATTGAAAATAAATGAAAATAATGTAATAGTGAAAGTGAAGTCAACGTCTAGCTTTATAAGTCTTGTAATTAGTTATTTACTATATATGCTTGAATGTATTTGATGGAATGAAATATTGAAATCAAACTAATATTTGGTTTCATTGATCCTTTCATTTATTTTTTACTATAAGTAGAATATTAGTAATAACGTCTAACTACATCACTAAACACTAGATTGAAATCAAATACAAACACCAATGTTGAAGTCCACACCTAACACTACTTGGTGTTTTAAAGATACAAACTCACAAAATCCAAAGAATTTAGTCTTTATCAAAGCTGCTAATAGTAGTTAACAAACATATCCATAGTATATGATCGACCAAAACCTACGCTCCTAAAATCAAGACAAAAATTGGATAGACCAAAAAGCTTCAAGACGACATTTATAGACTATTTTTTCATATACCGATCTCAGGCCAACTCTTTTGCATGAACAAATATGGATAACGCCCCAACGTCATAGCACTAAATTCCCATATGCACTAAGAAAAAAATGTGACAAGAGTACTCCACTCCATAACCACTCAAAAGTCTGAAAGGGAATCAAAATCCATAAAACATCTCATAGCAATACAATCTAAGGGGACAGCAAACTACTCATATAAGAAACATGGTGGTGACTTTCTGCTACTTTTTTGAATCTCTCAAATAGTCCAAAGTACTACTCATACCTTTGTCTACAGTGTGACGAACTCCTAAACATGAGAACTATGCATATAAGGTGATAAGGTGAGGAAATTTGATAAGGTATGATACAATGTTATTAAAATCGACTCGGCGATCGACTCGGTTGGGGCACTGGGTCACTGGATCAATGGTCGAACCGAAGGGTCACTGATTGACCTGCATAACCCGTGATACTACTAAAAAACAATAAAAATAAGCATAACAAGTATAAATTTACACACAAAACTGTCAACTTTTTTACCTTAATATCAATAAAATCCTAAATATATTATCTTTTATACTTTTATTAATTATGAGACTAACATAAATTTAAAATGAAGTATTCAATAAAAATATATTAAGAAAGCATATGATTTTTTGGGTGAAGAAAATAAAGCATATAATATATATACATTCATTCAATTAAATATTAATATTAAAAAAAGTATAAAGAAAAGCATTAGCATGAGTATGATATATATATACGTTGGTTGTCAGTAAATGAATTCATTCATTGTAAATATATTATATTGGCAAGACTTTAACATCAGCGTGATAGTGGCCTAGTGGTTTGTGGCTTGCCTGTTGTACTCATGGTTGCAAGTTTGAATCCTGCACCATGCCTTTCAAATAGATTTTTAAGTAATTAAATAGCTGGCTTCCAACAAACGGGTCAATCGGGTCGCTAAGTATTGCCGGGTTGGAACGGGCCAACCGGATATTACCCGTGAACAATATGTGGAAGACCGGTGCAGTCTTGATGGTGCAATCAGAAATGGATAAACAGAAAAGGGAATAGCACGATACTAGGAAACAATCGTGGCCCTGTATTTATTTGCGACGATATAAGCACATTCGGAAAAGTCATCCAATTCTCATTTCCTTCTACTTCCCTATGTTGTTTCTTCAAAGCCTTCATAATATGGTGGACTCAGGATATCCCTCCTTCAAACAACGTGGTGTACAAATCGATGTTTTTCTGTAACTCTTCAAACAATTCATTCTGGAAAAGTCATCCAATTTATTTGCAACCAGATAAGCACATTCTGGAAAAGTCATCCAATTCTCATTTCCTTCTACTTCCCTATGTTGTTTCTTCAAAGCCTTCATAATATGGTGGACTCGATATCCCTCCTTCAAACAACGTGGTGTACAAATCGATGTTTTTCTGTAACTCTTCAAACAATTCATTCCTCACGCTATAGAAATCGTCCTCACCCCTTCCAAGTAGTCTAGCAAAGCACTGAAACCCACAGTTACCGTCACCTTGCACATTCACTATATCCTCCACAAAGCAATGCATCTCCTTCGGCATATAATCTATGAATGAATCGTATGCTTTTGACCGAATGATTGGAGGGTTGGGTTTAGTGTTAGTCCCCGAATTTGAGTGAGTGCGAGGTTGGAACTTGTTGTTTGGCTTGGTTGCTCGATTTGTGAGGGAGTAGGATCAAACCGCTTTGGTAATGGCGGTGTAGGAACTCCAATTTTGGCCATTTTGTAGGTTTAGGAGCTCCACCTTTAGGTACCCAGGAAAGGTACTTGGGGTGGAACTTGTACTGGCCGTGGAGTTGATGAATTTGACACCGGTGGAGTAGTAGTGCGTTTGCGTGCAGCAATGGAGGTGTCTTTGTCTTGTTGTGAATCAAAATGATTATCAACATGTTCCCAAAACTATGGGTCTCACTTTGTTGAAAATTCATCGCTCTTGTTAGGTGCACCCTTTTTCTTTCCCTTATCCTTCTTAGGTGCACCCTTTGTAGTGACTCGTTCCGGAGGTGGACACATGGAAGTAGTGTCCGGGAATGTCAACTCAGGTGCTTTTTGCTTTATCATTACTTTACCAGCACGATCAGCGGCATCAAACCTCCATTGCATAGCCTCAAATTCAATCTTCAAATTAAGCTCATCATTTGGGGATCCCGTCTCGTCTTCATCATGGGAAACAACAAAAGTAAGCCTCTTCTAATGATTATGTATTATATCCAACGGAACGCGGTTAAGGTTCCCCATGTAACTACAAAATATATGAATTTCAGATTACAAACATAATCATTATATGTTATATAAAACTAAAAGAGTATGATGAATAAATTACCTAGAAAGCTGACATGCGCATCGGTGAGAAGTCGTGCTTCATTCGTATCTCGCATCCGCAATCTCGGAGAGGTCATCCCAAAGAACCGACGCTTAGACTCTTTGTTGAGATAGTCCATTACACATGAAGAAACTAAGCCCTTAAGGTTGTCATAAATTTTGTCCCAATGATGATATTTGACTCTGCTTAGACTCAACTCAAAATGTCGCTTCAACTCACCATGTTGTGTCTTAAGCATCTCATTCGCCGAATCCCAACACTTACACATATCGCCCCTACTGTCATGTAGAACATTCTTTATGGGTCAACAAACTTGCCTTTGCCCTGACATTCTTCTTTATGTGAAATTGGCACAACAAGTTTGCGGAAGTCGGGAAAACAATTGCCAAAGCATTCATAATAGCTGTGTCACAGTCGGTAAGTATCACCTTTGGCGTATCTTCCGGTCTTCTAAACAATCCCTTCAGTTTTTCAAGTACCAAAATAAAATTACCCTTCTTCTCCCAGTTGACATAAGCAAATGCGGTCGAGAAAGTATGCTCCGTTGATGTCACACCGACAATCTCAACTAACAGATACCTATAACGGTTGGTCTTGTATGTGGAATCGACCATCAAAGCAATTTGAAATGTATTCAATAGCTCCACTGTGTCTGGGTGTGCCCAAAAAATATCCTTCACAATGTCAGTCGCTTCATCAACTCTGTGCCAATAAAGATACCTATCACGTTCCAGCAAATTCATCAAATGTTGTAGTTCAGTCCTACCCTGACAATTAGATGTTCTTAACCTTGCACGTACGTTGTGAATTTGCTTCACATTGAAGTGGTCGTCTTTAGGGTAAGTAACCTCAGCTCGGCCAAGATTCGATTCGGAGAAATCAAGTTCTTCGTCATTCTTGCAACCACTTCCTTCTGCTCAGTTGTTAATCTATTATCATTTGCATGACCTTGAGGGTAAGTCTGTAATGTGTGGTTATGTATGCCACACATAACAGACAATATCCATCCTCCAAGTTTTTTCATAAACTTTCCCTTCAGACGAAACTTGCAACATTTTCTACTCCCCGTAGGAACCTTGTCAGCATGCTTGTACTTCCCTTCCTTTTCACAAACCAGCTCAGAGAATATTTTCCCCGACCTCGCCCCGTTGTCCGATCGATTGATAACTGTAACCATCCCAAGTGTACGACAAACAGCCCGAACATAATTCAACAAATCATCGCGACTAGCAAAGACTTGTTCAGTTTGGAATGAATTAGAATGATCAACAACAATTGAATTAGCTAGTGATAGAGATAGCGGGCCAGTTTCATCCATCTTCAAACCTAGTTAAAAAACAGATTTTCTGCAGATTACGTATCGGTGGGTTCGGATAATGTAGCCGAACCTGTTGGCGCACGCTTGGCCGAACCAACTCAATATAGAGACCCTTATTTTACTTAGTTCGGCGCACGGCCGGTCGAACCAAATGGTTCGGCGCACGCTTGACCGCGCGTGTTCGACCTTTGCAGGTCCGAACCGTGTGCGATTTAAAAAAAACACAATTCAACAAGAAAGCGCGAAATAATGCTACAAATAGATAGATTGAGCTACATACCTTAATGTTGATACTAAATGGAGGTAGATTTCAGCTTGAGATGTTAGATTAGATTGAGGTAAGGGTGTGGAGTGTGAGTGAGTGATGAGAGTGAGAGTAATGAGTGTTTAGAAGTTTAGGGGGTGTATGGGATGAGAGTGAGAGTTGAGTTTGAAATTTTCTATTTTTAGTGAGGGTATTTTGGACTTTTCATAGGGCAAAGGGGATTCTAGTGAGTAGCTAGGGGGTTGTACGAAGCATGGGCCAAAGTAAATACATTTTTAATACAATTTTCATGTACACAATGGCCTCAAAAGGCCCAGTTCTTTATTTTGAAATAGAAATTATTTAGGGTTTTACTTTCCCCACTCCCCCTCCTACTCAAACACACCCCTTGAAACTTAAAAATCCCAAATTATCCCCAATTTAAAAAATCCAAAAATTAAACACTCCCCCCACTAACCCCTTCAATCCCTCACTCCTCTCACTTTCCCCCCTCATTTGAACCCTAACCCATCTCTCTCCCTCTCACTCAAGTCCTCCAAACTCTCACTCAATCTCCTCCAATCTCTCACTCATCTCCTCCACTAACACCCTCAAGAATTACTGGGTTATTTTCGCCTCCTCTCACCCTCTCTAGTCATTCCATTTTCTTCAAGGTTAGCGTCTCCCTCTTTACTGCATCTATTTTTTTTCTGAAAAATGCTCGATTCAAACGCTGTCATACGAACACGTGAAGACGAAGGCGTTCGAACAAGGGAATTCGAACGCCATTCGAAGGGGGTTATTCGAACGTGTGGTGTTATGACTTGTGAAACTGACCTGTTCGAATGGGGCCGTTCGAACACTCGTTTGACAGTACAGTTGCCGTGTTTAATTGATTTTTTCCTTTGGTGGGGGTTTAATTTGTTTTAATTAAATTGTGTTAGTGTAATTGTTTTAATACTGTTAATTGTTGTTTCAGTTATGGCAAGGTTTCATGGCTCTCATTCGCAGGAGCCATCCGAGCGACCTCGTAGGCCACCTCCTACAGTTTCAGAATGTAAAAGGAGGCAAGCTGCTGCTGGTGAACCCTCCAGGGGTAGGGGTAGGGGTAGGGGCAGGTATGAGGCCCCGCCCCCGGTTGATGATATTAGTACTTCTCAAACACTGTGTCGGGCTACTTCCCTTTGTTTTGCAGGGTCTCACATCCCTTTCTCTCCCCTGAGCATTATGTAGAGCTTGAAGATGAGCCTAATACCTGTGAGGTACGTGTTTTTTATGTTAGTTGCATTTATTAGTTTCTTAATCATCTACTTGTTTTAATAAATTATGTTATGTTATTTGGTTGACAAATGGTACCGTAGCTACTAGATTTGGTTGATGAGATGGAGAGAACCATCAATGACAATGTCCCAGAGCCAACCAGGAGCGTATTTGACCGCATCAAGAGGCTACTAAACCCTTTCCGTAGATTTAGGAGGAGGTTTGGCCATGTGTACCATAGGAGGGGGGTCCGCAACACACAGTAGGATCTTCTCTATTTGTATGGGATATTTCTTTGGATGTTTCGGATATTTTATAGTTCTTTGTATCATTTGCTTTTTTATGGATATTCCTGTTACTGTTTTATATTTAAGTCTATTTCCGATGTCGACTACTTATGCGACAATTTATTTTAAAAGACGCAAACTTCATTTCATTAAAAACAAGTAACAGCTAATGAGCATTAAAATAACACATAACAGAGAATGAAAGGATAAAAACAACCATAAGCAAGAAAATACAAAACAAGTGATTATTTGTGATCCTATAACACTGGTTCGTATAACACCCTACGAACGGGCGTTCGAACAAGGCTATACAAACAGGTTCGATTTGTGCCATTCGAACTTGTTGAATTACGCACAAGAGGGTGTGTGTCAAACTGTCAATATTTAACACACTCGAATGAGGCTGTTCGAACGTATTCGAATGCCCGTGTTCGAACAGGTGAAATTCTTTGAAAAAAACGCATTGGCCATTTCATTAATTGCCTTTTGGTCTTTTCCCACCCTTATAGGGTGTGTTTTGAGTAGGGGGAGTGAGAAAAGCAAAACCCATTCTTTATGGACATGTTCTTTCCTTCTTTTCACATTGGGCCTAAATAGCCCAATTTCTCTTTTCTAGTCAGACTTTATGATTTTTGGTATTGGGCTCGACTCACCCATTCTTTTCTTTTACTGAAAATAAAATATAAAACATTAAAAATAAATAAATATACTAGGGAACAAAATTATTAGAGTGTTCTCTACGTAGTAAACTTCAAAAAGACTTTATTCCTTTCATGTTTCTTGGTGAAAATCCACGAAAACGGTCTATCTATTTGAAGATTTCATCTTGTAGCGACCGAAAAATCCGGGAAATGATTCTTCGAAAGGGTCTTAGGAAGCCGCCACCGAAATTTTAGTTTAAGGGCAAATCCGGAAAATCCCTTTAGGTTTTAGGACAAAGCATTGTTAGGGTTCGGGAGTCGTTATGTGTGGGGAAGGTATTAGCACCCCACGACATCCATTGTCTAATTAGTTTAAGATTTATTTAATAATTACCCTTTTATTTGTCGAGAAAAAGACTTATTTAGGTTTTTGGTTTTTAGTGCTTGACAAGAGTTGAGTCTTGCTCCTACGTACCTCCGGATGCAATGGAGGAATCAAAGCCATGTAGTTCTTCCTGAGTTTGTGGGTTGGTGTTTTCTAGTGCAGGGGTCCTAGGATTCCTTGAACTGTACAGCTCACAGATTCCTAGGACGCTGACTAACCCGATTGTACAATCGACTTAGTCCCCTACTTTTTGAAAATAATTTTAGAGTTTTTTGAAAGAAAGTGGTTTGGCGTGAGGTGGGTCCGTTTTAGAATAGGTATTCTAGAACTCCTGAACTGTACAGCTCATTAGTTCTAGAACGCTGACTAACCCGGTTGTACAACCGACTTAGTCCCCTGTTTATGAAAAAAAATAAATTATTTATATTTTATTAAGTTTTTGTAGGATTACTGAACTGTACAGCTCATTGGTCCTAAAATGATGACTAACCCGGTTGTACAACCGGCTTAGCCGTTTATTTTTAGAGAAAAATAGTTTATTCGTATTTATTAAGTTTGCAGGATTACTGAACTGTACAACTCATTGGCCCTAAAATAATGACTAACCCGGTTGTACAACCGACTTAGTCGTTCATTTGATTTCGAGAGAAAAATTATTTATGTTTGAGTTTGGAAAATAAAAAAAGAGAAACAGGGGGTGCAGATTGTAAATTTGGGTTTTATTAACCGCAGGGTGTTGTATAATTAATTGGAGGTGCAAAAGGAAAGCCCAGTTCGCATAGGAGAGCCCGGTATGCGAAACTGGGCTTAAGTGAGGGGAGGTGTGCGTGTGAATTGGAGGGGTGTAATTAGTATTCTGAACAAATAAAAAAAGAGGGTCACTATATAAGGAAAAACCCTAAGAAGCAGAACCTTAAAAAAACCATTTCCCTTCCTCCTTACCCTTGCGGCGCCGCGGCAACTTCTTCCCCCCAGAGGCCGAAAATCATGGCGAACACTGCGGGCTTGGACGAAACGAGAGAGGGAAATCGAGGCTTGGAAGGAGCTCGCGATTGGGAGGAGATTGCGCCGGCCATGGCGTCCACGCCGGCCGGAGGTGCGACGGGGGAGCTTCACCGACGACGAGGAGTGCGTGAGGGGACTTAAAAACGATTTGGGGTTCCTTTCTATGACTGTTCTCTGCGGTGCTTTGAGGGATTTTGGTCTCGGTTAGGGGGTCTCGCCGGAGTTCATGGTGGAGCTCGCCGGAGAAGACGACCGGAGCTCCGGCGAGCTTGAGGTCAGCTTCTATTTCCCTCTTTTTTCTTAGTTCTGTTTCCTCCTCCTCCTACACCCTTCTCTCTACTTTTGCTCTATGTGATTTTCTCATTCTGATTTTTATTATTCTTGAAATAAAAATGGAATTAATCTACTACTGCTTGTTCTAATATGGGTTGTTTCATATACAGTTCTGATTGCTTATCTAAGAAACCATCTGGGCAAATTCTGATTGTTCTAATGGAAATGAAAATACAGTTCTAATTTGGTAATAATAACAACAGAATACAAATAGAACGAACAATAGTCTCTTGATCAACTTAACTTCTAATTTTTTAACAGACTGAATCTTTGGTTTGTGTTATTCATTCCTATAACTTCCAGATTTAACAACTAACACAAATATCATAACAGTTTTCATGCAGACTAGTTCTATATGTTTAGATTGAATAACATGAATGAACCAACCTTTACTTCTGTTAGGCTCCTATTTGCTTGTGATTGAACTCCTACTCTATTGCTGTGTCTGCTGCTGTTGTTCTCGAACTGCTACCGTTATTCGAACCTTTTTCCAAGTCTCAGATATCGAAAAACCGTTTTTTGTGTGATTAGGGTTTCGATGTGAAGCCCTAATCCTAATTTCTTAGTGATTTTCGCAGGTTTTTTTTCTGTCTTGATTTCTGTGTGTTTGACTGCTGATTTACTGTTTATTTATAGTCTAAAACTAGGTTAAGGCATTAATTGAGTTTTGACTGGGTTTGGATGATTTTTCGTGTTGGAACCTGCACTACAAAGAATGTCGCAGCACTTGGAATGCCGCTGGACACCCTAGATTCTTTGTTTCTTTGTGTATTTTCGGATCTGTTATTTTTTGTATTTTTAGATATCTGTTTTTTTATATTTTTGGACTTTTTGGACTCTTAGGAGCTTTTAAATTGTAAATTTAACTAAATACAATTTTTTTGATATTTTTGGACTTATTTGACTCTTAAACACTTTTAAATTATAAATTAAACTAAATAGAAATTTTGACATTTTTGGATTGTATATATGCTTAAATAAATTAAATAAACAAAATAAGAATAAAATAATAATAAGTCAGGCCAAATACAAAGACGAGAACGGCGACTTGACAAATACGCTAAAACGAGACCAAAATGGGTGTGTTAACTAAAAACACTAAAATTAACTCGGAATCGCATTCTTAAGTGAATTTAAACCAATTTTTTTTGAGAAAAATGACTTTAGGTAGACCTGCTCATATACGACTAAACTCAAATACAGATATTAAATTGAAGAACGCACAAAAAGATCGATCATTCGCGCGCGTGCCTAATTTAAACAACGACATTTCGATTTAGTTGAACAAGGTGATTGAAATTGGCTCGGATTAGTAGCCGAGACGCTACACTAATAATCCTCGTAATCATGCGACTCCGAAACACGCCCCTAATAAAAATAGACGACTAAAGCAAGAAAAAGAAGACGGACAAAATTGGGGTATAACACATCTGAAAGTGTCAAGTGTTAAATCTCAACCATGCATATTACTTATTCTCTCTTTTTTCATGTATTTTTTTCTCTCTTATTTTTTAACGAATGATTGAGATTTCACTTGATCGTAATGTTAATGGAGACAATCCATTCTCATTCTTAGGGCGTGTTAAAAAATGAAGGTGCAAATAACAATCTCATTCAACTTTTCTCCCAAACTTACAGTTCCTCGTTAATTAGTAAGCATATACTTTTGTCAATGTTCATTTTTTCCAAAATGCCTCGATTTGTAAATCATTTTTTGAACGGTATAAATGTAAGTTATAGGTGTCTCTTTGTATTGGCTTATTAGGGTTTTATTTACTTATATAAAACATTTTTGAGATTGTTTTAGAGAGTTTATGAATACAATTTATTAAAAAAAATTCATAGGCTTTCAAGGATAGCTTATGAAAAGAGTTTAATTTTATTTTATCACTTATTATGGAAATAGTATATGCATTAGCACTTATACAATAAAGGCTTACGCTCATTACGCCCTATTATCGATTAATTTGTGCACATTTCAATAGTGAAGACTTAATTAAGTTATTTATCCAAACAAAAAACTTAAGTCATTTGGTTATTGTTCGTAATTAATTTACATACGACACTTTGAAAGATTGAGATCGCTCTAACATGTGAATAGTTGAGATCGCCTCAACACTCATATAAGTAGAAGTCAATCATCTTAGACACTCTTACTAAGAGTTCATTCATCTTCGTTACAAACTTGTCTTTTTTTTTTTAATTACAAAAAAGTTTAGGAGAGTTAGGCTCCGAAACTCACTAGGGTCAGGGTAGACCTCACGACTCTTTAAACGCTTACAGAGTTACTAACAGATCACCTACCAAACCAAAGAGGTCCTCACACTGGCAGCGGGAGTTGAACCCACACCCTTGTGGTGGAGGCTCTACTTTCATCGAGCACAAACTTGTCTTTTGTGTCAAGTAACATGTAACATGTTCTTTTCCTTTAGTCATATCCGGTAACTGATAATCATTTGCACGAAGAAACCAAAGTTCATCAACAAAATCATATAATTAGTTTGACTAAAGTATAGAGTCATCAACGAATTCTTATCGATGGCCAACCTGTGTATAGTTGAAGGGATTCACTTAAACCTTTAAAATTTTAGTTTGCACTATTTACTCCTAAGAGACACAATTTCAAACTCCCTAATCTCAAATCCTGGATCCGCCACCGATTCTCATAACCATACATACTATCATCAACTGAAACATAATTTATGCACCTCTCCTCCCTCTAAGATATGCAGGGGAACATACATTAACATAGTATAAAAAATGGGAAAGAATTTCCAAATATTTATCTTTATCTATATAATGGGGATTGAGGTAGACCAAATTAAATGCTTCTTCAAACATTTAAGCGGTGGAATTTTCTACTTGGAGAAGACACATGATGATGGTCCATGGTCGGATGCTCTGTTTTCCCCACAGCCTATTAATGTTTATATACAATATACGATGTAACATGCCAGCTGCCATTGTTTCATAAACTTGTTCACCTTAGTTTAACACACGCGTCAACTTAACTCTTCCATGGATCAATCGGTGCTCATAGAAATTACTTACCCTTGTAATATTTTGTTCTAATTCCTTCATTTATCTTCTACCATATGCTCACTATAAATATCAACGTTGAGAACAAGAATTTTCATACTAACTAGCAAAGATGAATAGTACTAAGCCCTTTGTTTTCCTGTGTTTCCTCTGTGCTTTGCTTCTTATCTCTGCAATGGCAACTGAGCCAACCAAAGATGGGGCAGCAGGTATATATAACTTGCTTCATATGTTTATTTTTGTTTTTCTTATATTTGCATCCCCCATATTGTCTCTTTAGTAGTAACATTAAGAGACTATTATGTAGTTTTTATTTCTTTCGAGAGAAAGAATGATACTGTATAAAAGTGTTTGTGTATGTGCAGGTAGTCCAACAAAAGACCCGAAGGCGAATGTAGATGGGTGGGGAGGTGGTGGATCACATGGTGGTGGAGGCTGGGGAGGAGGAGGTCATGGTGGAGGAGGACATGGAGGTGGGGGACATGGCGGAGGAGGCTGGGGAGGAGGAGGTAAAGGCGGAGGAGGTAAAGGCGGAGGAGGCTGGGGAGGAGGAGGACATGGCCGCAAATAAACATAGAAGTTACGTGTATCTGATCATGTGTAGTAAGAAATGTAAAAATAAAAGCATGGTCTCTGAATTCCACGCATATCTCTGATTGTAGTGTACCACTTAATTATCAGAGTTAAATGCATATCAACTTTATCAACTACCAATGGTTATTTTCTTTTTACTATTGCGTAATATCAATCACATAAGCTATGTCGGTGACTATTCTACGTTAGAGAATTTGGTTGATTACGTGTATTTGATTTTGCCGGTTGTGTGGTTCTCTCCTTACAATGGAGTTTATACCTCACTCAAAATTTGAATTCGAGATTTCGAAATGGAATTCTAAGTATCAATCATATCGCTATTAATCACGAGTTCAATAGATATTACTCTCTCTAAACACTAACTACCATAAACAAATGTAGGAATCACACACGACAAATAAGTGTGTCTCCGATTCCTGGTGCAAACCACAAATGACACATAAATTGTGAATTCAGAATTTATTCATAAGAATGCGCCGCACAAAACCTATAACCTTATGGAGGATTCCACAAGGGAGGAATTTTTCCCTCACATATCCTCCCAAAATCGAACGAAGGTCACACTTCCCACCTTCTTAGTCATCCCATCAAAGAATCAGACTAATGAGGTCTAGATCAACCCTCACCCTACATATCTATTTCCACCAGAGGCGTAGTTAGTGCGCAATAGTCAAAAAAAGGTCTAAACTATTAGCCACTTGGCTCCATACGTAGTCATAACGACTTCCTTCTAGAGAGCTCCCTCTGCCACCAACAACATTCACCTCCACTTATCTAGCAAATATAGATTAAATACTCAGAGATTCTTTACCCTCAAAAGTCAAACCCCGTCCCATTTGGGCCTACACATTTATGACCATTTCACCCACAAAATTTTATTTGTTGCTTTGCCCCTACCTTAGAGGAATCCGAATTCGTACAACCTCCTTTTATACCATGGTTCTTTTGGGAAGCAAATAACATAGAATTAAAGTGTCCCAATATTGCTTCATACATTTTGTAAGAAATTCTTGGAAAATATTTGAGATGCAAAAATGGTTTTCTTTTGTAATAGCTATCTTGAAGATCCAATCGAAAATCTTGAACATTGCTACTCCGGACTCATTTATGAGCAAAAATGTACTAAAATTTTTGTACTAAAAAATAAGCAAATTTCAATTAACTCAACTTCATTTAATGTTACTATCCTACAAATACCCTTATTTAATTCTACTTTTACTACTAAGAGATTTTCACATTCTCAAAAAATGAGTCTGGAGGGAGTATTAATTTAGATTACGATTTGTGCAATGTCAGAGATATGGAGGAGAGATGCCTCCATGCATCAACAAATTTATGTTTCTTCTTTGATAGATGTGATCACTCCATAGCGAAACTCTAGAAATTGTAATTAATTTTTGCCATTGAGAGGTGGAGAAGCTAACAACTCTAAAGGATTTTATAGGGAGGAGATAATAGGGTTTGTAGGAATCTTAGAGGAAAAAATGGAAAAATGAGGTAGGACTAAAATACCCTTACACTTTTCTCGATTTGAGCAAAGACACGGTTATTGATATTCTAAAGTAATGGTATTGTTGGAAACTAATAATAAATGTTGTAGTGGAATTCTAAAGTGACAGTTAATTTGAGACAAAGAAAAATTTCAAACAGGACAATTAATACGCGACGGAGGGAGTACTAACTATTAACATTTGGTTATAAAAAATGAGACTTTTTTTGTCAAGACCAAGATATCCACCGCCAAACGCAGTGACTAATCCCCTCTCTGGATTGGTGACACCTCGAAAAGTGGGAAAGTTGGCCCAGAATTTAAAGTTACTCCATACCCAAGGCGATGATTGAACTCTCAATACTTTGTTAAAGGAGGATGAGCCCCAACTGCTTAACCACACCCCTGGGTTATAAAAAAGAAGACTATAATTGAATAACAAAGACAAAAGTGTTAATTTTGATACCCCAAGATCCACTGAATTTGAAGAAATAAAAGAGGGAAAGAAGAAGAACACACACAACAATTGATTACCCAGTTCATCCAATTTGGCTTACATCTGGGGGACTTGCAAAGCAAGATCCAATTTTATTGAGTAGGAGAAGATTACAGTACAGTTACAGCAACAATTGGTTACAAAATTGAAAAACCCCAATTGAGCTCCATCTAGACCTAGATAAACCCTAGTTTCTGATTCCTCTCCTTGATTATCAATTTTTCCAATTACAGACTCGAAACCCTTTATATATGTTGCAGAAATCGAACTAACTGAGAGAGAGCTTCAATTAAGCAGTCAACGGCCAAAACGAACTCCAACGGTATTTCAAACTGTTTTTCCCGCGCAAAAGTTGTTCAAACCGATTTCAATCAATGGAACAGTTCCGAGGGGTAAAATAGACAATTCCAAATATGCCACATATTCAATAATCTCCACAACACTCAACAAAATCAGAAATCAAGCTAGCTCATCCAATGGAACAGTACTCAACCTGTTCCAATTTGGAGTAATTCAAGGTAATGCTTGAATTTCCCCATTGAGACCACTTTTGTCATGAAATCAGATGGATTATCCAAAGTATGAACCTTCTTAATCTGCACTGATCCATTTGCAATCACATCCCTTATCCAATAGAGCCTAATTTCTATGTGTTTTGTTCGATCATGGAAGGTGTGATTCTTGCACAAGTGAATCGCACTTTGATTATCACAAAACACACTTACATTGTCTTGGCTAATTCCCAATTCACTGGTTAATCCCTTCAGCCACAGTGCCTCTTTGACAGCCTCTGTAATTCCAATGTACTCAGCCTCCGTGGTAGATAATGCAACAATGTGTTGCAATGAAGCTTTCCAAGTGATTGTATTCCCAAAAAGAGTGAATACATAACCTGTCAAAGACCTCCTATTGTCTCTGTCACCTGCAAAATCAGAGTCTACAAATCCTTGCAGTGCTTATTCTTGTTTGGTGCTCTTGGTGTAGATTAAACCAGTATCAATTGATCCCTTTAAGTATTTAAAGATGTGCTTGACAGCTAACCAGTGTTGAGGACCTGGTTTGCTCAAATATCTGCTCACTAAGCTGACACAGTGAGCTAAATCAGGTCGTGTACAAACCATAGCATACATGAGACTACCTACTCCACTAGCATAAGGAATATTAGCCATTTCCCTTTGCTCTTGATCTGTCTTAGGGCAATCTTCATTTGATAACTTGAAATGAGAAGCAATGGGAACATTCACAGCCTTGGCATCAACCATATTGAACCTGTGAATTATCTTTTCAAGATAGCTTCTCTGTCTTACAACCATTCTTCCATCACTAGGATGCCTAATGATTTCCATTCCCAATATTTTCCTTGCAGACCCCAAATCCTTCATATCAAATTCCTTGTGTAGTAACCCTTTCAGTTTCTTAATCTCATTCATGCTCTTACATGCAATCAACATATCATCTAAATATAGTAGAAGATATATGAACTGTTGATTGCCAAGTTTCTTGTAGTACACGCAACTGTCATAGTTGCTTCTCTTGAAGTCAATACTCAATATGAAACTGTCAAAACGTTTATACCACTGCCTAGGTGACTGTTTCAACCCATATAGAGATTTCTTCAATAGGCAGATCCAATTCTCCTTTCCTTTTTCTTCAAAACCTTCTGGTTGCTTCATTAGAATTCTCTCCTCAAGCTCACCAATGTAAGAATGCTGCCTTAACATCCATTTGTTCTAGGTGTAGATCAAATTGAGTGACTATGGAGAGAATTACTCTAATGGAGCAAAGGCTTTAACAATTGAAAAGATTTCATTGTAGTCTATACCTTCTCTTTGTGTGAATCCTTGTGCTACAAGTCTTGCTTTGTACCTTGGTGGATCATGGTTTGTCATGCCTTCCTTTATTTTGAATATCCACTTGCTCCCCACAAGCTTTTCTCCTTTTGATTGTTGCACCAGCTGCCAAGTTCCATTTTTATGCAGAGAGTCCATTTCTTCCTTCATAGCTATCATCCATTTCTTGTGATCCTTATCTCTCATAGCCTCATTGAATGAGTTTGGCTCCTCACTCAACATTTCAGTTGTTGTATTTAGAGCATAAGCAATAATGTTTGAATAGCCAAGTCTATCAGGAGCTCTTATTGTCCTTCTTGTTTTGTCTCTACATAGCAGATAGTTTTGGTTTGAATCCACAGTCTCAATATCACTTTCACTATTGGATTCAGGCTCTGGTAGCTCTTCATTCCTGTTAACAAGCTCAGTGGAAACATCAGGTCTAAAATTAGGCTCATCATGTTGTAACTCCACCTCAATTGGTGAGGTATCTGTTACAACTTGATCACCTACATTATCAGTATTAATAACAGTTTCAAGAATACTGTCTTCATGAAATTTAACATCTCTACTAATAATGAATTTCTTATCTTCAACAGACCAAATTTTAAAACCTTTTACACCTTCAGGGTAACCAACAAATATACCTTTCTTGGCCCTAGGTTCTAATTTCCCCTCATTGACATGATAGTAAGCAGGACAACCAAAAAAAATTAAATTGCTATAGTCTGCAGGCTTGCCACTCCATCTTTCTTGTGGAGTTTTAAACTCTATAGCACTAGATGGTGATCTATTAACTAGGTAAGCTGCTGTATGTACGGCTTCCCCCCAAAATTGCTTTGACAATTTTGAATGTGATAGCATGCATCTAACCTTTTCTAACAATGTCCTATTCATTCTTTCAGCTAGACCATTTTGTTGGGGAGTGTGCCTAACTTTTTGTGCCTAGTTATGCCATGTTCCTGACAGAACTCATTGAACATGCCTCCACAAAATTCTAGTCCATTGTCAGTTCTTAGAGTTTTTATCTTTCTATCACATTGATTTTCTACTTTAGTCTTCCAATTAACAAAAGTTTTAAAAGCCTCATCTTTAGTTTTAAGCAAGTAGATCCATACTTTCCTACTAAAGTCATCTATGAAAGACATAAAGTACCTGTTACCTCCATGTGTAGGTGTCCTTGATGGCCCCATGTAGATCGTGAGTGTATGTAGTCCAACTTACCACTGGTTGTATGCTTACCTGTTGAGAATTTCACCTTTGTTTGCTTTCCAAAGATACAATGCTCACAAAATTCCATACCTTTCAATTTATCACCACATAGCAGACCCTGTTTCTCAAGTTCTTTCAAGCCCTTATCAATCATGTGAGCAAGCCTATGATGCCACAGTTGATCCTTACTGTCATCACTCCCTGCAACACAACTTTCTTGAGTGATAGCTTCTCCTTTGAGAAGATACAAGTTGTTTTTGATCCTTTCTCCTCTTAACACAACTCTTGACCCCTTTGAGACCTTCAAGATACCATCTTCACCTTTGAAACTATACCCTTGAGATTCCAAAGCTCCTAGAGAAATCAGATACCTTTTCAAGTCTGGAACATGACTAACATTGGTTAGAACTCTTGTAGTTCCATCCATGAGTTTCAATCTTATCGATCCGATTCCCACAACCTTACAAGGTGCATTATTTCCCATCCTGACTTTGCCTCCATTGAAGGGTTTGTAATCAAAGAACCATTCACCATTTGGACACATATGGTATGAGCATCCAGAATCCATTATCAAATCTGAATCATCATTCCCTTCTGTGACCATTAAAACCTCCTCATCTTCACACCATTCTTTACACATGTGAATTGAGTGATTAGAATCAATTATCCACTCCAATGTATTGTCTTCATCTGTAGCCATAAGCACTTTTGCACTCTCATATCCATCTGATGCAATGGATGCATCACCATGACCTTCACCATTCTGGTTTTTACCTTTCTTTCTATCAGGGCAATTCTATTTATAATGTCCTTCCTTATGACAGTGATAACATTTAAACTTTCCTTTAGACTTTGATCTTGCATTGTTCTTGCCCTTTTGATCCCTCTTCTCACTTCTCCCTCTCACATACAATTTCTCCAGAATCACTTTCTTTGATTTCACTTTTCTTGGACAATTCCTTAGACATTAAAGCATTTTGAACATCTTCAAGGGATAAAGATTCCCTTCCATAGAGTAAGGTATCGGCAAGACTATCATAACTATTGTTTAATGACTTAATCAATAGCAATGGTTGGTCTTCATCCTCCACCTTGATCTCTATGTTTTCTAAGTCTAGAATTATCCTATTGAATTCATCCAAGTGGTCTTGAATAGACGTACCTGAACCCATCTTGAATGTGTAGAGTCTTTGTTTGAGGTAGAGGCGATTTGCTAAAGTCTTGGTCATGTACAGACTCTCTAATCTCAACCACAAAGTTGCAGCAGACTTCTCCTTTGTCACTTCGCGCAACACCTTGTCACTGAGCGAGAGAATAATGGTGCTATGAGCCTTTCTCAAGATATCTTTCTTTTCTTTTTCAGTTAGTGTGTCTGGTAATCTAATCTCACCATCAAGCGCTTCTTCCACTCCTTGTTGAGCCAGCAGCGCACGAATCTTCATCCTCCATAATCCAAAATCATTTTTTCCATCGAATTTCTTGATATCAAACTTTGGAATCGCCATTTCTTCTTCTCCAGAATAGCTCTAGATGCCACTTGTTAATTCTGATACCCCAAGATCCACTGAATTTGAAAAATAAAATAGGGAAAGTAGAAGAACACACACAACAATTGATTACCCAGTTTAGCTAATTTGGCTTACATATGGGGGACTTGCAAAGCAATATCCAATTTTATTGAGTAGGAGAAGATTACAGTACAGTTACAGCAACAATCGGTTACAAAATTGAAAAACCTCAATTGAGCTCCACCTAGACCTAGATAAACTCTAGTTTCCGATTCCTGTAATTGATTATCAATTCGCGATTGTTACTGTTCTAGCTTCCAATTACAGACTCGAAACCCTTTATATATGCTGCAGAAATCGAACTAACTGAGAGAGAGCTTCATTAAGCAGTCAACGGCCAAAACGAACTCCAACGGTATTTCAAACTGTTTTTCCCGCGCAAAAGTTGTTCAAACCGATTTCAATCAATGGAACAGTTCCGAGGGGTAAAATAGACAATTCCAAATATGCCACATATTCAATAAAAAGTATGTATGACTAAGTGTTAAAAACTTCTTTTGTCAAAAAAAAAGTGTTAAAAACTTCAAATATAGAAAACAAAATCATTTTTTCCATGTCTAATTTCCACCACTATTTCAACATTGCACACTACATGCAAAATAGCAACCCGATAGGACCTTACCTAAATAACAAACAACTAACAACTAATAAATAACATATAACTAACTTTCAATTACATCTTTCCATGGGTCCAATATATATATAGATTCCATTGCAAGGTGAATCTGTCAAAACTGGGGTGTATTCTTGTAAAAAATAACAAGAAAAAGAACCAGCCTTCTAAGCGGTGGATGTTATAATTATAACATGCAATGCTATTCAGTACATAGACACAGCTTGAAAAAGGTTATAGGACACATAACCTCCCTCGTGGCCATGGAAGATATATAAGTACTTTAACATTCATAGCAGGTTGCAAATTCTAATGAATATCACTTGCCAGCTGCCATTGTTATATGAACTTGGTAACCTTAGTTTAACACACGCGTCAAAGTTTAACCCTTCAATGGCTCAACAGGTGCTAACGAGGATCACTTACCTTCATTATTTAAGCTATATAATATACTCTCTTTCTCTTCTTTCTTTTTCTATCACCATATATATTAATGTAGAGGACAACAATCTTTATATCTAACTAGCTAGCAAAGATGAATACTAAGCCCTTTATCTTCTTGTGCTTCCTTTGTGCACTGCTCTTTATCTTGGCAGTGGCAACTGAGACATCCAAAGATGGGACAGGTATGTGTAAATAGCCTATTACTTTGTATATATATATATATACCCTTTCAAAACCACTGTTTCATGTTCATTAATTTTCATGTTTCGTTTAATATATATATTCTTTTTATTTGGGTCATGTATGGATTTAGTTTGGTGTTATTATTTGAGGTTTTTAATTGTATTATACGAGTCTGTCTACAGTCTATTACTGAGGGCTTAAGTGTCATATATTTATTCTACATTTGTACTATAATAATAATAGCAACTAGACTCTCACCCGTGCTCTACACGGGGTCTTAATTATTTTCATAAAATACTATTACATATTTTGTCTTTTTTTTGAAATGGTTTGCCTCTTTTTTATAAAAATTACTACAAAAATGTCATTACTATTTTTGTTTTTTTTTGTAAATGATTGTCCAAATAGAAGAGAACCCAAGGAGGAACGAGAGAGGAAAATAAAAGCATTAACTTACAAAAGGGAGTCCCTAACAAAGCCCCCTAAAACAATTCATCCTAGAGAGGAAAATAAAAGCCTTAACTTACAAAAGTTTACTGAAATAGACAGAGACAGAAGTTTTCCTTGAACAGGAATTGTATCCAACAATTGTTGGGCCAAATTCTATTGTTTTTGAAAAATTTAGGAGGTCAGATCAAAAAAAGACAGACAAAATTTATCTTTAAACGAGTATTATATCTACCATTTTCTAGACCAATTTCTCTTTTTTTTTTTTTTTCTGTTTCTTCTTTTAGGTCTTGAACACCACTGGTTCGAATTTGTCATACTGCGCAATTGTTCATTGGGTGTTGGGAGCCATAGGATCAACAATTTCCTCTATATAAAACAAATTTCCCTCCCATCGTTGCCAAATTATGTCCAAAGATATGTTAATTGTTATTAAAGAAGTGGTTACTAATGTAGCACTGACACTATATATTGAATTGTCAGTGTCACCTATATATTAATGAGACACCGACACTTCTATAGGTGACACTGACACTTCATTACAAGCTTCCCTTCCGCTTGGTAATAGTTACTAAATTATTTTGAGACTACGTAGCACAGACACTCTATATTGAAGACACTATATATTGAAGATGTATTGTGTGTCCAAACACGTATCATGCGTCAGATACTGATACTGACACTGACATTTCATTTACTACGTGTTAGTGTTGGTGTTTCATCTAGTATTTGTATCAATGTCTACGTGTTAGTGTTTCATCTAGTATTTGTATATGTATATGTGCTTCATATATAGTTCTCGGAAAATGATTGATATACTATATTTAATAAGTGGTTGTCTACATGCAGCAAGTGCAATAGAAGAATCGAAGACACACGAATGGGGAAGTGGAGGTGGAGGTGGCGGTGGAGGTGGAGGAGGAGGAGGTGGACATGGTGGAGGAAGTGGAGGTGGAGGAAGTGGAGGTGGCGGCGGTGGACATAGTGGAGGTGGGGGACACAGTGGAGGAGGGGGACATGGTGGGGGTGGGGGAGGCGGAGGTGGAGGTAAAGGAGGACATGGTCACAAATGAATTTAGACATGGCATGTATCCATCCCATGTAGTAAGAAATGTAAAATAAAAAATGAGCCTTGTACTCCACGTATATCTATATCTTTGGACCGTACCACTTTTTTTAAGTTAATAAAGATAATTTTGCTAACGAAAGTTTGGCAGTAAATGACCTTCGTAAATATTAAGCGTTTACAGTTAAGTCCATCAATCAACTATTCATCCAAAAAAAGTTATTATCATTGCCACGTGTCACCATTAAATTGGCCCTTAGTTCCACGTGGCAATGACATGCCACGTCATCCCCCATATCAACACTGACACGTACCATGTTAGCAACCAATGGGTGGATGCCACGTGTCGCTAGCATGGCAATGTGGAGCATAGTGTGTTACTAAAAAAAATAAGAATTTTGACTAACAAGGGATTTGAACCCATAACCCTTTAGTGATACAGACTAATAAATACCCGTAAACCACATACATGTTTGTGAATACAATACCAACAACATATATATATATATATATATATATATATATATTTCATTTTTCTAGATTCGAAACACGAAAAATAGATTAAAAACGAAACTAAATCTGAAATTAAAAACAAAAAATATCAATTGAATTGTTTTTCAATTCGTTTGATTCTGGGTTTCAATTAAAAAACGAAAATGCAAACGAAATTAGGGGTTTTAACTTTGGGTTTCAAACGAAAACGTTCAATTAAATGGGGGATGATGTGGCACGTGTCAGTGTTGACATGGGGGATGACGTGGCATACCTGTGAGGTTGTGTTTTTTATGTTAATTGCATTTATTAGTTTCTTAATCATCTACTTGTTTTAATAATTATGTTATGTTATTTGGTTGACAGATGGTACCGTAGCTGCTAGATTTGGTTGATGAGATGGAGAGAACCATCAATGACAATGTCCCAGAGCCAACCAAGAGCGTATTTGACCGCATCAAGAGGCTACTAAACCCTTTTCATAGATTTAGGAGGAGGTTTGGCCACGTGTACCATAGGAGGGGGTCCGCAACACACAGTAGGATCTTCTCTATTTGTATGGGATATTTCTTTGGATGTTTCGGATATTTTATAGTTTTTTGTATCATTCGTTTTTTTATGGATATTCCTGTTACTGTTTTATATTTAAGTCTATTTTCGATGTTGACTACTTATGCGACAGTTTATTTTAAATGACGCAAACTTCATTTCATTAAAAACAAGTAACAGCTAATGAGCATTAAAATAACACATAACAGAGAATGAAAGGATAAAAACAACCATAAGCAAAAAAAAATACAAAACAAGTGATTATCTATGATCCTATAACACTGGTTCGTATAACACCCTACGAACGGGTGTTCAAACAAGGCTGTACGAACAGGTTCGACTTGTGCCATTCGAACTTGTTGAATTACGCACAAGAGGGTGTGTGTCAAACTGTCAATATTTAACACACTCGAATGAGGCTGTTCGAACGTGTTTGAATGACCGTGTTCGAACAGGTGAAATTCTTTGAAAAAAAACGCTTTGGCCATTTCATTAATGACCTTTTGGTCTTTTCCCACCCTTAAGGGGTGTGTTTTGAGCAGGAGGGGGAGTGGGAAAAGCAAAACCCATTCTTTATTGACATGTTCTTTCCTTCTTTTCACATTGGGCCTAAATAGCCCAATTTCTCTTTTCTAGTCAGACTTTATGATTTTTGTTTTGGGCTCGACTCGCCCATTCTTTTCTTTTACTGAAAATAAATAAATAAACCAGGGAACAAAATTATTAGAGTGTTCTCTACGTAGTAAACTTCAAAAAGACTTTATTCCTTTCATGTTTCTTGGTGAAAATCCACGAAAACGGTCTATCTATTTGAAGATTTCATCTGAAAGTGTCAAGTGTTAAATCTCAACCATACATATAATTTATTCTCTCTTTTTTCATGTATTTTTTTCTCTCTTATTTTTTAACGAATGATTGAGATTTCACTTGATCGTAATGTTAATGGAGACAATCCATTCTCATTCTTAGGGCGTGTTAAAAAATGAAGGTGCAAATAACGATCTCATTCGACTTTTCTCCCAAACTTACAGTTCCTCGTTAATTAGTAAGCATATACTTTTGTCAATGTTCATTTTTTTCCAAAATGCCTCTATTTGTAAATCATTTTTTGAACGGTATAAATGTAAGTTATAGGTGTCTCTTTGTATTGGCTTATTAAGGTTTTATTTACTTATATAAAACATTTTTGAGATTGTTTGGGAGAGTTTATGAATACAATTTATTAACTAATTTTCATAGGCTTTCAAGGATAGCTTATGAAAAGAGTTTCATTTTATTTTATCACTTATTATGGAAATAGTATATGCATTAGCACTTATACAATAAAGGCTTACGCTCATTACACCCTATTATTGATTATAATTTGTGCACATTTCAATAGTGAAGACTTAATTAAGTTATTTATCCAAACAAAAAACTTAAGTCATTTGGTTATTGTTCGTAATTAATTTACACACGACACTTTGAAAGATTGAGATCGCTCTAACATTTGAATAGTTGAGATCGCCTCAACACTCATATAAATAGAAGTCAATCATCTTAGACACTCTTACTAAGAGTTCATTCATCTTCGTTACAAACTTGTCTTTTTTTTTTAATTACAAAAAAGTTTAGGAGAGTTAGGCTCCGAGGCTCACTAGGGTCAGGGTAGACCTCACGACTCTTTAAACGCTTACAGAGTTAATTACTTACAGATCACCTACCAAACCAAAGAGGTCCTCACACTGGCAGCGGGAGTTGAACTCACGCCCTTGTGGTGGAGGCTCTACTTTCATCGAGCACAAACTTGTCTTTTGTGTCAAGTAACATGTAACATGTTCTTTTCCTCTAGTCATATCCGGTAACTGATAATCATTTGCACGAAGAAACCAAAGTTCATCAACAAAATCATATAATTAGTTTGACTGAAGTATAGAGTCATCAACAAATTCTTATCGGTGGCCGACCTGTGTATAGTTGAAGAGATTCACTTAAACCTTTAAAATTTTAGTTTGCACTATTTACTCCTAAGAGACACAATTTCAAACTTGATCCCTAATCTCAGGATCCGCCACCGATTCTCATAACCATATATACATACTATCATCAACTGAAACATAATTTATGCACCTCTCCTCCCTCTAAGATATGCAGGGGAACATACATTAACATAGTATAAAAAATGGGAAAGAATTTCCAAATATTTATCTTTATCTATATAATGGGGATTGAGGTAGACCAAATTAAATGCTTCTTCAAACATTTAAGCGGTGGAATTTTCTACTTGGAGAAGACACATGATGATGGTCCATGGTCGGATGCTCTGTTTTCCCCACAGCCTATTAATGTTTATATACAATATACGATGTAACATGCCAGCTGCCATTGTTTCATAAACTTGTTCACCTTAGTTTAACACACGCGTCAACTTAACTCTTCCATGGATCAATCGGTGCTCATAGAAATTACTTACCCTTGTAATATTTTGTTCTAATTCCTTCATTTATCTTCTACCATATGCTCACTATAAATATCAACGTTGAGAACAAGAATTTTCATACTAACTAGCAAAGATGAATAGTACTAAGCCCTTTGTTTTCCTGTGTTTCCTCTGTGCTTTGCTTCTTATCTCTGCAATGGCAACTGAGCCAACCAAAGATGGGGCAGCAGGTATATATAACTTGCTTCATATGTTTATTTTTGTTTTTCTTATATTTGCATCCCCCATATTGTCTCTTTAGTAGTAACATTAAGAGACTATTATGTAGTTTTTATTTCTTTCGAGAGAAAGAATGATACTGTATAAAAGTGTTTGTGTATGTGCAGGTAGTCCAACAAAAGACCCGAAGGCGAATGTAGATGGGTGGGGAGGTGGTGGATCACATGGTGGTGGAGGCTGGGGAGGAGGAGGTCATGGTGGAGGAGGACATGGAGGTGGGGGACATGGAGGAGGAGGCTGGGGAGGAGGAGGACATGGCGGAGGAGGTAAAGGCGGAGGAGGCTGGGGAGGAGGAGGACATGGCCGCAAATAAACATAGAAGTTACGTGTATCTGATCATGTGTAGTAAGAAATGTAAAAATAAAAGCATGGACTCTGAATTCCACGCATATCTTTGATCGTAGTGTATCACATAATAATCAGAGTTAAATGCATATCAACTTATCAACTACCAATGGTTATTTTCTTTTTACTGTGTTATTAGTGCGTAGTATCAATCACATCAGCTATGCTTGTGACTATTCTACGTTAGAGAATTTGGTTAGTTACATATATTCGACTTTACTAGTTGTGTGGTTCTCTCATTAGCGTGCAGTGAAACGCATCCTTCGCTACCTTAATGGGACATCTCACTTTGGTCTTCACCTTCAACCGGCTCCTCAAGACGCCCTTCACCGTTCGAGTCTACAGTGACTCTGATTTGGCAAGCGTTGTTGATGATCGCAGATCTACCTCCGGTGCATGTCTCTTTTTTGGTCCAAATCTGGTATCGTGGAATTCCAAAAAGCAAACCTTGGTTGCTCGCAGTAGTGCCGAAGCCGAGTATCGTGGCCTCGCCACCGCCACCGCCGAATTAATGTGGGTTCAACCGTTGCTCGAAGAACTACGTGTGCCATTTCAAACTCCAAACCTTCTTTGTGACAACCTTGCTGCGGTGATGATTTCTCACAACCCAGTCTTGCATGCTCGTACAAAACATGTTGAAATCGATCTTCACTTCGTAAGAGAAAAGGTTACCTCCAATCGCCTGATCCTTCGCCATGTTTCTGCTTCAGCTCAACTCGCTGACGCTCTTACAAAGCCGCTTCCAGGTCCTTCTTTTGCTGATTTACGTGTCAAACTCAAAGTTGGTCCATTGGGCCCAAATGCCTCTGGCCCAACTTGAGTTTGAAGGGGGTGTATTAGTAAATAGGAGCTGCATTAGTAAAAATGTAAATATCTTAGCTACAAGGCCTAGCGTTTAATTCATTCAGTTAGGTGTGTAACAAACAATTATAGATAAACAAATAAAGTGTAAGGGGAGGGAAATGAAAGTTGGTTGTAACCACTTGTTTATGTGGCAAAATGGAGGGGAAAATGGGTGAGTTAGTGGAGTAGAGGTTATAAAGAGGACTTGGTGGGTTAGAATCATCAAGCAAGAATTGAGAATAGATCTAGAGTCTTTGAGAGATAAGGCCTCTCGAAGTGCTTAGAGTTACTGTCATTTTCATATTTTCTATCATTACCATTGTAATTATGTTCTTAGGGCTGAAATCATCTTGATTCAGCCTCTATTCCATTAATATACGATTTGATTATTCCATTTTATAAATGAGAAATTTTGGATCCTATCATTCTAGCTACCTCATTTTTTGGAAAATATTGACCCCAAAATGTTTGTAATGGCTTTAACATGTTTATGATCTGGTTGGATGATCTTTGAGGTGTATCTTTTTACTATGACTGTTTTGTTCAAGATACATGTTACGATGAAGACTTTTTAGTTTCTCCTCAACTTTGTTGTACTGTTTTATACTTGCAAGTTGCAAGCCTCTTTCTTCCCGATTTTTTGGACTAATCCTTTTTCAAGTTATTGTTACCAATAAACTGTTATTTCTTTCCTTTTCCTCCCTCATGTTCCCTCCCCATTCTTCGAAAATTACGTGTTATTGAATATTATTGTTTTATCACGTAGTACCTTTTCATGGGGTTAGGATCCTATCTATTTCTCAAAAGAAATGGAGGGCTCCATTTGGAGAGAGATAGATACAAAATTCATGGTGGACCATAACATTACTTATTATTATAAATTTAATGTTATGGCCTACCATAAATGTTGTGTCTATCTCTCTTCAAATAGAGAAATGGAGAAGATCCCAACCCCTTTTCATGATTATCAATATTCTGCATGTTAGAAGTTCGTTGAGCACGTGGTCGAAGAGACAAAGACTAATTTTTATTTGATTGTAGGATGGGAATGAAGTGCGCTTTTGGATTAAAAAATACAATAGACATTCCAATAGTAAAAAATACAACTCGTCATACTTAGATGGTAAATAATGATGATATTTGTTTTTGATCAAAAACAAGTGGTAAATAATGATAACATAACATTCGACACAGATTATTTCTAAGGTAACACTTACAGTACTACAATAGGACTTGTAACCCTATGCTTGCCATTTGTCCAGGTCAGCTTCCCAAATATTGGGAACCCATTACGTGGAATTCCCATCGCCTCTAGAATCACTTGAAAGCGCTTTTTTTCTCCAATTTTCTTAAAAGTCAAAGACCTTGGTTTAACATGAACCTTAAAATCTTCAAGTGGGTGAGTTAGCACAACATATGTGCTAGGAGAACCAACATTTGTAACTGTACGAGTAACATTTATAGGGTTCATTCCTCGATTAGTTACAGTGATTGAAGGATAGTTGAGATTCTCAATGTTGTAAGACCCGCGACAAGTGTATGAGCTGTAGTTGAAGAATTGAAGTAAATTACGATCGTTACCGTTAGCACATAAGAAGTTCAAGTAATCAGATGTTCTCAGATCATAAACAAGTCCTGGATCCATTGCAAGGTTAGGTTGAATATGTCCAGAACCATACTCAAATGGAGTTGCTATCTGATCAAATGCGTCGCGAATCGGTTCGTTGGTGTTATCTAGTGTGGTAGCTGCATAAAGAACATAGTTTTAATCAAGAAAAAAAACATTATATATAGTACAACATTTTCCAAGAAGAGGGGATCTTTTATCTCTGCACATATTGAAGATACTGTTGAGTATGGCTCATATGAGTATCAATAGGGCTGGGGCATCAGAGCTCAGTATAGCGAATTATAAATACCTATCATAATACTGAAACCCTAGTTTTCATTCAAGCAATAAGATAAAACTACAGTTGCTTTGTAGTCGCAGACGTTGGCAAGCATTGGTTGAACTGCATGACCAATACTGTTTTTCGTTTTCGTTTCTCTTTTGTTGGTTTCTGTCGTAACGGATACTATATATATATATATATATATATATATATATATATATTATGGATATTGTACTTAATAGCTGATTTGAGGTATTAATTTGTCAACATATATACCAGTAGTCATAATAGCTGATTTGATAGCAGCTGGACTCCAATGAGGATGAAGTGTTTTGAGGAGGCCAGCAATGCCAGCAACATGAGGACAAGACATAGAAGTTCCTTGTTGAACATTGAATGGAACTCTACGTTTATCTGATGGTAGATTAGAAGGACCAATGGCTAGTGAATAAGCTGCCACAATGTTCACTCCAGGAGCTGTTATATCAGGCTGACAACAGAAAATTACAAAAGCATTACAATCACAAAATGAAGTAAAGACTCAATATTGAATGTAGAAACAAAAATGTAGTAGACCTTGAGTATCAATGGTTGCACTGCACTAGGACCCCTTGATGAAAATCCAGCCATAATTGGAGCTGGTTTTATTCCTGTATATGTTCTTGCTGCAGGTATGTAACCAGCCATTTTCCTGCAGTAGTATATTGTAATATTTATATGTATACTATAGAATTAATGTAACATTTAAATGGTTTGATTATGTAATGTAATTAATTACCTGCTAATGTTTTTGTCACTACCTCCTTTTCCAAACCATTCACGATCATCAATATCCTGATCCTCAGTAGCATCCATACTTGCACCAGGTATAGGATGAGGCTCAGCTAGAAGTACACTACCACTTTTCTCATCATTCATCACTAGTATTCCTACTGCACCTGCAAGTTCAGCTTCAAATCCCTGAGCAACTGATGTTGTTTCCTCGAGTCGAATGCAGACTAATATCTTTCCCTTTACTTTGCTTGGATCAAGTGTTCTAGGCTTGCAAAAACGCCTGCAAAATTAATCCACACACATAAATTGTAACTATCTTAGATTTTTTTTCAACGAATTTCTCCCGGTGCATCGCACGGGTCCTTAAAACTAGTAATTTAAGGGGAATGTTGCTTACGCATCTTGAATTGTAGCATTAAGAAATCTAGCATCCACAGAATGAATCATTGGATATATTTTCTTTGATGGTCCTAATGGTAAGCCTTTACTAAGACTTGCACCCTGAATATTCAATCCAATTAAATAAGATCACATAAAATTTAATGACAATTTTAGAAAATAATATAACAAATTAAGTAGCGCTGTCAAACTAGGCCGCTCAACCTGGCCCACTGAGTCAATGTAAAAGCGGGTTAGGCTGGCCAACCCTGTTGTCTACTGGGTTGCATTTTTTTAGCCCAGTCCAACACACTCAGCCAACCATCCGACCGGACCCGACCCAACTTTTTATCAAAGGAAACAACAAAAAGTATTACAAAACATAAAAACGTTGGCCAACTGGGCCATCAGACCAGCTCATTGAGCTAAGCTAAAATTGACACATTTTAACAAAGTGACCTCATGATGAAATCTGGTTGGATAATTGTGTGAAAAACGACATAACATAAAACCCTTTCACCTCAAAATATTTGTTTTAAAACGACATAAATTTAAGACTATTTTATTTTACTTCAAAATTTAAATTTTAAATATACTAAATGATCTCAAATCTTTCTTGCAAAAATAAGATGAAATGATATATATACCTTTAGGTAATGTGTTTTACCAACAGAAATTCTGCTGATAAATTCCCTGTCAATTGTACTAGCAGCAACAGTGAAAGACCAAGGTGCAACATTTGTGACAGTTCTAGGTGCTGGACCATCATTCCCAGCAGAACAAACAACCACAATATTTCTAGCAACAGCATGAAAAGATCCAATAGAAATGCCATCAGTGAACAAAGCTTCAATATATGGATCAGAAGCACCAAGAGAAGTTGAAATAACATCAACACCATCATGTATAGCATGATCAAATGCTTGTAGAATATCAGCTTCATGACAACCACCAGCATCAGTTGTAGACCAACATACTTTGTAAGCTGCTACACGTGCTCGTGGCGATCCACCCTTTGCGGTTCCGTTACCGTTGCCAAATATGGTTGCACCTGGAGCAAAGTTACCAGCTGCTGTTGATAGTGTATGTGTTCCATGCCCAATAAAGTCACGTGCTGTGTGGTTATAGGGATCAAGTTTTCCATATTTTGCTTCGTAATTTTTGTTAAATATTCTTGCTCCAACCAGCTTCCTAATTTGTCACATAGCATATCTTGTGTTATAGGCACCCTTTTATTATCATTTAAAAAATATTTGGGATAATACATAGTATTCAATTGGCTTAATTACAGTTTTGGTCCCCCTATTTTCACTAACTCACGATTTTGATCCCCCAAGAATTTTTTTCACGAATTTAGTCCCCCTATTTTCAGTAACTCACGCTTTTAGTCCCCTAAGAATTTTTCTCACAAATTTAGTCCCCCTATTTTCACCAACTCACGATTTTAGTCCCTATTTTACATGAACTCACGATTTTAGTCCCCCTATTTTTCCTAGAGGGAGACTTTGATTTTAAAAATTGGAAAAATAGGGGGACTAAAATCGTGAATTTGCGAAAATAGGGGGACTAAATTTGTGGAAAAAATTATTGGGGGACTAAAATCATGAGCTAGTGAAAATAGGGGGATCAAATTCGTGAAAAAAATTCTTAGGGGACCAAAATCGTGAGTTAGTAAAAATAGGGGGACCAAAACTCTAATTAAGCCTATTCAATTTGAAGCATTCTCTAATTCTTATAACATTTTGAAAACTTACCGTCTTCAAATTGATCGATGTTTATCTATTTCAATAGGCGACGCGAAAGAGTATTTTCTTTTTTGTCACTAAACAAAGAGGTCTTTATTATCCTAGAAGGATAGCTAGCTAGCTAGCTCACGTGTTTGAGTGAAATTGACATTGTTAGTGGAAACGTTAGTATACTGAGTTCGAACCCTCCTGTCCGCTCTCTTTAACAATTAACAAGTCTCTTTGTAGTACAACCTACTGAAACACTGAAACATGTTTTAATGAGAAAAAGGACAACAGTAAAACAGTAATGATTTTCATTTCATACACTTTGGTATTTTTCATAACTTCATAACTTATAAATAAATGCAAGTAATGATGTTTGTTCACCCAACAGCTGACCCACTGAACTAGGACAAAAGGTATAGTATTTGCCAAGCTGTGAATTTAAGTTTTTCTGACCAAAACAAACAATACATTATTTTTTATAATAATTATAAGTATGTAATTTTTCTCACAGTAACAACTCGAGTAATGTTTACAAATATAAAATAAGAATTATAAAAAAATTATGCCAATAAACCTCTTTTTTAAAAGTCCAAACATATACTTTCTAGTTACTATCTAATGATAACCAACCATTTTGATTTTTGGTTTATTTATTACTTACATGAAGATTGTCAAAACTCAATTTTCTTAAAACTATATACAATGCCTACAATTTTCATAATCATCTTTTAAAAAGAAATTAAATGTTAGAATTCACATCTACAAAATAAATTTTGGTCA
Source organism: Oxytropis ochrocephala (assembly GCA_020916435.1). NCBI lineage: Eukaryota > Viridiplantae > Streptophyta > Magnoliopsida > Fabales > Fabaceae > Oxytropis > Oxytropis ochrocephala. The sequence goes on along the minus strand of CM037092.1, from coordinate 112,590,473 downwards.
TAAAAAAATCTAAAATAAATACTAGTAATGAAATTAGGGTATATTTTTGTCCCTAAATGTGTATGACACTGTCATTATATTCCCTGAATATATCAAAATTGCAAACACATTGTCAAACAAAAAACACATTTGAAGATCAAAGTGACTAACAATAGACAAATTTAAGGACCAAAATGACTTACAAAATAACTTGGAGATGCATTTGCAATTTCGATACATTCAGAGGTTATAACGACCATGTCTCACATTCAGGGCTAAAATGGTTGGTGACTCTTAATTACCCATTTGTCATAGGGCCCGTTTAGATAAACGACTTAATTAAGCGTTTATGACATTAGAGGTCATCATATAAGTGCTTATATATAATTAGTTGTTTATATAATAAATGATAAAACAATATTAAACTATTTTTCTATATGCCACAAACCGTTTTCTTAAGCTATCTTGGAGAGCTTATCGAAATTAGTTGAATATATAACTTATGAATATGTGATAAGATGTTTCTATAAGCTCTCCCAAACAATCTGATAAGTGCTAATGCCAGCAATAAGCCGATCCAAACCGAGATAAGGAAAATGATGACCTGTTGCAGAAAGTTGTATTTGAGGTTCTAAAATGGTCAATTTGACAGACACCCTTCCCACGCCATTTTGAGGGCACACGACCGTATCCGATGTCACTAAAACTTATGTGTTCTGGCCAAATGCCTGTAAATAAGATTGTGATTGTAATTATCCTTGATTGAATACTGATAGATTATAATTATTGATGATATATAGTATGAGTATGAAGCTGTGTAGCACGGACACTTTTAGTTGAAGACGACACCGACACTTCAATTACTCGTATTTTTCAAAAAAAATCAAAATAAAACTAGTGTCTAGGTGTCCGTGTCCGTGTTCGTATCCGTGTCGTGTCTCGTGTCCGTGTCTGTGACAAGATCATAGGTATGAAGCATATACCAGAATCTATATTAGCAATGATTGTATCTTCGCCAAATCTTGCTTGCCACCAAGCAGATTCAAGAAGGGTTGCTCCATCTTTTTCCAGTCCAAGAAATTCCCATGATCTCGTTGTGTGCAATTTATGCTCTCTACTCAAGAAAACAGAAACTACATTTGGGTTTTCTGCACCAAAAACAAAATATGAAATTAATTAATTAATGTGTGACTAATAAAAAATGACTACAAACTCATGATATTATCAGTAATAATTTTCTCACTTGAAATCTCTGATGCCTCATCCTCTTCAAGTAGTGCAGCAAAGCCATTGATGTGCTTATTGTATGAGTACATAACTGCTTCCTTTGCCTCTTCATGGCTGTGTCAAAATATGAAAATACAATGATCTATTTTAGTAGTTTATATTATATTTCTAGTGTCTCAGAAGAATATATAGTTCTATACCTTCCCAAGACTGAAGCTAGTAAATCATGATGGGAATTTGTGGCAGTTTCTTGATCACTAGGTGAAGGATTTGGACCATGAGAATGTCCTCCCAAGTATACAATATAGGTCTGAAAATTAAGCAAAACAATGCATGAATAATATTTTGTGTATATCCAAAAGAAAAGAAAAGAAAAATGTACTATTAGGTGAGTAAGAAGGGAATGAACAAAATGCTTGCCTTTCTAAGAGCATGTGTGTGTTCTTGCAAGAAACTGCAAAGAACAAACGATGATAGAAAAAGTTTGATGATAGAAAATGACATCATATTATATATATGTTTCTTCAAACTAGTGTTGTGAAGGTGCTGATAACATGCTCTAGTGCTGCTTATATAACACTTGATGTAGCTATGCCAACTTCTGTTTTCCTCATAAATATTTGGCCTGCCTTCTAGCCAGGGTACACTCCCTTCACAGATGATATTGCATCCCATGCATAGCTGTAAACTCAGTGATAAGAGCTTGATAATCTAATTTCAAGGGATAGTGTTCGAATCCTCTTGAAGACAACAGTAAAAATGGTCATTAACATCACTTTAATTGTAAATTAGATAACAGTAAATGATAAATTTTCTCTTTCCCCAGTTTTTTTTTTAAAATAGAATACTCCTTATAAATTAGATTGCTGTAAAGGAGTTTTCAAAGCTGAACAAATCCAATAGAAAACAGCAAACCGTACCAACACAAATCGAAAACCGCAAAAAACCAAAATTTATCGGATCTATTCGGGTTTTTTTCCAGTCAACGGCGTGGTTCGATTCGACCTGCGGTTTTTGTTCCACCAACCAAATCGAATCGAATCACAAGTAAACCTATGACTTACAACCTTCCTTGACTGACTAGATATTTGGGCTTCAACTTACAGCCCAACTCTCACTCACTTATTGTCTAAATCCAACCGAATTTTTTTAAGAAACCAACTGAACCAAACTAAACCGCATGTATTGTTATTTTGCGGTTCAGATGGTTTTTAGGCTAAAAACTTAACCAAACCACACCGCGAACACCCCTACTACTTAAAACTCAAGTATTTTGTCCACTACCCGAAACAAGTAAATCAACAGTGTTTAATATGAGCTTGTATTCTCACAAGTACTTGTGGTGCCAAGTAGAAGAGAGAGTGACACATACAATATGATAATAAACTAGTAGGATACTCGTGCATACGCACAGGTGCTGTCGTGTTCTTTTTATGAATGAACTTAGATAGTATTTAAACAGTCTGAACATTACCCCGTGAAAATAAACACAAATTTAAAGTAGATAAAAAATGAGAGTTTCAAATAAAAAATATATAAATATTAAAAGCTAAAAAGGTAAAAATATCATTTAAAAACAATTTGTGCATTTATCCCCTATTTTTATATATCAGTGCAGTGTTTTTTTATATATCAGTGTTGTTATCCCATTATATATATATATATATATATATATATATATATATATATATATATATATATATATATATATATATATATATATATATATCAAACAGTAAATTTATCCCGTGTTTTTATGTTGTCGGTGTCACATCAACTGAGATGACTTTCTCCATTGCATTCGCTTATGTCAATTGGGAGAGGTTGGATAACTTTTCACAGGTTCTTGAAGAACTGAGGGGACAATTTAGAATACATGAAGATTTGCCAATGGTCATACTTACTGACTTTGACACGAGTATTATGAATGCTTTGGCGTGTATTTCTCCAAGTTCCGCAAACTTGTTGTGCCAATTTCTCATGGAAAAAAAAAACGTCAGGGCCAAAGCTAGGATGTACATCCATCCCATACTTACTGACTTTGACACGTGTATTATTTTCATCATCATCACAAGCAATTCCTTTCCAATTGCAAGGACTTTTGAAAGTGGTCCATGAAGATAGTGTAGCTTGGCTTTGATTTTCAAGGCTGGCTTTCCATTTTAATAGAGCATTTGCTTGGCTTCCTTGATCTTCTGCAATGGCAGAAAAATGCTTGATAATCAAGAGTAGTAATAATGGTATCAAATGAAGAGAAAGAAGCATTTTGGACATTATGTTTGAGGTATGGAATTTGATGATGAGGTGATTTTGATGATAATTAAGGTGTTAGTAATATATATTGATATAAAGAACTTCTACGCATGATGAGTTATGTTGCATGATAGTATAGTACCATTATTATAGTAACAGTGAATATGACATTCAAAGCTAACATCTACCCATAGTACAACAGCACATTGTTCACCAAAAAAAAAATAGTACAACAGCACATGCATGCAGTAGAAACTCTTCAGACAAAGATTCCCTAAATGTCTGAGAATTCCTACCCTAAGACAAAATATGTGCAAGAGATGATTTGGAAAGAGAGAGGTATGTAGGGTGGTGTAAAAAGACAATAAGATATTTCAATTATGCTTAAATATGGAGAAATTTGGAGAAATGCAAGTGAAGAGGATCCGTTTATTAGGTATTGGTGAAAACATAGGCAAACTGAGTTTGAATTCTGGTCCCATTGTACTCTAACAACTAACACACCAATTACTAATCATTTCTTTTATAAAATAAATGTAGCTTTAGCATTTGTCTTCGATCCACAAGGCACGTGTTCTGTACCTTCCTGTCTTTTTTGGGTCGATCCGAGGCTGTAGTTGTTGGTAGTGCTCCTGTCGGGTCGGATCTTAGTGTGTTGAGCGCGAGGGGGTGCCTGCAAAGCCACTCAGACGCTTAAGTCAGTATTGAGAATTATGGAGTATGTAGGAAATGGGTAATGCGTACTTTTTGTCGTTATGCGAGCCAATATTTATAGAGATGCGTGCTAGTTTTGAGCTGTTGGAAATGTGATTTAAGAATATTGGAACAAGTAAATACAACATCCGTTGTTGTCGAATGGGCAAGTCTCAAATCGCAAAAACACCATTTCACCCAAAATAAAGGCTCATGCTTCTTACGCACCACTAGCTACTCGATGCACACCCCCTCATTTTTTCTGTTCCCAAATTGCCCTCACGTGGGACGCACGTGGATCGTGAATTAATGACTGGTTCGGTGGATAACATGCGAACCAGTTGGGTACATACTCTTTAGTTCAGACAAGATTCGATTTGGTGCAATCAAATTCTTGGTCATTCTACTAATCAACTCCTTCTGATCCATAGACAATCTGTTGCTGAATGGATGACCTTCACTGTAAGTCATTAATGCATGGTTATGTACTCCACATATCACTGACAATATCCATCCACCACGTTTTTTGATCAAATTTCCTTTTAGCCTTAAAGGTCCGAACTATGCACGATTTCAAAACCCAGAAAACACAGCAAAAATGGCATAACAAATGGAAAAAACGAAAACGAAGAATTGATGAGCTACATACCGTAATATACTTCACAAATGGAGTCCGATTTGAGCGAAATGGGTGAGCAAAAGTGGGAGGGTGTGGAGTGAGAGTGAGGAGAGGTTGAGGGAGAAGGAGGAAGGGGATTCAAAATTATTTTAGGGGTATTATTGGAGGAGAGGTAGAAGGAGGAAGAAGGGTAAGAAGGGGATTCAAAATTATTTTAGGGGTATTATTGTCATTTCATTAGGGGAGGTAGTGTGTGATGAGTAGATGGGAGGGGGTAAGAAGTATGGGCCAAAATAAGAGGGAATTATTGTATTTGGATGGATTCATTTATGTGATGTTGAATTATGTACTATGATGGACGACGATTCATTCATTCGTTAATTATTCGTAGTAATAATTGGAATGTCCTCATAACAACCAATAATAAATATTCAATAATGATCTGACTTCTGAGTTTAAGTTCTACTCTGGAAGTGATCAAATACTCTCTTGGTGAACGATATGTAAGGATTCCACTCTGCAACTACTCTTTGAGCTAAGAAACATTAGACATAATTAATTAGGTATATGGTTATAGGAATTACTTGCCAAACTAAGTATATATAATCATCATCATTACTATATATTTACACAAGAGTATGCACTTATATGCATGGTGTCAATGAAATTAATGCTCACCAATCAAACAAACATCAGTTAGGAACTTGCTAAAAGTGTCGTAGCTAGCTTATCTTCGACAATCACAAGGATGATGACTTTAACAAAGAATCCACATGTTGTGGGAAGTTTCGTGTTTAGAGACTACTAATACTATTGTTTTAGATTGGAATCTAACTGAGTATAACTCACCACATTTACCATAACGATAAAAAATTAGCTCACCACATTTATCATGTTCCACTGCGACAGTAATTGAAACTGAGCACCGGTGCATAGAGCTTTACTGTTCCACTTCAGAAGCAATAATTTAGGGACTGGCACGGACTTCATCTGTCATAGAGCTTTACTGTTCCACTTTCCACACCTGCCCCACCAATTAAATTATGCCATCGAACTAGTTCGGACCTAAAAGTTCGAACCGGTTCGGAACTTTAAAACCGAACTTGTTAAAGGGATGTCTGTTTAGGAGTGGTTTGATATTAAAGTTCCAAACCGGTTCGGACTTTTAGGTCTGAACTAGTTCGATGACAAAGTTCTGAATCGTGTTGTTTCACAGATTTTGCACTAATTCTGTTTTTAACATCTATCTTTGATTTTTTTTTTCCACATTTTTAGGTTCATAAAATAGCTAAAAACGGTTCCCAAGCAGAGTTAATGGTTGTGGATCATACGAGTTCATTCCAAACTGATCAAGTCTTTGCTACTCGTGATGACTTGTTCGTATATGTACGTTCTATCGCGCGGACTCTTGGGATGGTGATTGTCATATCCCGATCGACAATGGACGAGAGTCGTGAAACAATACTGTGTATTGGTTTGTGAAAAGGCAGGAAAATACAAGTATGCTCATTTGATTCCAATTGGGAATAGAAAATGTTGTTGCAAGTTTATACTAAAAGGAAAGTGTATCAAAAAACGTGGAGGATGGATATTGACTGTGATGTGTGGAATACATAATCACACATTAATGTCTAATGGTGAAGGTCATCCATTCAATTCCAGAATAACGGCAGAACAGAAGGATGTGGTTACTAGAATGGCTAAGAACTTGATTCCAACAAATCGAATCCTGGTCGAACTAAAGAGTATGTACCTATAGACAATCGATAGACCCTCAAATGTTGTGTTAGGAGAAAGAAACAAGCAAAAGAGTAAGTAGGTAAGATGGTTATTTTATTGATACACAGAAACAGAAAAGTACACAGACGCTTCTAAATAGGGGTGTTCTAAACCGAACCAAACCAATAGGGAAACCGCAAACCAAACCAAACCAAACCGAAAACCGCAAAAAACCGCTTTTGATCGGTTTTGTTCGGTTCTTTTTTTCAATGCACCGCGCGGTTCGGTTCGGTTCGCGATTTTGATTTCCGAAACCGAACCAAACCAAACCGCAAGTAACACTAAGGCTTGTTGAATTACAACATTCCTTACTAACTTACTAACCCAAATGCAACTACAACCCAACTCTCACTCACTTACTAGCCCAAATCCAATTAATTCTTTGACTCACAAACAATCTATATTGTTATGCTATATTTAAAAATTACAACAAAATATTTAATTCAAATTTTTTTAAACATTGTCTTAGCTATTTGAAAAAAATTAAAAGAGAGTGATTTATATACTACATATATTTGAGTAGATTTTTTCTTAAAGATTTATGTTAGCCTTTTTTATGTTAGCCTTTTTTATATTAGTTAATTTTAACTCCGTTTTAAATTATTTTTGTCTTGGAAAAAACCGAACCAATCCAAACCGCATTTGTTTGGTTTGGTTTGGTTCGATTTTATTTTAGGAAGCCAACCGAACCAAACCAAACCGCATGTATTTTACTTGCGCGGTTCGGTTCACTTTTTGTCTCAAAACCGAACCAAACCGCACCGCGACACTCCTACTTCTAAAGCACCTCTTAGTGGCTTCACCAGCCTCCCTAGGAGAAAACTCAATTATTCAAAAAACTTGCTAACCTTTGTAATATCCATTGCCTTATATACTAGCAAGGATAGAGCACAGGTTCACTAAAACTAACTAACTAACTAAATCCAAACTGACTTAACAACCTAATAACAGAACTTAAAACAATTAAACAGAAATAACAGAAACAAATAGTAAGATAGTTAGATGGTATAATTATCATTTACTCAGTTAACCATTATTAGTTATAACCCTCTTACCTACTTACTCTTTTGCTTGCTTCTTTCTCCTAACATAGATAGCATTTGAGGGGTCTATCACAATCACATGAATATCAAACAAATATATAATGCATGTTCAAGGTTACGATCGAATCTACGTCAGGGTAGGATTGAGCTCCAACAGTTGATGACTTATTTGGAGAGTGATAATTATGTGTATTGGCATAGAGTCGAACATGGGACTTCAATCGTCAAATACATGTTTTGGGCACATCCAGACTCTATTGAGCTTCTGAATACATTTCCCATTGTATTGTTGATTGATTTCACGTACAAGACCAACCGGTATAGATATCCATTGGTTGAGATTGTCGGTGTCACATCAACTGAGATGACTTTCTCCATTGCATTCGCTTATGTCAATTGGGAGAGGTTGGATAACTTTTCACAGGTTCTTGAAGAACTGAGGGGACAATTTAGAATACATGAAGATTTGCCAATGGTCATACTTACTGACTTTGACACGAGTATTATGAATGTTTTGGCGTGTATTTCTCCAAGTTCCGCAAACTTGTTGTGCCAATTTCTCATGGAAAAAAAAAACGTCAGGGCCAAAGCTAGGATGTACATCCATCCCATACTTACTGACTTTGACACGTGTATTATTTTCATCATCATCACAAGCAATTCCTTTCCAATTGCAAGGACTTTTGAAAGTGGTCCATGAAGATAGTGTAGCTTGGCTTTGATTTTCAAGGCTGGCTTTCCATTTTAATAGAGCATTTGCTTGGCTTCCTTGATCTTCTGCAATGGCAGAAAAATGCTTGATAATCAAGAGTAGTAATAATGGTATCAAATGAAGAGAAAGAAGCATTTTGGACATTATGTTTGAGGTATGGAATTTGATGATGAGGTGATTTTGATGATAATTAAGGTGTTAGTAATATATATTGATATAAAGAACTTCTACGCATGATGAGTTATGTTGCATGATAGTATAGTACCATTATTATAGTAACAGTGAATATGACATTCAAAGCTAACATCTACCCATAGTACAACAGCACATTGTTCACCAAAAAAAAATAGTACAACAGCACATGCATGCAGTAGAAACTCTTCAGACAAAGATTCCCTAAATGTCTGAGAATTCCTACCCTAAGACAAAATATGTGCAAGAGATGATTTGGAAAGAGAGAGGTATGTAGGGTGGTGTAAAAAGACAATAAGATATTTCAATTATGCTTAAATATGGAGAAATTTGGAGAAATGCAAGTGAAGAGGATCCGTTTATTAGGTATTGGTGAAAACATAGGCAAACTGAGTTTGAATTCTGGTCCCATTGTACTCTAACAACTAACACACCAATTACTAATCATTTTGCCTATAAAATAAATGTAGCTTTAGCATTTGTCTTCGATCCACAAGGCACGTGTTCTGTACCTTCCTGTCTTTTTTGGGTCGATCCGAGGCTGTAGTTGTTGGTAGTGCTCCTGTCGGGTCGGATCTTAGTGTGTTGAGCGCGAGGGGGTGCCTGCAAAGCCACTCAGACGCTTAAGTCGGTATTGAGAATTATGGAGTATGTAGGAAATGGGTAATGCGTACTTTTTGTCGTTATGCGAGCCAATATTTATAGAGATGCGTGCTAGTTTTGAGCTGTTGGAAATGTGATTTAAGAATATTGGAACAAGTAAATACAACATCCGTTGTTGTCGAATGGGCAAGTCTCAAATCGCAAAAACACCATTTCACCCAAAATAAAGGCTCATGCTTCTTACGCACCACTAGCTACTCGATGCACACCCCCTCATTTTTTCTGTTCCCAAATTGCCCTCACGTGGGGCGACGCGTGGATCGTGGAATTAATGACCGTTCGGTGGATAACATGCGAACCGGGCTTGGGTACATACTCTTTTAGTTCGCATAAGATTCGATTTGGTGCAATCAAATTCTTGGTCATTCTACTAATCAACTCCTTCTGATCCATAGACAATCTGTTGCTGAATGGATGACCTTCACTGTAAGTCATTAATGCATGGTTATGTACTCCACATATCACTGACAATATCCATCCACCACGTTTTTTGATCAAATTTCCTTTTAGCCTTAAAGGTCCGAACTATGCACGATTTCAAAACCCGTAAAACACAGCAAAAATGGCATAACAAATGGAAAAAACGAAAACGAAGAATTGATGAGCTACATACCGTAATATACTTCACAAATGGAGTCCGATTTGAGCGAAATGGGTGAGCAAAAGTGGGAGGGTGTGGAGTGAGAGTGAGGAGAGGTTGAGGGAGAAGGAGGAAGGGGATTCAAAATTATTTTAGGGGTATTATTGGAGGAGAGGTAGAAGGAGGAAGAAGGGTAAGAAGGGGATTCAAAATTATTTTAGGGGTATTATTGTCATTTCATTAGGGGAGGTAGTGTGTGATGAGTAGATGGGAGGGGGTAAGAAGTATGGGCCAAAATAAGAGGGAATTATTGTATTTGGATGGATTCATTTATGTGATGTTGAATTATGTACTATGAAGGACGACGATTCATTCATGGCGTTAATTCGTAGTAATAATTGGAATGTCCTCATAACAACCAATAATAAATATTCAATAATGATCTGACTTCTGAGTTTAAGTTCTACTCTGGAAGTGATCAAATACTCTCTTGGTGAACGATATGTAAGGATTCCACTCTGCAACTACTCTTTGAGCTAAGAAACATTAGACATAATTAATTAGGTATATGGTTATAGGAATTACTTGCCAAACTAAGTATATATAATCATCATCATTACTATATATTTACACAAGAGTATGCACTTATATGCATGGTGTCAATGAAATTAATGCTCACCAATCAAACAAACATCAGTTAGGAACTTGCTAAAAGTGTCGTAGCTAGCTTATCTTCGACAATCACAAGGATGATGACTTTAACAAAGAATCCACATGTTGTGGGAAGTTTCGTGTTTAGAGACTACTAATACTATTGTTTTAGATTGGAATCTAACTGAGTATAACTCACCACATTTACCATAACGATAAAAAATTAGCTCACCACATTTATCATGTTCCACTGCGACAGTAATTGAAACTGAGCACCGGTGCATAGAGCTTTACTGTTCCACTTCAGAAGCAATAATTTAGGGGACTGGCACGGACTTCATCTGTCATAGAGCTTTACTGTTCCACTTTCCACACCTGCCCCACCAATTAAATTATGCCATCGAACTAGTTCGGACCTAAAAGTTCGAACCGGTTCGGAACTTTAAAACCGAACTTGTTAAAGGGATGTCTGTTTAGGAGTGGTTTGATATTAAAGTTCCAAACCGGTTCGGACTTTTAGGTCTGAACTAGTTCGATGACAAAGTTCTGAATCGTGTTGTTTCACAGATTTTGCACTAATTCTGTTTTTAACATCTATCTTTGATTTTTTTTTCCACATTTTTAGGTTCATAAAATAGCTAAAAACGGTTCCCAAGCAGAGTTAATGGTTGTGGATCATACGAGTTCATTCCAAACTGATCAAGTCTTTGCTACTCGTGATGACTTGTTCGTATATGTACGTTCTATCGCGCGGACTCTTGGGATGGTGATTGTCATATCCCGATCTGACAATGGACGGAGGTCAGGGAAACAATACTGTGTATTGGTTTGTGAAAAGGCAGGAAAATACAAGTATGCTCATTTGATTCCAATTGGGAATAGAAAATGTTGTTGCAAGTTTATACTAAAAGGAAAGTGTATCAAAAAACGTGGAGGATGGATATTGACTGTGATGTGTGGAATACATAATCACACATTAATGTCTAATGGTGAAGGTCATCCATTCAATTCGAAATAACGGCGAAAGGTAGGATGTGGTTACTAGAATGGCTAAGAACTTGATTCCAACAAATCGAATCCTGGTCGAACTAAAGAGTATGTACCTATAGACAATCTGATAGACCCCTCAAATGTTGTGTTAGGAGAAAGAAACAAGCAAAAGAGTAAGTAGGTAAGATGGTTATTTTATTGATACACAGAAACAGAAAAGTACACAGACGCTTCTAAATAGGGGTGTTCTAAACCGAACCAAACCAATAGGGAAACCGCAAACCAAACCAAACCAAACCGAAAACCGCAAAAAACCGCTTTTGATCGGTTTTGTTCGGTTCTTTTTTTCAATGCACCATGCTGATTCGGTTCGGTTCGCGATTTTGATTTCCGAAACCGAACCAAACCAAACCGCAAGTAACACTAAGGCTTGTTGAATTACAACATTCCTTACTAACTTACTAACCCAAATGCAACTACAACCCAACTCTCACTCACTTACTAGCCCAAATCCAATTAATTCTTTGACTCACAAACAATCTATATTGTTATGCTATATTTAAAAATTACAACAAAATATTTAATTCAAATTTTTTTAAACATTGTCTTAGCTATTTGAAAAAAATTAAAAGAGAGTGATTTATATACTACATATATTTGAGTAGATTTTTTCTTAAAGATTTATGTTAGCCTTTTTTATGTTAGCCTTTTTTATATTAGTTAATTTTAACTCCGTTTTAAATTATTTTTGTCTTGGAAAAAACCGAACCAATCCAAACCGCATTTGTTTGGTTTGGTTTGGTTCGATTTTATTTTAGGAAGCCAACCGAACCAAACCAAACCGCATGTAATTTTACCTTGCGGTTCGGTTCACTTTTTGTCTCAAAACCGAACCAAACCGCACCGCGACACTCCTACTTCTAAAGCACCTCTTAGTGGCTTCACCAGCCTCCCTAGGAGAAAACTCAATTATTCAAAAAACTTGCTAACCTTTGTAATATCCATTGCCTTATATACTAGCAAGGATAGAGCACGAGTTCACTAAAACTAACTAACTAACTAAATCCAAACCGACTTAACAACCTAATAACAGAACTTAAAACAATTAAACAGAAATAACGAAACAAATAGTAAGATAGTTAGATGGTATAATTATCATTTACTCGATTAACCATTATTAGTTATAACCTCTTACCTACTTACTCTTTTGCTTGCTTCTTTCTCCTAACATAGATAGCATTTGAGGGGTCTATCACAATCACATGAATATCAAACAAATATATAATGCATGTTCAAGGTTACGATCGAATCTACGTCAGGGTAGGATTGAGCTCCAACAGTTGATGACTTATTTGGAGAGTGATAATTATGTGTATTGGCATAGAGTCGAACATGGGACTTCAATCGTCAAATACATGTTTTGGGCACATCCAGACTCTATTGAGCTTCTGAATACATTTCCCATTGTATTGTTGATTGATTTCACGTACAAGACCAACCGGTATAGATATCCATTGGTTGAGATTGTCGGTGTCACATCAACTGAGATGACTTTCTCCATTGCATTCGCTTATGTCAATTGGGAGAGGTTGGATAACTTTTCACTGTGTTCTTGAAGAACCGAGGGACAATTTAGAATACATGAAGATTTGCCAAAGGTCATACTTCACCGACTTTGACACGTGTATTATGAATGCTCGGCATGTATTTCTCCAAGTTCCGCAAACTTGTTGTGCCAATTTCTCATGAAAAAAAAACCGTCGGGGCTAAAGCTAGGATGTACATCCATCCCATGGTTTCATCTAATTCATCCTACACAGTTTTTCCATTTCAAGGTGCACCTATCAAGAATGCACCGGTGTTCAACATATGCTTCACATGGGACCACTTTGTACAAATAGTTTTGAAGAAAGGTTTCCCAATGCCCCCAACGAATTATTACTTTGGAATAGACACAAGTAAAACATAGCAAATGATTGGATCAAACCATTCACGGGACGATTGCAACCGTGGAATTCTTTAACCTTAGATCTAAATCCCCCTTGTACATTGACTTAGCAAAAGATTGATGTTTATTTGAATATGTTTTTAAATTTCTAGCTTGGTTATGTATTAAGACAAAAGCATTTATCGTTTTGTTTGATCTTAAGTTCACTTAAATTAGTTAATTTATTGTTAGTACCTAAATTTAAATGGTGGAATTACATTATTTTTGGACTATTTTAGCTATAGAAGTTCTTGTCCGTAAACTTTAAATTTTGTCAAGTTACGGTAGGTTTTTAGACCTTATGGTCCGAACTGTTCGGAATCAACTATTGTACCCAATAGTAATACCAGACACCCCATTAATGTTTCGGCTTGCAAGTATCTAACGGGTTCAGAAGTTATGCACCGAACCCCATTTTTTGGTTGACTCGGTCTGAAAGTACCGAACGGGTTCAGACTCTAGCCTTCGAACCTAACATTGGACTAGCGTCCACGTTTAACCCATGTGGATCAATTTGGGAATATTTAAAATTTGGGGGTGTCCACCGAGTAGGAGGGGGGGTTGTACGAAGTATGAGCCAAAATTTAAAACTGTGTACAAAAAATAATATTACAAATTCTGGCAATAAAATTCACATCACAAGAGTATCAAGACAATTTTCGAAGGCTCATACTTGTGCTGACCCTTCTACTCAAGTAGAGACCCCCTAAACTAGCAAAAAGACATGTTTCCCATTTTTTGAAGATTACGATGGTTCTGACCTTACGAACCGAATTCGTTAGATGTTCACCACGAGTGTTGTATCTTTAGAGACACCCCTAAAATTGTTTTAATCGATTTGAACCTACTGAACCGAATCGGTTCGACACTTAAGTCCTGAACCATCAGTAACATACAAGCGATATTTTATGATTTTTCAACGACTTCGATTCCACCGTCAATTATCATCAACGACTTAAAATAAGTCGGAAAAGTAGTAAAACGTGTCGAGAAAACAAGTGGCTAATATTTCCTTTGGAAATTGTGCCCCAACGGATAAATTTCAACAGATTCGATCGCTCAAAATCAACGGCTCACGTTCATTCACACCTATTATAAATAATTATAAATAGGTTCTCACATTTCACTAAGTTTAACACAAACACCCTACCCATATTTCTGCTTCATCTTCTCTGCTTCTTCATCCTACCCACCGCTGAAATGAAATGGCAGTTGTGCCCAACCTAGTACTCAAGTGACAAATTTCTAACTGTCTTTCATCACTGTGGAACTGTCACCAATTCTATCTTCTGTAGGTTAAATAAGAATATAACATTCACCTAGTTAAAGGAAAAGACAGAGAGGAAGGTTCACCAAGAAGGAGAGTGGTGTAAAGACATAAGTCGTTTACGTTACCGCAAGTACAGTTGTGGAGATGATGATAGGATTGTGCTTTATATAGCTATGGAGATCCAAGCAACGATGACATTCGCACAATGATGATGAAGCTCATGCTAATGTTCTAATGAGACATAGTATCCTCAAGTTTGCTTTGTCAAAACAATGCGCACTTCGGAAGAGATCACTTATCTTCTGGAATAGAGACTTTCCAAATAATTGCTAGTTTCGTAATTTTTTTCGTTATGTTTTTTTTCGTTTTAGTTGTCGTTCATTTGTCGGTCTTTTTTCCGTTATGTTCTAAACAATTGATGTAGAGGTTGAATGTTTCGTTTTTGCTAGATCTTTATTCAAATAAAAATAGAATATAACGTTAAGAGACACCTAATCTGTTAAATTAAAACATCCCAAATAAAATAACAACAGTTTGTAAGAATGCCCGTACAATCTTCAACTGGATTCTTTACAATGCCCGTACAATAGTACCGGTTTTCAAGAATGGAATCTTTGTAAGAAAGCGGTACTGTAGTACCGGTTTTTAAGAATGGAATACCATTATTTTGGATTTTTTACCAAAAGAATTGGGCTGGAGTTTTCAAAAAGTGGTATGGACTTTTATCAATAGTATGGTATGGTTTGTGGTATGGTTTGTGGTATGGTTAGAGTTTACTGGTTACTTTGCACACCTCTAACCACCATAGTGAAGTAATTTGACCACATCATGAAGTGTGGCGGTAGAAGGCGAATCACACAACTATTCATAAAGAAATGCTAATAACACTTTCTTTGACACTCTCCTTCCAACTCTCACTTTATGATTGGCTACAATTCCTGTGGGCCTCAGTACTTTGAAAATGAGACTCATTAATTTAGTGGGACCCACGTGAATTTTAACGAATCATAGAGTGAGTGTTGGAGGGAGAGTCTCAAAGAGAGTGTTGCTACTCATTATTTACTTGCAGTTTACTTCCGTCTATTTACTCGTGATTTACTTCGTTGTTCCGCAGCCACATCACAAAACACATGAATCTCACACAGATATGTTATCTGATTAGTGATTCTTTCCTTTTTATTCTGAAACCTGAATAAAAAAACCCTAAATAATTGTCAGTTTACAATTTAATATATCAATTAAAACTTTTTAAAATACCTAAGAAATCACAATCTGGCAAAAAAACCACTGTGCACAAAAAAAAAAATTATTTACCTAAATAACACACCTTTTAGATTAAATACCAAACTAAGCCACTTTTTTTTTGTAGAACTAACTCCCCCACCACCCCTAGTTCTCAACTAAAATTTTGCAATTTTTTTAAAATCCTTTGTAGAACTCGCCCCCCCACCCCTAGTTCTCCACATGGTTTTTAATTTTTTGATTTTCTTGTATTTAATTTTATTAAAATCTAAATTAATTTAATTTAATTACAATAATTATTTTAAATAATTAGAATAATTATTTATAAAATAATTGGGGTAAAAATGTACATATTAAAAATTGGGGCAAAATCTAGGCCGTTAAACGATTATTTCAAATATGTAGACCATTAATTAAAACCTTGAATTTAATAAGTCATAAAAACGGTTTTTACCTAAGTTTAGGAACATTTTTCCCACGATTTTAATTTGTATTTTAATTTTTTAAATATTATACCTTGTAGACAAAGTGTAATACTAAACTTTTGTGTTGGAAAAAAAAAATTTAAAAATGTTTTAATAAGTAATTTTTTTACTAGAAAGTGTGTTAAAAATCATTTTTTTCATCTAAATTAAACACACATAGAGGATATGAAATATTTTTCAACTCGGTATCTCTAAATTTGCTAAAGCACTGCACTTCAGTAAGCATCTCCCCCTAGCATTGGACTTTCAAGAAACAAATCACCACATTCTTTAACACTAACTGCTTCCACTTCAAAGGCTCGATTACCACAATACTCATTCCATTCAAACCACATTTTTGAAATTAATTTTTTCTTGAAACAAGTTGTGTCATCTTATTCTTCAGGAATAGGAGAGGTCCTGAAGTAAATGAGGTCTCATTGATTTAATAGTTATTGTATTACTTTGTAGGTTTTGACTAAGTATAAAAAACGGTTTTTTACCTAAGTTTAGGAACATTTTTCCCACGATTTTAATTTGTATTTTAATTTTTTAAATATTATACCTTGTAGACAAAGTGTAATACTAAACTGTTGTGTTGGAAAAAAAAATTTAAAAATGTTTTAATAAGTAATTTATTTACTAGAAAGTGTGTTAAAAATCATTTTTTTCATCTAAATTTAACATGGTTTTTTGCCCTAATTTTTTCCCCTAATTTTTTTTATAATTTTACAAAATATACCCTAGATTGCCACGACCAAAATGGGTGTAGTGGTGTAAATGATGATTTTGATTTTTGTGTTCAACCATTATTAAAGTAGTTCACATGTCTTTGTCCATATACTTGTGTCTAAGTTATTCACATGACCCTAATAACTCTTTATGACACTAATTCACATGGCTTTGTCAAGTTGCTTGTCTCTAGGTTGTTGATATGTCTTTCACATGGTTTATGACAAGTATTCATATGCATTTGTCCATATACTTGTGTCTAAGTTATTCACATGACCCTAATAACTCTTTATGACACCAATTTTTAATATCTTAATTTTTTAACGGATTTTTTATCGTAATTATTTTATAAATAATTTTTTTAACTATTCTAATTATTTAAAATAATTATTGTAATTAAATTAAATTAATTTAGATTTTAATAAAATTAAATACAAGAAAATCAAAAAATTAAAAAACCATGTGGAGAACTAGGGGTGGGGGGGGGCGAGTTCTACAAAGGATTTTAAAAAAAATTGCAAAATTTTAGTTGAGAACTAGGGGTGGTGGGGGGCGAGTTCTACAAAGAAAAAAAAAAGTGGCTTAGTTTGGTATTTAATCTAAAAGGTGTGTTATTTAGGTAAATAATTTTTTTTTTTGTGTACAGTGGTTTTTTTGCCTCACAATCTTTCTTACTTTTTTTTTATAGACAATGTTAGTGAGGGTGAGAGAATGTTAGCTTCCGAGATTTGAATCCGGAACCTCCTTTTTATACTCATTTGGTGCACTTCTGTATCCATTAGCTCGCTAACTGAGCTACCTTCTTGGGATCACAATCATTGTTACTAATTAATATGCAATACCGTTGTTTTGGATAAAAAACAAAAAATAACAGAGATTAAGAACGGATGGAGTCATTTTTTTGTCTGCAAGGAGTGGAACGTACCGCCTATAGTGTTGCATATTTGTGAGGAAAAAAAAAGTCTTCAAATAAGAATCATGTTAAGTTTTCAATATAATATTAATGACTTTTTCCCAATTTTATTCTCATATTAATAATGAGTACATCACTCCTAACATAATATTTCTTTTAAGTAGGAGATAGAGTGACACATACAAAAAAAATATACTAATTTACTACATATAATATAATCTATTTATCTTATTATCTTATTATACAAACAAATCTCCTATGAAATTATCAATTTAGATATCTTATTAACAAGACACATATCTAATTATGTCATTATCCTCTATTTCTTTCTTTTTCTTCTTACACTCTATTTCTTCATTTTTTTCTCCCTTCCTTCTTACATTCTCTTTCCTCATGTTCACTTTTCTCTTACACTATCTTTCTTCCTTTTTTCTTTTTACTTTACTATTACTTTCCCATAAACAATTCTTCTATTTCTCTTGTCACTTCACTTAAGTTTTTTTAACTAAATTTCTAAATTTATACAAACATTAATCTACCAAAATTACCTATAAAAATGTAAATGAGTCACACTAAAAACAAAACTATCACCTTTTTTGAAAATGTTATCAATAAAATAATCAATTGAACTAAGAGATAACTACAATGATATATAAAAAACACGAGATAACTGTACTGATATATAAAAAAACACAGGATTAATATTTGTATAATTAATTTTTTGGAAGACTACTATAAACTTACTATCTAAAAAACAAAAAGATTTAACGACTGCTTAAACTACTGATTAATATTTAAAACAAATATTTCTTATTGATAATCTACTATCTCTCTTTTGCTATCTATTATAATTTACTAATCAACTAAAATAATCAATTGAAATACTAGATTACTGGACTGATATATAAAGAAACGCGGGATAACTGCACTGATATATAAAAAACACGAGATTAATATTTGTCATTGATAATTAAATTTTTTGAAGACAATTACTACAAACCTACTATCTAAAAAACAAGAAGACTCAATGACAATTTAAACTACAAATTAATATTTAATTAAGACAAATATTTATTAGTGATAATCTACTGTCTAACTTTTACTATCTACTATAAACTAAAATAATAAATTGAAACCACGAGATAACTGCTGATATATAAAAAACATGGGATCATTGCTGTGATATATAAAAAAACATGGTATTAATACTTTCCATTGATAATTATAATTTTTGAAGACTACTATAAACCTACTATTAAAAAAATAAGAAGACTTAATGACTATTTAAATTGATTAATATTTAAAACACACGAGACAAATATTTGTCACTAATACCTAAAAAAGGACAAATAATTATCACTGATATACAGTGACGGATCCAGAAATTTTTACTAGTGGGGTCCTATAATGTTTTCCAAAAAATATTGTTAATTTTTATAAAATGAATAATTTCCTTATAGAAAATCTTAAAATACCTAAGTTTCTACCAATTACATAACCAAAAAGGTAAATTTAGTATCAATTTATTTTCTTTTTATTTATCTCTTGTGAATTTCTACATTTAATTTATCTTATGGGGGCAACACTTATTTTTTTATGGGGGCAGAATAAATTTGTTATTTACATTTCCAACCAAAATAATTTTCAAATGGGGGCAAATGCCCCCAATTTACTCCAAGTAGATCCGTGCCTGCTGATATATAAAAAAAATACGGGATAAATATTTCTTATTAATAATCTACTATATATCTTTTACGATCTAATATAATCTACTAATCAACTCAATAATCAATTGAAACTATGAAATGATTGCATTGATACCTCAACCAATGGATATCTATACCGGTTGGTCTTGTACGTGGAATCAATCAACAATACAATGGGAAATGTATTCAGAAGCTCAATAGAGTCTGGATGTGCCCAAAACATGTCTTTGACGATTGAAGTCCCATGTTCGACTCTAGGCCAATACAAAAAATTATCACGCTCCAAATAAGTCATCAGCTATTGGAGCTCAGTCCTACCCTGACGTAGATTCGATCGTAACCTTGAACATGCATTATATATTTGTTTGATATTCATGTGATTGTGATAGACCCCTCAAATGCTATGTTAGGAGAAAGAAACAAGCAAAAGAGTAAGTAGGTAAGAGGGTTATAACTAATAATGGTTAACTGAGTAAATGATAATTATACCATATAACTATCTTACTATTTGTTTCTCATTATTTCATTTAATTGTTTTAAGTTCTGTTATTAGGTTGTTAAGTCAGTTTGGATTTAGTTAGTTAGTTTTAGTGAACATGTGCTCTATCCTTGCTAGTATATAAGGCAATGGATATGACAAAGGTTAGCATGTTTTTTGAATAATTGAGTTTTCTCCTAGGGAGGCTGGGTGAATCCAGTAAGAGGTGCTTTAGAAGCATCTGTGTACTTTTTGTTTCGTGTATCAATAAAATAAAATAACCCTGCCTTGGGCCTTGAGTGCACCGCCTCACTCTTTCAGTTTGGTAAGAGTAGCGAGAACTAATCATTATTAGTTATAACCATCTTACCTACTTACTCTTTTGCTTGTTTCTTTCTCCTAACACAACATTTGAGGGTCTATCGATTGTCTATAGGTACATACTCTTTAGTTCGACCGAGATTCGATTTGTTGGAATCAAGTTCTTAGCCATTCTAGTAACCACATCCTTCTGTTCTGCTGTTATTCTGGAATTGAATGGATGACCTTCACCGTAAGACATTAATGCGTGATTATGTATTCCACACATCACAGTCAATATCCATCCTCCACGTTTTTTGATAAACTTTCCTTTTAGTATAAACTTGCAACAACATTTTCTATTCCCAATTGGAATCAAATGAGCATACTTGTATTATCCCGCCTTTTCACAAATTGTTCTAGAGTGGGCTCAAGGCCCAATGCAGTCCATTAGGTCCAATATGGCCCAAAACTGTAGCTATAAATATGGCACGAATCCCAAGGAATTAGGTACGTCATTATTACTTGTGGTCCTATTTACTGTTCACTGCTGACTTGGGCGTCGGAGTGCTTTCGCAGGTACCACCCGCGCGCGACCCAGACTCAAGGACACCAATACTATCAGCGACCGTGCGAAGGGACTGCATCAGCACCACTTCTATTGGTCTTGTACGATCATTTGGCGACCACAGTGGGAGCCTGAGCGCTACCACTCATCATGCAGCCGAGGAAGCATGCCACGCGAGCTTCGTCGCGAGCCGACCCCCTCCATGCGCGGCGCCTTCCACGAAAAACCCCGCAGGCGCGCGCGCAAACCATCCACGAATCTCTGGAAAATCCTCGCCAAGAACCTCGCGATAAGGCGCCGAGGACCAGATCTGAGAGCAGTATCATGCCCGGCCGGCGACAGCCAGCTTGTCGGCGAAATGTTAACGCAGAATTGATGCATCCTTGCCGAGCACGTGACTCGTGCCTTCCTCCAAATTCTCTGAGAATAAGAATCGATCATTCTTGACCGTGAAGCACTTCTTTCCCACTACGAAAGAGGATCCATTCCAGCCCGCCAGCGAGCGGGCAGGGAAGGACCTTCAGGTCAAGCGCGTCCTACCCACGGGCGCTTAGCTCCGCTCGGAAGAAACGACCGTCCTCGTGGAGGCACATCACGCCGATCCCCGGTGTTATACCCCAATTTTGTCTGAGATCTTATATCATTGTAATATTTTTTTTATTTTATAAGTAGTGTATGTGCAACAAACATTTCTATGTACTCAAGTAAAAGATAAGTAGCTTGTGCATATCAACCACAATTAATATAAAGATACATGATTTGATTCTTGGTCAATCATCCCACATGTTATTTTCTTTTGACCCTCTTTGAGTAATTGAAAAAGCAAGTGAAGCAAAGCATAAGAGCTTACAAAATAAGAACAAAAAGATGAAATACCCAAATCTGCAGCTCTATTGCGAAGGCAATTTCTCTCTCCTCGGACCTCTTTTCGATGATCCGAACGGTGAAAGTGGAGATATATGTCTCACGAACCTACTGTCAAAAAATGAAGACGATCCGACGGTTAACGAATCCGGAATCGCACTTTTACGATGATAGGTTTGAGAAAAACGGACCAAAAACTGCAGCTATTGCGAAGGCAATTTCTCTCTCATCAGACCTCGTTTCAACGATCCGAACGGTGAAAGCGTAGATATATGTCTCACGAACCTACTGTCAAAAAAGAAAGACGATCCAACGGTTAACGAATCCGGAATCGCAATTTTACGGTGACAGGTTTGAGAAAAACGGGAATTGTGTTTTAAAGGGGAATTGCTTTCTCTACCTTGTTTTAGTCCCACATTGCTCACAAGAAACAAGAGCTCCCTAGCAATTGGATATAAAAGGGGTTGAGAGGTGAAGATTAGAGGAGGGGATCATTGGCGGGTTAAGTGATCTTTTTTTTTTTCAAAGCGTTCGCGGCTCATTTCACTAAAAACCCGTCTTTGATCATTTGGACGTTTTGAGTCGGCTTTTCGATTCTCAAAGCGGTTCCTGCGGTCTTGGGGTCAAAATGGACCAGATAGGAGTCCAGTTTGTGATTGACCTGGTCATATTGCTCAGTCCGGTTCGGCACTCGTCGAGTCCAGGTTAGTTTTGTATTTATTTTGTTTATTTTTATGTACAAATTTATTTATCATTTATTTATAATATGATCTATTTATTTATTTATTTATTTATTTGTTTATTGTTTATTTATATATCTATTCATATTTATTTATGTATATAGTTATTTATTTATTTTAGCCTAGTCTTTATTAATTATCAGTTTGTCTTTTTTTTATGCACAAATTAGTTTATTTCTTCAAAAATCAAATAAAAGACTAAGTCATTGTTGTAAACCTGGGTTAGTCATCATCCTAGGACCAATGAGTCATGCAGATTCGATTAAGAATCCTAAAAACTTATAAGTAAATAAATAAATCACTTTTCCTAAAAATAGGGGACTAAGTCGGTTGTACAACCTGGGTTAGTCAATGTTCTAAACTAATGAGTTGTCTGATTCGGGAGTTCTAGAATACCTATTCTAAAACCAACTCACCTCACATCAAACAAACTTCTTTCAAAAAACCTCAAAAATACTTTCAAAAAGTAGGGGACTAAGTCGGTTGTACAATCGGGTTAGTCAACGTCCTAGGAATCACTGAAATCATGCAGTTCAAGGAGTCCTAGGACCCTACACTAAAAAAACACCAACCAACAAACCTTTTTCGGGAAGAACTACGTAGCTTTGATTCCTCCATTGCATCCGAGAGGCACGTAGAGAGCAAGAGTCCACTCTTGTCAAGCACTAAAAATTAAAAATTTAATTAAGTCTTTTTCACTATAAATAAAAAGGGTAAATATTAATAAACCATAAATAATTAGATTTAAGGATGTCGTAGGGTGCTAATACCTTCCCCACGCATATCGACTCCCTAACCTTTAAACTTGCTTTATCCTAAAACTAAAAGGGATTTTCCGAATTTGCCTTTAAACTAAAATTTGGTGGCGGCTTCCTTTCGAACTTCAAGAATCCTTTCCGGATTTTTCTGGTCGCTACACCGTTGGCGACTTCACTTTGGGACTTAACGTTTTAGAGAGTCAAAACCTAGTCTAATTAGTTGTAGGATTTAATTTTTACCCTTCCCTTATTTATTTATTTATTTATTTTTGCATGTTTTATTTTTATGTGATATATAAACCATAGGATAGAAGACGATATTTGTATGAATGTTTGTTTTGTTTGCAGCTTTGGGTTTATTTTAAACTGCTCTTACACACACTGCACCTCTACACATCACACACCTGTGAGAAAAAGTCCTCTACTCGGACTTGAGTGCAAACCTAAGTTAAAACGAGATTGTGTAGTGATGGCTCATGGACGTGCGTCTCGTTGGGTGGTCACGAAAATCTCACCTAGAGTTTGATTCCTTTTGAGGATGCTATCCCTTCTAATAGCTTGCCTATTGTTGGGTAAGTATTCTTGACTGGGGTCCTTGGCTCTAGGAACCTTGTGTAAGATTCTTTAGAACTACCCTTGTGAGGCACTATAAAAGAAACCTTAGACCCACTCCGTAAGATACCTTTTAGGGTCACAAAGGAGCTTCATACTCTTGCATTCAAACAAATATTTATGCATACCGTCTTTTATCAAAAAAATCAAAACCAAAACCATTATTTACTACATTTTTAGAAAATATACCACATGCATTTTTCTTTTTCTTTACACTACAAAAATAAATAAAATAAACATCTTATGTTGCATGCATTTTTATGACCGCTTGAGAGAGTTAAAAACTTTATTTTGGAGAGAAGTCATGCATGCTAAAGTCAAAATCAAACTTTGTACTTTACTCTCCAAATAAAAAGCTTATAATTCCCGACGCGATAGATAAACCACACTTTCATATTCATTCACTCTCATTCTCATATCATGCGCATTTCATTCATTCGCATTCTCATTTCATGTACATTCATTCATTCACATACTTACATCATGCATCAAAAAAGTGAGCATAATTCTTATTCCAAAAAAACTTTGATGAGAGATGAGGCGTTTGTGAGAAATAAATCATTCTTCTTTGGGAAATTTAACTATACTTAGTTGTGAGCTCAAGGTGTTTCAAGGCACTCAATTTTTTTCAAATTAACAGCCCGTTCACACATTTTTTCAACAAAGCGTTGCATTTCATCCACCCCATGATGAATGAACGAAATGGTCCACCAAAAATTTCTTTCATGTTAAAACTGATGTTAACTCTCTGAAGCATTCGTGTAGTGATTTGTGTGTCACATGTGTATTCATTCTTGTTTGAGTCAGTTAACGTCCCTACATTGTCATCATCCCCGGTCCAAGTCTTATCCCACCACGACCACCATAAAGTACATACTCCCCTAACTAGTCGACTTTTTGGTTTGTTCTCACTATTGAAATAACACTTGAGACCTCACACTGGGCAAATTTGTGATCTCCAAAATACCTTGTCAACATTGTATTCCCTTGGTGCAAGTCCTTTAAAAAAAAAAAAAAAAGGCCCGTTAGGTTGAAAACTCGTAAGAGCGGCCTAAGCAAAAATTAGGGCACACAAAAAGGAGAAATAAAGAAAAAGAGCAAGTATATAAAATAAGTAAATTATTGTCTTTAAATTATTTTTGAGAAAACAAGCAATCATGATTTGAAATGAAGTTGAACCATCTTTCCATATCCTCAAAAATCCCTTACCACCCACCTTAAGCCAAAAATCCTAAAAATCTCTCAATCACCCTAGACAAGGATCGATTCCAGCATCAAAAATGGTGCATCACTTTTATCACCTCACTCACCCAAAAAGAAACAAAAGCACAAAAGAGTGAAGTCAAAAAAGTGGATTAAAAATCCCCAAAAAAACAAATTAGAAAAACAAAGACAAAAGTAGTACAAGTCGTGAGCTGTTGCTTCACACTATTAAAGCATAAAGAGATCCTTGTCTAAAATAAACCTCAAACACTTCTTTTGGCCTCAATATCCTACCCTCCATAAACCCTTAGCCACATTACAATCCTAAACAAGTCCATCCTACCATGAGACACATCAATTACTGTCTCAATAAAATCTCAAACACTCCTTTGAGCCTAACAACCATTTCCTTCATAAATCATCACCCATTAGCCAAGTTACATCACCAAATCATTTGTCCCATCAATCATCAAACACTTCATTGAGCCTAATAATCCCTTCTTTCACAAACCATTAACCATTAGCCAAATCATACTACTTAATAAAAAATATCCGTCCCATCAATCCCCAAACACTACTTTGAGCCCAATTATCATTTCCCTCATAAATCACTAAACCATCGGCCACATTACAACCCTCTAGAGTTCATTCCGATCAATGACCGATTGCTTTTGTTTTCTCAAAGTTTTAATCTTAGGACAAATAAGTTTATTTATTTACAATATGTTTGCTAAAAAAAAGTATCTAAAAAAAAAACTCAAAATAAAGAAATCAAAAAGGGCTTGCACTCCAAAGGTTCATTCAAGTTCCATTGATATAAAGGCAAGGGTTAGCGATCACCAAGTGCAGTTTTCATCATAGCAAACTCAAGACTATCATAGTCTGAGAGTCATTCTAAAGATAACCAAAAGGTTTATGCTAGGATCGTCACCTAGATCCCAAAGTGGGGAAATCCTTCCACCATTTGTTCCACTTAAGCTTGGGGAAATGTGTCCAACGTCCATCCCACACCACACCCAGTCTAAACATACATACTGCACCAACTCAAAAACCCATAGCCCTAACTCACACCTTTCACCACCTCACTAAAACAACCATTTGAAATCCCATTACCAAGTGGGGCAATCCTTCACCCTTTACTTGGAGAAATCCGCCTCTACACTCACCTCATCCCTTGTCATATTCATATCCACAAAACAATACTGGGCAATTTCTCAACTCATTAGCCTAAAACGCCGCTACTCTAGCCAGGGCAATCTTGTCCTTACCATAAATGGGGCAACGCCAAACTCTATGGGTTGAGACAAAGTCTCTTGCTTTCCGCCTTTCATTCCAAAGCCAATGCATTCCCAGTTCATCATCTTCTACACCCCTAGCTTGTCACCACTAGACAGGGCAAGTTATTCACTCACTGTCATCAAATCTAAATTGGGGCAGTCCTGCATTTCTTGGTTTGGGAAAACCTACCTTTGATGACCTTGACAAAGACCAGTCAGTCATTCACCCCTTCATGTGCCACAAATATCCTCACCCTAGGCCTTTAGAACCCTAAGTTAACTGACTCATTCATACTTGCACTAACATATGTCTTTACTAAACAAAGTTTCAGAGAGAGAGAACACAAGTTGATCATGTGATGCTAAAAATTCACTTAGGTAACTTTGTGGACATAAATTTCGATCATCAAGGGGCATCATAATGGAAGGAAAAATAAGCGAGCTTGCAAATACGGTCAAGTACTTTTGCATATCGATTGTCTCAGAGATAATGACCTTGAGAATGCCAAGTTTGAATCAAAACTAATTTTTCCAAAGAATGATCAATATTCACCCATGCTTCTCGCATCCAAAGTCTCGCATCTTATCATTACAAAAAAAAAAAAATGTTTTGCACCCAATCACTCATATCATATCATCGCATCATGCATGCACCATGGCATTAGCATTCAATCATTTCATTTGCATCATATTCACATTTGCATTTCATGCATTTAATTATTATGTAACAAGCAAAAAAGCAAAAAAAAAAAAAAACAAAAAAAGAAAAAAATCATTCCACCGGATACCAATCATTGCGTGCACGCGCACCATTAATTGCATTGCCAAAGGAAGAAAGCTTTTCCTCCTCGGGAAGATGCATTTGTTAGGTGTGCCCGAATAAACACGGTAAGTGTCGCTCCCTATGTTTTGTTCCTCTAATATCGCTTTATGCGTTAATCTCATATCATATCACGAGATCACCAAGTTGATCCTCGGACTCGAGTGGTCCTTCAGAGCACTACGCTCCTTCGATTACTAAGTGGCCCAGTCGCAACGCCGAGTCGAGCCCGCGGACCTTTGCGACTCCCGCGTGGTCCTTCGACTAGTTGTGTCAGCCTAAGACACAGTGGACGTCCTTCATGGTCAACATATCAGTTCTAGACCTGATCTTGACTCATCATGGCCGCTCGAATATAAAGGCCCCCTCAGACCGTTTAACTAGTACCCAGTGGCGGATCTTGAGTGAAAAATTAGAGGGTGCCAAAATAATCAAATGATATATTAAATTACTATACTAAAAAGTATTTTGACAAAATATACTGACTCAGTTAAAAAATTAAAATATTGTGATTTTTAGAAAATAATTTTGATTTTTTTGTTAAAAATAAAATTGAAATTGTTGTTTTTGGTTAGAAAAAATGAGTTAAAAAAAACAAAAGACAGACTAAAGTTACATAATATAGAATCTATTTGTAGATATACACCATAACAAAAGTAAAGAAATGTCAAAAAGAGTAAAAAAACAGCGACTAAAGTTACGTAATATAAAATCTATTTGTAGATATACACCATAACAAAAGTAAAGAAATGTCAAAAAGAGTAAAAAAATAGCAGAGGGCGCTGAGAGTCGAACTCAGGTCGCCGAACTATGGTACCCACTAGCTTACTGCTGCGCCATTTTACTATGTTTGTTTATATTTCGCAAACTAGTTATATATTATATATCTTTAATATAGATATCATTAGTAGTGTATTAAAAAAAATTCTATTTTTTTGACGGGTGCCGTGGCTCCTCCCGGCTCTTGAGAAGATCCGCCTCTGCTAGTACCGTAGCTAGTTGCGCTCCTTCAGACCACGATGGTCCTTCAAATAAGGCCTAGGCAGCCTTCCAGACCCAGAGTGGTCCTTCAGAGCCTTAGTGCTCCTTCAGACCCTTAGTGGTCCTTCAGAGCCTTAATGCTCCTTCAGACCCCGAGTGGGCTT
This sequence comes from Oxytropis ochrocephala, assembly GCA_020916435.1. Classification (NCBI taxonomy): domain Eukaryota; kingdom Viridiplantae; phylum Streptophyta; class Magnoliopsida; order Fabales; family Fabaceae; genus Oxytropis; species Oxytropis ochrocephala. The sequence goes on along the minus strand of CM037092.1, from coordinate 112,562,013 downwards.
TCAGAGCCTTAGTGCTCCTTCAGATCACGCCGATCCCCGGTGTTATACCCCGATTTTGTCCGAGATCTTACATCATTGTAATATTTTTTTTATTTTATAAGTAGTGTATGTGCAACAAACATTTCTATGTACTCAAGTAAAAGATAAGTAGCTTGTGCATATCAACCACAATTAATATAAAGATGCATGATTTGATTCTTGGTCAATCATCCCACATGTTATTTTCTTTTGACCCTCTTTGAGTAATTGAAAAAGCAAGTGAAGCAAAGCATAAGAGCTTACAAAATAAGAACAAAAAGATGAAATACCCAAATCTGCAGCTCTATTGCGAAGGCAATTTCTCTCTCCTCGGACCTCTTTTCGACGATCCGAACGGTGAAAGTGGAGATATATGTCTCACGAACCTATTGTCAAAAAATGAAGACGATCCGACGGTTAACGAATCCGGAATCGCACTTTTACGATGATAGGTTTGAGAAAAACGGACCAAAAACTGCAGCTATTGCGAAGGCAATTTCTCTCTCATCAGACCTCGTTTCAACGATCCGAACGGTGAAAGCGTAGATATATGTCTCACGAACCTACTGTCAAAAAATAAAGACGATCCAACGGTTAACGAATCTGGAATCGCAATTTTACGGTGACAGTTTGAGAAAAACGGAATTGTGTTTTAAAGGGAATTGCTTTCTCTACCTTGTTTTAGTCCCACATTGCTCACAAGAAACAAGAGCTCCCTAGCAATTGGATATAAAAGGGGTTGAGAGGTGAAGATTATTAGAGGGGATCATTGGCGGGTTAAGTGATCTTTTTTTCAAAGCGTTCGCGGCTCATTTCACTAAAAACCCGTCTTTGATCATTTGGGCGTTTTGAGTCGGCTTTTCGATTCTCAAAGCGGTTCTCGCGGTCTTGGGGTCAAAATGGACCAGATAGGAGTCCGGTTGTGATTGACTCTGGTCATATTGCTCGATCCGGTTCGGCTACACTGTCGAGTCCAAAGTTAGTTTTGTATTTATTTTGTTTATTTTTATGTACAAATTTATTTATCATTTATTTATAATATGATCTATTTATTTATTTATTTATTTATTTATTTGTTTATTGTTTATTTATATATCTATTCATATTTATTTATGTATATAGTTATTTATTTATTTTAGCCTAGTCTTTATTAATTATCGGTTTGTCTTTTTTATGCACAAATTAGTTTATTTCTTCAAAAATCAAATAAAAGACTAAGTCGATTAGTACAACCTAGTAGTCATCATCATCCTAGACCAATGAAATTATCATATTCGATAATCCTAAAAACTTATAAGTAAATAAATAAATCACTTTTCCTAAAAATAGGGGACTAAGTCGGTTGTACAACCGGGTTAGTCGGCGTTCTAGAACTAATGAGTCAGCATGCTGATTCGGAGTTCTAGAATACCTATTCTAAAACCAACTCACCTCACATCAAACAAACTTCTTTCAAAAAACCTCAAAAATACTTTCAAAAAGTAGGGGACTAAGTCGGTTGTACAATCGGGTTAGTCAACGTCTAGGAATCGATGAGTACATGCAGATTCAAGGAGTCCTAGGACCCTACACTAAAAAAACACCAACCAACAAACCTTTTTCGGAAGAACTACGTAGCTTTGATTCCTCCATTGCATCCGGAGGTACGTAGGAGCAAGAGTCCACTCTTGTCAAGCACTAAAAATTAAAAATTTAATTAAGTCTTTTTCACTATAAATAAAAAAGGGTAAATATTAATAAACCATAAATAATTAGACGAAGGATGTCGTGGGGTGCTAATACCTTCCCCACGCATATCGACTCCCGAACCTTTAAACTTGCTTTATCCTAAAACTAAAAGGGATTATCCGAATTTGCCCTTAAACTAAAATTTGGTGGCGGCTTCCTTTCGAACTTCGAAGAATCCTTTCCCGGATTTTTCGGTCGCTACACCCGGCACGAAGAGTCAGGGCGCGGAGGTCCCCCGCGCGTAGGGGCGTGCGGCATCGCCATTCCCGGTCTCACGATCAAGATTATGCAGACTCCAGTTATAACCCGGAATCGAACCGCTCGGCCACAAGGTATTCCTCGTGCGAGTCCTCCGGTTCTCGCAGGTCAAGAAGCCGATTGTGGAACTCACTCGACGAGCTGGACAACTACCGTAATGGGGAGATCAGGGACATCTCTTATCGGTCAAAAAGGTATGAGCCCGAGCGACACAGAGGGCAGTCATCTCAGGTCCCTCCGTTATATGGTCAACTGGTTGGTGGAGGACTCTGCAGAGTGCCAGCCAATGAAGCGCACCATGCCTTACAGCCTTTTGGGTCAGGAGAGTTAGCAACCGGTCATGGCCATTTTCGAGGGAAATCAGACGTTACCGCATCCCGAGAGATCTGAGGAAGCCGCCAAATTTGAATAAGTTCGATGGTCGCGGAGACCAGGATAAACACATCAGGTACTTCAACAATTACTTTAGCTACAGGGAGTTGGGGTCGACCATGAAGTGTCGACTTTTCCCTCAGTCGTTGGACGGCCGAGCATTGGAATGGTGGGAGTCGCTACGTTCCAACACCATCTCCTCCTGGGACGGCCTGGTCAGAACGTTCCTGGCCAACTACACGACCAACAGATGCCAAGAACGACATGAAGAGCACTTGGATACGATTATCCAAGGGGACGATGAATCATTGAGACAATACATAGAGCGTTTCAACGCGGAGCCGGCCAGTCTTGCGACCGACCGATGAGACACAAGTGAAGTATCTCAAAGCGTGGTATCGCATCAACCACGCCTTTGCGTAAGAGTTCGGCCTAAATCGTTACATGGATCTGACCATGTTCCTACGAAGGGCCAACGATCATATGGCCTATGAAGAAGCACTGTTCGCTAGAAAGGTCGCCCGTGCGCGGCCCAGAGAAGAGCAGGATAGGTTGCTTGAAGAACAAGACAGTCCTCGTGATAACAGGACAGACTAACGATCTGTGAATAAATGTCAGGCGGGCGCTCTTTTTCCCACCAGGGATTTTTACTGAGGCCCGACCTTTAAAAGTCGAACTTTGTAATTTATTTTGCATGCAAAAATGTATGACCGGTCGCTCACCATGCGAGCAGTAGCAGAGCGGTCGTGAGGCCATCGATCGGCCTACAACGAGTGTCATCAAATGGCCCAAACGAACGCAAGCCAACGAAGTGGTTCAATACGAGCATAAGCCATCGAACGACCTACAACGAATGTGGCAGCGACCACATTCCAACATGTGGCAGCGACCACATACCAACGCATGTGGCAACGACCACATTCCAACGCATGTGGCAGCGACCACATTCCAACGCGCGTGGCAGCGACCACATCTCAACTTGTGGCAGTGACCACATCCCAACGCGTGTGGCAGCGACCACATCTCAACTTGTGGCAGTGACCACATCCCAACGCATGTGGTAGCAACCACATTCCAACATGTGGCAGCGACCACATACCAACGCATGTGGCAGCGACCACATTCCAACGCGTGTGGCAGCGACCACATCTCAACTTGTGGCAGTGACCACATCCCAACGCATTGTAAAGAATCCAGTTGAAGATTGTACGGGCATTGTAAAGAATCCAGTTGAAGATTGTACGGGCATTCTTACAAACTGTTGTTATTTTATTTGGGATGTTTTAATTTAACAGATTAGGTGTCTCTTAACGTTATATTCTATTTTTATTTGAATAAAGATCTAGCAAAAACGAAACATTCAACCTCTGCATCAATTGTTTAGAACATAACGGAAAAAGACCGACAAAATGAACGACAACTAAAACGATAAAAAACATAACGAAAAAAATTACGAAACTAGCAATTATTTGGAAAGTCTCTATTCCGTAAGATAAGTGATCTCTTCCGGTGCGCATTGTTTTGACAAACGACTTTCGAGGATACTATGTCTCATTAGAACATTAGCATGAGCTTCCATCATTGTCACGAATGTCATCGTTGCTTCGGATCTCCATAGCTAAATAAAGCACAATCTTATCATCATTCCACAATACTTGATTTGGCGGTGTGTGAAATAAGCATGTGCAAGTATACCACATCCTGAAACAAGTAATAAAGAGTAAGTAAAGATCGTTCCCACGAGGATTGACTAATTTTTAATGTGTTTGTTTAGCATAGGTAAACTAGTGTGTCTACAACTATTCGAGAGATTTGTGGTTGGTTTTGGAATATAGAAAAAGCAGAATTTAAATACACAGTAGAGGATGTAATTTAAGAGAGAGTTGAGATGCTTTTACCATATGAGTTCCTTGTGAGAATGTTGTCTTTGTCTTTCGGTGCTTGAGCACACGGTGTGATCACTTAGTGTAGATACATCAGTTAAGGGTGACTGTACAAGCTCAATAAACCCTTGTTTTTTTTTTAAAGGGCAAGGGCAAGTGTGTCAAACTCCTCGCCTCCTTTCAAGTGGTTCAAGTTGCTAAATACTTTCCCTTAGTAAAACCCCACACATGAACAAAGACTATGCTAATTACTTTTGAATTAGCATGGAATTACTAAGTGACTTTGTGGAAAACAAATTTCTCATCAAAGACTTAAATAAACACTTGCCTTTGCTTCTAGTTCTTGAGATCTAGTTGTAAGTCAATCTCTTGTAAATACAACTCCCCTTGTTCTAAGTTAACCTTAAAACAAGTTTAATTCAAGTACAAGAACTAGTAAGTGAGGCACCCTTTTGGACAACACAATAGTTCTCACGAGTTCATCATATGACTAGAGCATCCCAACTAAGGAATTTAGCTCATCATCGTCCACATAAAGTAATTAAACAAAGCAAGTAAAGAAAGCATTGTAAATAACTTGGAAATGTAAATTGCTTAAAAGTAAATTGCTTGAATGGACAAGTCTTGCAAGAAAGTAAATTGCTTGATTGGACAAGTCTTGCAAGAAATTAAATAACAAGAAAGTAAATAAAGAGTAAGATGAAGAACATGAAATAAGAACTTAATATTAATGAAGAACACTTGATTCTCAACTAGGAAGAAGTGAAGAATAGAGATGTCAATTCCTTCTTACCTTCCTCTTAAGTTTAGAGTAATCAAAGTGAAGTAAAAAGACTTGGAAATAAAATGAAGAACAAGATGAACTTTAATCTAAAACTACTATTGTATCTATATGGTATTGGTATATATATATATATATTCTTTTTTTACAAGAGATGAAAGAGTCCTATTTATAGATGTAGGAGATTTCCTTCCATGGAGGGATTTCTTTGTCTTCAAGTATTTGATTCCTTGCTTGCTTGTGAAGTATTCTTTGACCATCATGTGACTTATCCTAGTTATTTTGCAGGTGTCAATTGTTGTCACTTTGAATGGGAAACATTCCTTTGAGTGGGAAACATTCCTTTTGAAGGGGTCCAATTAGTTGATGACATTTGGCTTGGTGTAATGATGATGTTTGTTGTTTTCATCCTATAGATGACTTCTTTGGTAACTTGATAATTGATTCCATGTGATCACTGAGCTAGTAGGAGGCCAGCAAGGCTCTTTAGAACGAAATCAAATTGAGGTGCTTCCAATGTGGGGTCTTGTGCTACTTGCTTCAGCTGCATGCTTTGGTGCTTAAACACTCGATGCTTAAGCACTTAATGCAAAATCACAAAATCTGCAAAAGTACTCAACAAACATATCAAACATACCAATTTGTATATAAATTGAACTTCTATCTCCTTGATAATGTATTTTATGATTTTCATCTCTTTTTATTGTATTTACAAGTTTATTGCATTGGTTTCAAACATTTATCTAAGTAAAAGACTATGAATAACTCTATATAAAATAGAGTTATCACACCCCAAACTTAACTTGTTGCTTGTCCTCAAGCAATAACAAAATAACAAGTAGGATTCTTTTGATGAAGAAGATCGGATCATTTCAACTCCTTTCAATCTTTCAAAATGTGATGTTCTCTTAAAAGAACCTTTCTTTCCTCAAATCTCTATGTCTTTGTGCCTTTGAAATTCATCACAACCAAAGCTATTAAAACTCTTTTATGTGCGTGTGTGATCCATTGAAATTTGATTGGCTCCAAACTAAGCAAAAAAAAAGGTTTCTTAAACTTTTGAAACTTTAGAAAAACTTTTGGTCAACACAAAGGTGTTTCAAAACATAGAGTAGACTCACAAGATCCTTAAGCTCGGGGGCTTTAAGTATATCAAAGGGCTTGACATGAGTAGTTTAAAACTTTTTGACTCAATGCTTCTTTTTTTGTTTTTTTTTTTTTTTTTGAATAAGCATCTACTAGATAAGCACTAGATGCTTCTTAAAACTTATGTTACCCTCTTTCTTGACCTCCATGTGCATACTTTTTTCTTGATTTGTTTTTGTTTTTCTTTTTCAAACCAAATGCACTTTGGAGCAGGATTCATTGTCCTCCTTATGCATACTTTTTTTTTTCTTGGTTTGCAAATCAAATGCACTCTGTTTTGAGCAGTTCGGTTTAGATATTAAGCAAACATAGTTTTGACACCTTTTGATTTTCTTTTTGAAACTTTATGTGCATTGAGTACTAAGCTCCTCATTTTTGCCTTTGTTTTCATAAAATCTCCCCCAAACTTATTTCTCAACACTCTTCTAAGTTTTTAATAAAACTTTGTTTTTGACCTTAGTTTTCTTAAATTCTGTTTGTTTCGAGAAAAACTTTTCACTCGGTTTGATCCTTTTCAAAAATCAACTTTAAAGTGTAAAAGTGATAATAACAATGGTTGTTTTTGAAGTAAAAGGACTCTTTTTCTTTTCTTTTCATTGAGGATTTTGGTCTAAAGAGATGCATCAAAATCATTTGTGAAATATGGTGATCATGCTTCAAAATCAGTACATTCCTACTATTGATTTACTTAAAAAGCTGTTTCAAAAAGCAAATTTGATTTTTTTTTTTTTTTTTTTTTTTTGAAAATGCTTTGTTAAGTAAATCTAAAACAAAATGAAAATAAACTCTATTTACAAAAGACTTAACTACTTATCTAACATACTACAGATATTTAACGAGATATTAAATAAAACAAGCATTAGTAGGTTTAAAAATACTATATATATACCACATGCATCAGAATTTGAAGTGCTTCCCCACTTAAAATTGAGCGGTGTCCTCACTAGCTCTTAAGTTGAGATGAAAACAGAGAATAGTGTGCAAAATGGGGTGGGGTTAACATTACATGTGGGATTTATCCATAGTAGCATTAGTTTATAAGTAGCAAAATATATAACAAAATCTTGCATAGTTAATATAGGAAAGCATGTAAAAAGTTTCTTGTGGTTTTGCACCACTCCTCGATCTGTTCTTTGCTCCTTGTTGGTGTTGCTTTGGGCTTACTGCTTTGGTGCTTTTGGAGTTGTAGAAGCACTTGCGCCGATGGCCTTCACATCTGGTGTCTTTGAAGGTTGTGCGGGAGTTAGTGCTTGAGCATCGGATGGTTGAGCTCAATCTGTACCTCTGGTTCCTTTGAAATTTCAGAGATGGCTCCATAACTTGATCACAGTAAGTCCTTCAAGGTCTCGACAATGTCCTTGATCTTGTCTCTTCTTCTTGGTTTGTTTTCTTTTACGGTTCTTTCTCCTTGGGTTCTTTTGATCCTTCCCTTTGCGCTATTGTTTGTTGAATAGTTCTTTGCGGTGGTGTGACTTGAAAAATTTTTGGGTGTTTCCCAATTCTTGCCTTTTCTTGATAGCAAGCTCAGTAGCAACTAATCCTAGAATATCCTCAAGATCCTCGGTGATTACGATTCTGATTGGCTCCTTTGTTGGTCTTTGAAGCACTTGGTCTTTGAAGCACCGATGGTTGCGAGAACACTCTGCTCTTTAGCAATCTCACGAGTAGGGACTTCACTTTGCTGCTCTTCCTTTCTAACAATCTTGACATATTTTTCTGGGATTTTTTGATTTCACTTCAAGTTGAGACATTGGGGCTTTTGTTAGTGCTTAAGCACGTGGTGCTTGAGCACTAAATTCTACATTTCTGAAAAACACTTGAAAACATCAAAGCTGTACAAACATAGTTAATATTTATCAAAAAATTGATGGGTTGCCTCCATGGCGCGCTTGTTTTAATGTCTTATGACTGACTATCCTTTTTAGATCAAGGATTTTCAAAATGAATGGTGCTTTCAGATTGCACCATTTGCTCACCATAATACATTTTAACTCTTTGTCCATTTACTTTGAAAGTATTACACGAGTTTGCATCAAATATGTCAATTGCACCATGAGAATATATCTTGACTAATTTGAATGGTCTGTCCATCTGGATTTCAATTTTCCGAGGGAATAATTTTAGCCTTGAATTGTACAATAGGACCAATCCTCCTTCTTTAAGATCTCTTTGTTGGATTCTTTTATCATGCCACAACTTGGTTTTATCTTTGTAAATTCTAGCATTCTCATAAGAGAAGTGCACGAATTCTTCTAATTCATTTAGTTCTAAAAACCTCTGTTTGCTGCTTGGTCTAGATCAAAATTCAGCTTTTGATTGCCCAAATAGGATTTATTTTCTAGCTCAATTGGCGGGTGACATGCTTTGCCATAAACTATTCTATAGGGGACATACCTAATGGAGTTTTATATGCGAGTTCTATATGCCCATAATGCTTCATCTAAATGCAATGACCAATCTTTCCTTGTTGGTCCAACCATTTTCTAGCATTCTTTTTATTTCCTATTTGATAGTTCGACAGCCACTAGTTTGGGGATGATATGCATTAGAAATTTTGTGTTTAATCCCATATTTTGCAAGAAGATTTTCAATAATTTTATTACAAAAATGAGATCCTTCATCATTTATGATTGCCACTAGGGGTGCCAAATCTAGTAAATATGTTCTTTTGAAGAAATTTACTCAACGATCTAGCATCGGCACTAGGTAGTGCTCTTTGCTTCAACCCATTTAGACACATAATCTCAACAACTAAGATGTATTCTTTACCAAAAGAAGTAGGAAAAGGACCCATGAAATCCATGCCCCATACATCAAAAAGTTCAAGTTCAAGAATGTTGGTTCTTGGCATTTCATGTTTTTCGGATATATTACCACTTCTTTGGCATCTATCACGAGTTTTACTATATAGAATGCATCTTTAAATAAAGAGGGCCAAAAATAACTTTGTTTGTAGTACCTTTCTTTCTTTGCATTACTGTGTCCTCCAAAATGACCTCCATATGGTCTTTGCATGGCGGTGCTCAAGCAACTTGTTGTTGTTCTTGTTCGAGGACACACTTTCTCATGACTTGATGCGGACACATCTTGTATAGGTAAGGTTCATCCCAACGGTATTGTTTTATTATATGGAAAAACCTTCTTCTCTGTGATAATCCATGCACGTGCGGTACAACATTACTTACGGATAGTTAGCAATGTCGGCATACCATGGTGCGAGAATCTCCGTGCTTGAGCACTAAGTGCAAAAGCACTATATTATTTACGGATATTGCTAACAAATCTTCATCCAGGAATCTCTCCTTGATTTCTTGAGTACTGTATCATCACCTTCAAGCCTAGATAGGTGATCGGCAACTTGATTTTCTACTCCCTTCTTATCCCTAATCTCAAGATCAAACTCTTGAAGGAGTAGAATCCACCTTATTAGCCTAGGTTTTGCATCTTTTTTTGCAGCGATACTTAATGGCGAGTGGTCGGTATATACAATCACTTTTGTGCCTACTAAGTAAGATCTGAATTTGTCAAAAGCAAACACCACGACTAATAGCTCTTTCTCGATCCACGATGTAGTTCACTTGAGCTTCATTAATGTTTTGCTAGCATAATAAATTGAATGAAACACTTTGTCATACCTTTGCCCTAGGGCGGCTCCTACTGAAGAAAGTCACTAGCATCACACATTAGTTCAAAAGGTTTGGTCGATCGGGTGTTACAATGACGGTGCGCGATGACCAAAGCCTTCTTGATTCTGAAATGCTTTTATACAAGATTCATCAAAGTTAAATTGTGTATCTAATTGCAAAAGATTACACAGAGGTTTTGAAATTTTTGAAAAGTCTTTGATGAATCTTCTATAGAAACTGCATGTCTAGAAAACTTCTAATCCCCTTGTGATTGTTGGTGGTGGCGGTTTTTCAATGACCTCAATTTTAGCTTTATCAACCTCAAGACCTTTCTTTGAAACCACATGTCCTAGTACAATGCCTTCTTGTACCATGAAGTGACACTTTTCCCAATTAAGAACAAGATTTGTATCTTCACATCTTTGGAGAATTTGTTCTAAATTTGATAAACATAAAGGAAATGTTTCTCCAAAGACAGAAAAATCATCCATAAAGATTTCCATGGATTGTTCAATAAAATCGAAAAACAAGGACATCATACATCTTTGAAATGTAGCGGTGCATTACATAATCCAAAGGGCATTCTCCTAAAGCAAATGTACCATATGGACATGTAAAAGTAGTTTTATCTTGGTCCTTAGGGTCAATGGCAATTTGATTATAACTTTGAGTAGCCATCTAAGAAAGCAGTAAAACTCCTTTCCTGCTAGTCTATCTAACATCCCGATCAATAAAGGGCAATGGAAAGTGATCTTTCTTGGTTGATTTATTAAGTTTTACGTAATCCATCTGATTCTCCACCCGATTCTTGTTCTTGTGGGAATTAGTTCATTTTTTTGTTTGGCTATTCTTGTGACTCCCCTTTTCTTGGGAACACATTGTATGCAGGGGCTAACCCATGTACTATCTTCAATTGGGTAAATAATCCCGACATCTAGCCATTTAATTATTTCCTTTTTAACAACCTCTTTCATGATTGGATTTAGCCTTCTGTGTGCCTCAATCTTTGTTTTTAGCATTGTCTTCTAGATTTATTCTATGCATACAAATAGAGGGCTAATCCCTTTAATGTCTGCCATTTGCCATCCTATTGCTTTTTATGTTTTTAAGGGTTTCAATTAAATCATGCTCTGCTCTAATGATAGATCGGATGCAATGATAAGCTGGAAGTGAATCATTATCCCCTAAGAAAACATACTTTAAGTGTTTTGGCAATTCCTTGATTCTAGTTTGGGAGGTTGTTCAATTGAAGGTAAGTTTTTCTTAAGGTTAGGGTCTTCTAAATTTAAAGATTCAAAAGTTCTAGACCATACCTTAGGTTTAACTTCCTCTGTTGTCGGTATGCCTTGTTCTTGCATTTCACCTCGGGAAGTGCATAAGCACTTGATGCTAAAGCACTAGTCGGATGGTCATCTTGTTTTGTTGAATTATACGCACGGATGATCAAGTGAGATAGCGAGAACATTCTTCTTGCTCCTCTGCTTTGGATACTTCATTGCTTTCATCACATTGAATTTCACTTCTTGATCATTCACCCTCATGGTTAGTTCTCCTTTTTGAACATCAATAAGTGTCTTACGATTTGCAAGAAATGGTCTTCCAAGGATTCTTGGCACATTTTCATACGCAACAAAAATCAAGAATAACAAAATCTGCGAGAAACACGAATTTGTCAACCTTGACGAAATATCTTCAACTATCCCTTACGGATATCTTTGTTGATCTATCTGCAAGAGATAATGTTCTGAGGTAGGCTTTGCATTATCAATTCCTAACTTCTCAAAGATAGATTTAGGCATCAAGTTGATGCTTGCACCTAAATCACATAGAGCTCTCCTGTATAGTTGTTGCCTATAGAAAAGGAATTGTAAAGCTACCGGGATCTTTCAATTTTCTTGGAATTTTATTACGTAAAATTGAACTAACTTCCTTTGACATTGCAATAGTTTGAAATTCACCTAATCTCTTTCTTCTACAAATGATATCTTTCATAAATTTAGCATAATTAGGCATTTGTTGTAAAGCTTCAATCAAAGGAATATTAATGTGCAAGCTGTTTTAAAACATCTAAAAACTTCTTGAATTGCTTCTCCTCATGCACTTTTTTTAATCTTTGAGGAATGGAGGAGGTGGGTGTTCGATAACTAACACAGGATTTGGTTCTTTTTGAGAAGTGGAAGCTTACGGTGTACACATTCGAGTTTCTTTTTCTTTTTGAGTTTTTCTCCACTTATCTACACCTTCATTCTCATAGGGCTCTGTGAGATCCTTACCACTTCTCGGTGATATGGCCTTTACTTGTTCTTTTCCTTGCCTTTGAGATGTGGATGTACATATTGGATGGTAGAACACTGCGGTCTTTGATACATAGCATTTGCTAATTGACCTACTTGAGTTTCTAAGTTTTTATGGAAGCATCTTGAGTTTGCCTTCTTTGTTCTTGTTTCACTTATGAATGATTTAGCGGGCTTTCTATTGAATTATCATTGGCGGTTTGTTGTTGCCTTTGATAATTTTGATATCTGAGGTTGTGGGCTGGTGCTTGAGCTCCTGGTGCTTGAACACACAGTGCTTGAGCACTTTATTATTACTTAGTCCCCACTTAAGATTTGGGTGATTTTTCGGCCCGAGGATTATAGGTGTTAGAGTAAGGGTTGTTATTCCTATTATTATTATATCTATTTTGATCCACATAGTTAAGCGACACGGGATTACTTGAGCACTCTTCATAGAGGTGGGCTCCTCCACGATAAACACAACTAGGTGCTCCTTGAGGTGCTTGTTCTATGGTTTTGCAGCGAGTTTTACTGTTGGTTTAGGTGTAAATTGAACTAGGTGTAGTGAAAGTTTTAATCATGTTAGCCAATGTGGCAACTTGAGCGATTAGGGATGAAATTTCACTAAGTTCATGTACTCCGACTTTCTTTTGGGCACTTGCCCTTTGATGAAACCAGCTAGAACTATTCGTTGCTACCTATCAATTAATTCACAAGCTTCATTATAAAATGATTCAATAAAACACCCACGATGATGCATCAAGCATAATTACAGTTTGGGGCTCTAATCCATTGTAAAATGTTTCCATCACAGTATAATGGTAGCGGACCATGATGAGGACATTTTCTAAGCAATTCCTTCCATCTTTCCCATACCTCGAAACAATGATTCAGCATCTCTTTGTTTAAAAGATGTAATGTCATTTCTCATCCTAGCATTTTTGATTGGTGGGAAGTATTTTGTGAGAAATTTTTACTTAATTCATTCCATGAATGAATTGAATTAGGCTCTAAAGAATTTAACCATGATTTAGCTTTATCTTTTAATGAATATGGAAATAACTTTAGCCTAAATGCATCCTCACTTACACGGTATGATGAAATTGCTACATACTTCTAAAAAGCTGTTTTAAATGCTCATGGGGTCATCATGTGAAAATCCCCCAAAGCCCGACCAATTGTTTGCGACATTTGAAACATCATTGGTTTAAATTCAAATGGGGCGACATCAATATGAGGCCTAGCAATGCTAGTCTGCATATTTTGATGATCAAACATGGCATAATCCTCGTGGGCCTATCTCTATCATTAATCATGCCTATAGGGTCCATGTATATGAATTGATGTCTATGATTTACTCCTACATCGGGAATTGAATTACCTCGGCGGTGTTATGCCTTGATCCTTCATCTTCTTCTTTGTGTTTGGTGCACGGTTCTTTGTCTGCAGTATGCATGCAGGTATTTTGTATCTTGTTTGTGGCATCCACTAGTGGTATTCTTGGTTCACCATATTCTTTGTGTTGTTGGATTTCCCTCTGAAGTCTTAATTGTCTCTGAAATCTTCTTTCAATCTACGGATCAAAATCAAAATTTGGTGGTGGTCTTCTTGGCATAGGCTAGTGCTTAAGCACTTGTTACGCCTGAGAATAACACTACCAAAAATAATAAAAAAAAAAATAAAAACACTCTTTTACTAACTAAACAAACTAAAAATTATTGGCAATCCCACACATGGCGCCAAAAACTTGGTGTGTGAAATAAGCATGTGCAAGTATACACAGATCACAAACAAGTAATAAAGAGTAAGTAAAGATCGTTCCCACGAGTTGACTAATTTTTAATGTGTTTGTTTAGCATAGGTAAACTAGTGTGTCTACAACTATTCGAGAGATTTGTGGTTGGTTTTGGAATATAGAAAAAGCAGAATTTAAATACACATAGAGGATGTAATTTAAGAGAGAGTTGAGATGCTTTTACCATATGAGTTCCTTGTGAGAATGTTGTCTTTGTCTTTGGTGCTTGAGCACACAGTGTGATCAAGCACACGGTCACTTAGTGTAGATACATCAGTTAAGGGTGGTTGTACAAGCTCAATAAACCCTTGTTTTTTTGCGATAAAGGGCAAGTGTGTCAAACTCCTCGCCTCCTTTCAAGTGGTTCAAGTTGCTAAATACTTTCCACTTAGTAAAACCCCACACATGAACAAAGACTATGCTAATTACTTTTGAATTAGCATGGAATTACTAAGTGACTTTGTGGAAAACAAATTTCTCATCAAAGACTTAAATAAACACTTGCCTTTGCTTCTAGTTCTTGAGATCTAGTTGTAAGTCAATCTCTTGTAAATACAACTCCCCCTTGTTCTAAGTTAACCTTAAAACAAGTTTAATTCAAGTACAAGAACTAGTAAGTGAGGCACCCTTTTTGGACAACACAATAGTTCTCACGAGTTCATCATATGACTAGAGCATCCCAACTAAGGAATTTAGCTCATCATCGTCCACATAAAGTAATTAAACAAAGCAAGTAAAGAAAGCATTGTAAATAACTTGGAAATGTAAATTGCTTAAAAGTAAATTGCTTGAATGGACAAGTCTTGCAAGAAAGTAAATTGCTTGATTGGACAAGTCTTGCAAGAAATTAAATAACAAGAAAGTAAATAAAGAGTAAGATGAAGAACATGAAATAAGAACTTAATATTAATGAAGAACACTTGATTCTCAACTAGGAAGAAGTGAAGAATAGAGATGTCAATTCCTTCTTACCTTCCTCTTAAGTTTAGAGTAATCAAAGTGAAGTAAAAAGACTTGGAAATAAAATGAAGAACAAGATGAACTTTAATCTAAAACTACTATTGTATCTATATGGTATTGGTCTATATATATCTTATTTTTTTTACAAGAGATGAAAGAGTCCTATTTATAGATGTAGGAGATTTCCTTCCATGGAGGGTTTTCTTTGTCTTCAAGTATTTGATTCCTTGCTTGCTTGTGAAGTATTCTTTGACCATCATGTGACTTATCCTAGTTATTTTGCAGGTGTCAATTGTTGTCACTTTGAATGGGAAACATTCCTTTGAGTGGGAAACATTCCTTTTGAAGGGTCCAATTAGTTGATGACATTTGGCTTGGTGTAATGATGATGTTTGTTGTTTTCATCCTATAGATGACTTCTTTGGTAACTTGATAATTGATTCCATGTGATCAGGAGCTAGTAGGAGGCCAGTGAGGCTCTTTAGAAACGAAATCAAATTGAGGTGCTTCCAATGTGGGGTCTTGTGCTACTTGCTTGCATGCTTTGCATGCTTTGGTGCTTAAACACTCGATGCTTAAGCACTTAATGCAAAATCACAAAATCTGCAAAAGTACTCAACAAACATATCAAACATACCAATTTGTATATAAATTGAACTTCTATCTCCTTGATAATGTATTTTATGATTTTCATCTCTTTTTATTGTATTTACAAGTTTATTGCATTGGTTTCAAACATTTATCTAAGTAAAAGACTATGAATAACTCTATATAAAATAGAGTTATCACACCCCCAAACTTAACTTGTTGCTTGTCCTCAAGCAATAACAAAATAACAAGTAGGATTCTTTTGATGAAGAAGATCGGATCATTTCAACTCCTTTCAATCTTTCAAAATGTGATGTTCTCTTAAAAGAACCTTTCTTTCCTCAAATCTCTATGTCTTTGTGCCTTTGAAATTCATCACAACAAAGCTATTAAAACTCTTTTATGTGCGTGTGTGATCCATTGAAATTTGATTGGCTCCAAACTAAGCAAAAAAGGTTTTCTTAAACTTTTGAAACTTTAGAAAAACTTTTGGTCAACACAAAGGTGTTTCAAAACATAGAGTAGACTCACAAGATCCTTAAGCTCGGGGGCTTTAAGTATATCAAAGGGCTTGACATGAGTAGTTTAAAACTTTTTGACTCAATGCTTCTTTTTTTTGTTTTTTTTTTTTTTTTTTTGCATAAGCATCTACTAGATAAGCACTAGATGCTTCTTAAAACTTATGTTACCCTCTTTCTTGACCTCCATGTGCATACTTTTTTCTTGATTTGTTTTTGTTTTTCTTTTTCAAACCAAATGCACTTTGGAGCAGGATTCATTGTCCTCCTTATGCATACTTTTTTTTTTTTTTCTTGGTTTGCAAATCAAATGCACTCTGTTTTGAAGCAGTTCGGTTTAGATATTAAGCAAACATAGTTTTGACACCTTTTGATTTTCTTTTTGAAACTTTATGTGCATTGAGTACTAAGCTCCTCATTTTTGCCTTTGTTTTCATAAAATCTCCCCAAACTTATTTCTCAACACTCTTCTAAGTTTTTAATAAAACTTTGTTTTTGACCTTAGTTTTCTTAAATTCTGTTTGTTTCGAGAAAAACTTTTCACTCGGTTTGATCCTTTTTCAAAAATCAACTTTAAAGTGTAAAAGTGATAATAACAATGGTTGTTTTTGAAGTAAAAGGACTCTTTTTCTTTTCTTTTCATTGAGGATTTTGGTCTAAAGAGATGCATCAAAATCATTTGTGAAATAACAAGTGATCATGCTTCAAAATCTGTACATTCCTACTATTGATTTACTTAAAAGCTGTTTCAAAAAGCAAAATTTGATTTTTTTGAAATGCTTTGTTAAGTAAATCTAAAACAAAATGAAAATAAACTCTATTTACAAAAGACTTAACTACTTATCTAACATACTAACAGATATTTAACAGATATTAAATAAAACAAGCATTAGTAGGTTTAAAAATACTATATATATACCACATGCATCGAAATTTGAAGTGCTTCCCCCAACTTAAAATTGAGCGGTGTCCTCACTAGCTCTTAAGTTGAGATGAAAACAGGGAATAGTGTGCAAAATGGGGTGGGGGTTAACATTACATGTGGGATTTATCCATAGTAGCATTAGTTTATAAGTAGCAAAATATATAACAAAATCTTTGCATAGTTAATATAGGAAAGCATGTAAAAAGTTTCTTGTGGTTTTGCACCACTCCTCGATCTGTTCTTTGCTCCTTGTTGGTGTTGCTTTGGGCTTACTGCTTTGGTGCTTTTGGAGTTGTAGAAATCTTTTGCGGTGGCCTTCACATCACGGTGTCTTTGAAGGTTGTGCGGGGAGTTAGTGCTTGAGCATCGGATGGTTGAGCTCAATCTGTACCTCTGGTTCCTTTGAAATTTCAGTGAGATGGCTCCATAACTTGATCACAGTAAGTCCTTCAAGTCTCTCGGCAATGTCCTTGATCTTGTCTCTTCTTCTTGGTTGTTTTTCTTTTACGGTTCTTTCTCCTTGGGTTCTTTTGATCCTTCCCCTTGCGCTATTGTTTGTTGAATAGTTCTTTGCGGTGGTGACTTGAAAAATTTTTGGGTGTTTCCCAATTCTTGCCTTTTCTTGATAGCAAGCTCCGTAGCAACTAATCCTAGAATATCCTCAAGATCCTCGGTGATTACGATTCTGATTGGCTCCTTTGTTGGTCTTTGAAGCACTTGGTCTTTGAAGCACCCGGTGGTTCTGAGAACACTCTGCTCTTTAGCAATCTCACGAGTAGGGACTTCACTTTGAAGTTGAGACATTGGGGCTTTTTTTTTTGCTTAAGTTGAGACATTGGGGCTTCGTGGTGGTGCTTGAGCACTAAATTCTGCATTTCTGAAAAACACTTGAAAACATCAAAGCTGTACAAACATAGTTAATATTTATCAAAAAATTGATGGGTTGCCTCCCACAAGCGCTTGTTTTAATGTCTTAACGACTGACTATCCTTTTTAGATCAAGGATTTTCAAAATGAATGGTGCTTTCAGTTGCACCATTTGCTCACCATAATACATTTTAACTCTTTGTCCATTTACTTTGAAAGTATTACACGAGTTTGCATCAAATATGTCAATTGCACCATGAGAATATATCTTGACTAATTTGAATGGTCTGTCCATCTGGATTTCAATTTTCCAGGGGAATAATTTTAGCCTTGAATTGTACAATAGGACCAATCCTCCTTCTTTAAGATCTCTTTGTTGGATTCTTTTATCATGCCACAACTTGGTTTTATCTTTGTAAATTCTAGCATTCTCATAAGAGAAGTGCACAGAATTCTTCTAATTCATTTAGTTCTAAAAACCTCTGTTTGCTGCTTGGTCTAGATCAAAATTCACTTTTGATTGCCCAATAGGATTTATTTTCTAGCTCAATTGGCGGGTGACATGCTTTGCCATAAACTATTCTATAGGGGACATACCTAATGGAGTTTTATATGCGATTCTATATGCCCATAATGCTTCATCTAAATGCAATGACCAATCTTTCCTTGTTGGTCCAACCATTTTTCTAGCATTCTTTTTATTTCCCTATTTGATAGTTCGAAACAGCCACTAGTTTGGGGATGATATGCATTAGAAATTTTGTGTTTAATCCCATATTTTGCAAGAAGATTTTCAATAATTTTATTACAAAAATGAGATCCTTCATCATTTATGATTGCCACTAGGGTGCCAAATCTAGTAAATATGTTCTTTTGAAGAAATTTACTCAACGATCTAACATCGGCACTAGGTAGTGCTCTTTGCTTCACCCATTTAGACACATAATCTCAAACTAAGATGTATTCTTTACCAAAAGAAGTAGGAAAAGGACCCATGAAATCCATGCCCCATACATCAAAAAGTTCAAGTTCAAGAATGTTGGTTCTTGGCATTTCATGTTTTTCGAGATATATTACCACTTCTTTGGCATCTATCACGGGTTTTACTATATAGAATGCATCTTTAAATAAAGAGGGCCAAAAATAACTTTGTTTGTAGTACCTTTCTTTCTTTGTTACTGTGTCCTCCAAAATGACCTCCATATGGTCTTTGCATGGCGGTGCTCAAGCTAACTGCTTGTTGTTCTTGTTCGAGGACACACTTTCTCATGACTTGAGTGCGGACACATCTTGTATAGGTAAGGTTCATCCCAACGGTATTGTTTTACTATATGGAAAAACCTTCTTCTCTGTGATAATCCATGCAATGCGGTACAACATTACTTACGGATAGTTAGCAATGTCGACGATACCATGGTGCGAGAATCTCCGGTGCTTGAGCACTAAGTGCAAAAGCACTATATTACTGATACGAGATATTGCTAACAAATCTTCATCAGGAATCTCTCCTTGATTTCTTGAGTACTGTATCATCACCTTCAAGCCTAGATAGGTGATCGGCAACTTGATTTTCTACTCCCTTCTTATCCCTAATCTCAAGATCAAACTCTTGAAGGAGTAGAATCCACCTTATTAGCCTAGGTTTTGCATCTTTTTTGCAAGCCAGGATACTTAATGGCGAGTGGTCGGTATATACAATCACTTTTGTGCCTACTAAGTAAGATCTGAATTTGTCAAAAGCAAACACCACGACTAATAGCTCTTTCTCGATCCACGATGTAGTTCACTTGAGCTTCATTAATGTTTTGCTAGCATAATAAATTGAATGAAACACTTTGTCATACCTTTGCCCTAGGGCGGCTCCTACAATGAAAGTCACTAGCATCACACATTAGTTCAAAGGTTTGGTCGATCGGGTGTTACAATGGCAGTGCGATGACCAAAGCCTTCTTCGATTCTGAAATGCTTTTATACAAGATTCATCAAAGTTAAATTGTGTATCTAATTGCAAAAGATTACACGAGAGGTTTTGAAATTTTGAAAAGTCTTTGATGAATCTTCTATAGAAACTGCATGTCTAGAAAACTTCTAATCCCTTGTGATTGTTGGTGGTGGCGGTTTTCAATGACCTCAATTTTAGCTTTATCAACCTCAAGACCTTTCTTTGAAACCCTATGTCCTAGTACAATGCCTTCTTGTACCATGAAGTGACACTTTTCCCAATTAAGAACAAGATTTGTATCTTCACATCTTTGGAGAATTTGTTCTAAATTTGATAAACATAAAGGAAATGTTTCTCCAAAGACGAGAAAAATCATCCATAAAGATTTCCATGGATTGTTCAATAAAATCGAGAAAACAAGGACATCATACATCTTTGAAATGTAGCGGTGCATTACATAATCCAAAGGGCATTCTCCTAAAGCAAATGTACCATATGGACATGTAAAAGTAGTTTTATCTTTGGTCCTTAGGGTCAATGGCAATTTGATTATAACTTTGAGTAGCCATCTAAGAAAGCAGATAAAACTCCTTTCTGCTAGTCTATCTAACATCCCGATCAATAAAGGGCAATGGAAAGTGATCTTTCTTGGTTGATTTATTAAGTTTTACGTAATCCATCTGATTCTCCACCCGATTCTTTGTTCTTGTGGGAATTAGTTCATTTTTGGTTTGGCTATTCTTGTGACTCCCCTTTCTTGGGAACACATTATGCAGAGGCTAACCCATGTACTATCTTCAATTGGGTAAATAATCCCGACATCTAGCCATTTAATTATTTCCTTTTTAACAACCTCTTTCATGATTGGATTTAGCCTTCTCTGTGCCTCAATCTTTGTTTTTAGCATTGTCTTCTAGATTTATTCTATGCATACAAATAGAGGGCTAATCCCTTTAATGTCTGCCATTTGCCATCCTATTGCTTTTTATGTTTTTAAGGGTTTCAATTAAATCATGCTCTGCTCTAATGATAGATCGGATGCAATGATAAGCTGGAAGTGAATCATTATCCCCTAAGAAAACATACTTTAAGTGTTTTGGCAATTCCTTGATTCTAGTTTGGGAGGTTGTTCAATTGAAGGTAAGTTTTCTTAAGGTTAGGGTCTTCTAAATTTAAAGATTCAAAAGTTCTAGACCATACCTTAGGTTTAACTTCCTCTGTTGTCGGTATGCCTTGTTCTTGCATTTCACCTCGGGAAGTGCATAAGCACTTGATGCTAAAGCACTAGTCGGATGGTCATCTTGTTTGTTGAATTATACGCACGGATGATCAAGTGAGATAGCGAGAACATTCTTCTTGCTCCTCTGCTTTGGATACTTCATTGCTTTCATCACATTGAATTTCACTTCTTGATCATTCACCCTCATGGTTAGTTCTCCTTTTTGAACATCAATAAGTGTCTTACGATTTGCAAGAAATGGTCTTCCAAGGATTCTTGGCACATTTTCATCTGCAACAAAATCAAGAATAACAAAATCTGCGAAAACACGAATTTGTCAACCTTGACGAATATCTTCAACTATCCCTTACGGATATCTTTGTTGATCTATCTGCAAGGATAATGTTCTGAGGTAGGCTTTGCATTACAATTCCTAACTTCTCAAAGATAGATTTAGGCATCAAGTTGATGCTTGCACCTAAATCACATAGAGCTCTCCTGTATAGTTGTTGCCTATAGAAAAGGAATTGTAAAGCTACCGGGATCTTTCAATTTTCTTGGAATTTTATTACTGTAAAATTGAACTAACTTCCTTTGACATTGCAATAGTTTGAAATTCACCTAATCTCTTTCTTCTACAAATGATATCTTTCATAAATTTAGCATAATTAGGCATTTGTTGTAAAGCTTCAATCAAAGGAATATTAATGTGCAAATTGTTTTAAAACATCTAAAAACTTCTTGAATTGCTTACTCCTCATGCACTTTTTTTAATCTTTGAGGAATGGAGGAGGTGGGTGTTCGATAACTAACACAGGATTTGGTTCTTTTTGAGAAGTGGAAGCTTACGGTGTACACGTTCGAGTTTCTTTTTCTTTTTGAGTTTTTCTCCACTTATCTACACCTTCATTCTCATAGGGCTCTGTGAGATCCTTACCACTTCTCGGTGATATGGCCTTTACTTGTTCTTTTCCTTGCCTTTGAGATGTGGATGTACATTTGGATGGTAGAACACTGCGGTCTTTGATACATAGCATTTGCTAATTGACCTACTTGAGTTTCTAAGTTTTTATGGAAGCATCTTGAGTTTGCCTTCTTTGTTCTTGTTTCACTTATGAATGATTTAAGCGAGCTTTCTATTGAATTATCATTGGCGGTTTGTTGTTGCCTTTGATAATTTTGATATCTGGGTTTTGGGCTGGTGCTTGAGCTCACGGTGCTTGAACACACAGTGCTTGAGCACTTTATTATTACTTGGTCCCCACTTAAGATTTGGGTGATTTTCGGCCCGGGATTATAGGTGTTAGAGTAAGGGTTGTTATTCCTATTATTATTATATCTATTTTGATCCACATAGTTAAGCGACACGGGATTACTTGAGCACTCTTCATAGAGGTGGGCTCCTCCACGATAAACACAACTAGGTGCTCCTTGAGGTGCTTGTTCTATGGTTTTGCTGTGAAGTTTCTGTTTGTTTAGGTGTATTTGAACTAGGTGTAGTGAAAGTTTTAATCATGTTAGCCAATGTGGCAACTTGAGCGATTAGGGATGAAATTTCACTAAGTTCATGTACTCGACTTTCTTTTGGGCACTTGCCCTTTCGATGAGCCAGCTAGAACTATTCGTTTGCTACCACTATCAATTAATTCACAAGCTTCATTATAAAACGATTCAATAAAACACCCCACGATGATGCATCAAGCATAATTACGGTTTGGGGCTCTAATCCATTGTAAAATGTTTCCATCTGTATAATGGTAGCGGACCATGATGAGGACATTTTCTAAGCAATTCCTTCCATCTTTCCCATGCCTCAAACAATGATTGACATCTCTTTGTTTAAAAGATGTAATGTCATTTCTCATCCTAGCATTTTTGATTGGTGGGAAGTATTTTGTGAAATTTTTGACTAATTCATTCCATGAATGAATTGAATTAGGCTCTAAAGAATTTAACCATGATTTAGCTTTATCTTTTAATGAATATGGAAATAACTTTAGCCTAAATGCATCCTCACTTACACGGTATGATGAAATTGCTACATACTTCTAAAAAGCTGTTTTAAATGCTCATGGGGTCATCATGTGAAAATCCCCAAAGCCCGACCAATTGTTTGCGACATTTGAAACATCATTGGTTTAAATTCAAAATGGACGACATCAATATGAGGCCTAGCAATGCTAGTCTGCATATTTTGATGATCAAACATGGCATAATCCCTCGTGGGCCTATCTCTATCATTAATCATGCCTATAGGGTCCATGTATATGAATTGATGTCTATGATTTACTCCTACATCGAGAATTGAATTACCTCGGCGGTGTTATGCCTTGATCCTTCATCTTCTTGCTGTGTTTGGTGCACGGGTTCTTTGTCAGTGTATCTGTGCAGTATTTGTACTTGTTTGTGGCATCCACTAGTGGTATTCTTGGTTCACCATATTCTTTGTGTTGTTGGATTTCCCTCTGAAGTCTTAATTGTCTCTGAATCTTCTTTCAATCTACGGATCAAAATCAAAATTTGGTGGTGGTCTTCTTGGCATAGGCTAGTGCTTAAGCACTTGTTACGCCTGAGAATAACACTACCAAAAAGCGATAAAAAAAAAAAATAAAAACACTCTTTTACTAACTAAACAAACTAAAAATTATTGGCAATCCCGACAGCGGCGCCAAAAACTTGGTGTGTGAAATAAGCATGTGCAAGTATACCTGATCACAAACAAGTAATAAAGAGTAAGTAAAGATCGTTCCCACGAGTTGACTAATTTTTAATGTGTTTGTTTAGCATAGGTAAACTAGTGTGTCTACAACTATTCGAGATTTGTGGTTGGTTTTGGAATATAGAAAAAGCAGAATTTAAATACACATAGAGGATGTAATTTAAGAGAGAGTTGAGATGCTTTTACCATATGAGTTCCTTGTGAGAATGTTGTCTTTGTCTTTCGGTGCTTGAGCACACAGTGTGATCACTTAGTGTAGATACATCAGTTAAGCACACGGTGTGATCACAAGATACATCAGTTAAGGTAAACTCAATAAACCCTTGTTTTTTTGCATGTAAAGGGCAAGTGTGTCAAACTCCCTCGCCTCCTTTCAAGTGGTTCAAGTTGCTAAATACTTTCCCTTAGTAAAACCCCACACATGAACAAAGACTATGCTAATTACTTTTGAATTAGCATGGAATTACCAAAGTGACTTTGTGGAAAACAAATTTCTCATCAAAGACTTAAATAAACACTTGCCTTTGCTTCTAGTTCTTGAGATCTAGTTGTAAGTCAATCTCTTGTAAATACAACTCCCCCTTGTTCTAAGTTAACCTTAAAACAAGTTTAATTCAAGTACAAGAACTAGTAAGTGAGGCACCCTTTTGGACAACACAATAGTTCTCACGAGTTCATCATATGACTAGAGCATCCCAACTAAGGAATTTAGCTCATCATCGTCCACATAAAGTAATTAAACAAAGCAAGTAAAGAAAGCATTGTAAATAACTTGGAAATGTAAATTGCTTAAAAGTAAATTGCTTGAATGGACAAGTCTTGCAAGAAAGTAAATTGCTTGATTGGACAAGTCTTGCAAGAAATTAAATAACAAGAAAGTAAATAAAGAGTAAGATGAAGAACATGAAATAAGAACTTAATATTAATGAAGAACACTTGATTCTCAACTAGGAAGAAGTGAAGAATAGAGATGTCAATTCCTTCTTACCTTCCTCTTAAGTTTAGAGTAATCAAAGTGAAGTAAAAAGACTTGGAAATAAAATGAAGAACAAGATGAACTTTAATCTAAAACTACTATTGTATCTATATGGTATTGGTCGTATATATCCTCTTTTTTTTTACAAGAGATGAAAGAGTCCTATTTATAGATGTAGGAGATTTCCTTCCATGGAGGGATTTCTTTGTCTTCAAGTATTTGATTCCTTGCTTGCTTGTGAAGTATTCTTTGACCATCATGTGACTTATCCTAGTTATTTTGCAGGTGTCAATTGTTGTCACTTTGAATGGGAAACATTCCTTTGAGTGGGAAACATTCCTTTTGAAGGGGTCCAATTAGTTGATGACATTTGGCTTGGTGTAATGATGATGTTTGTTGTTTTCATCCTATAGATGACTTCTTTGGTAACTTGATAATTGATTCCATGTGATCAGCGAGCTAGTAGGAGGCCAGCAAGGCTCTCTTTAGAACGAAATCAAATTGAGGTGCTTCCAATGTGGGGTCTTGTGCTACTTGCTTGCATGTTGCATGCTTTGGTGCTTAAACACTCGATGCTTAAGCACTTAATGCAAAATCACAAAATCTGCAAAAGTACTCAACAAACATATCAAACATACCAATTTGTATATAAATTGAACTTCTATCTCCTTGATAATGTATTTTATGATTTTCATCTCTTTTTATTGTATTTACAAGTTTATTGCATTGGTTTCAAACATTTATCTAAGTAAAAGACTATGAATAACTCTATATAAAATAGAGTTATCAGTAACGTAAACGACTTATGTCTTTACACCACTCTCCTTCTTGGTGAACCTTCCTCTCTGTCTTTTCCTTTAACTAGGTGAATGTTATATTCTTATTTAACCTACAGAAGATAGGATTGGTGACAGTTCCACAGTGATGAAAGACAGTTAGAAATTTGTCACTTGAGTACTAGGTTGGGCACAACTGCCATTTCATTTCAGCGGTGGGTAGGATGAAGAAGAAGAGAAGATGAAGCAGAAATATGGGTAGGGTGTTTGTGTTAAACTTAGTGAAATGTGAGAACCTATTTATAATTATTTATAATAGGTGTGAATGAACGTGAGCCGTTGATTTTGAACGATCAGAACTGTTGAAATTCTATCCGTTGGGGCACAATTTCCAAAGGAAATATTAGCCACTTGTTTTTCTGACACGTTTGACTACTTTTTTGACTTATTTTAAGTCGTTGATGATAATGGACGGTGGAATCTGAGTCGTTGAAAAATCATAAAATATCAGTTGTATGTTACAGTGGTTCAGGACTTAAGTGTCGAACCAGTTCGGTTCGTAGGTTCAAATCTGATTAAAACAATTTTAGGGGGTGTCTCTAAAGATACAACACTGCGTGGTGAACATCTAACGCAATTCGGTTCGTAAGGTCCGAACCATCGTAATCTTCAAAAAAATGGGAAACATGTCTTTTTGCTAGTTTAGGGGTCTCTACTGAGTAGAGGGGTTGTGCAGTATGGGCCTTGAAAATTGTCTTGATACTCTTGTGATGTGAATTTTATTGCGAATTTGTAATATTATTTTTGTACACAGTTTTAAATTTTGGCTCATACTTCGTACAACCCCCCCTCCTACTCGGTGGACACCCCCAAATTTTAAATATTCCCAAATTGATCCACATGGGTTAAACGTGGACGCTGGTCCAATGTTAGGTTCGAAGGCTAGAGTCTGAACCCGTTCGGTACTTTCAGACCGAGTCAACCAAAAAATGGGGTTCGGTGCATAACTTCTGAACCCGTTAGATACTTGCAAGCCGAAACATTAATGGGGTGTCTGGTATTACTATTGGGTACAATAGTTGATTACCAAACCGGTTCGGACCATAAGGTCTAAACCTACCTGTAACTTGACAAAATTTAAAGTTTCTGGACAAGAACTTCTATAGCTAAAATAGTCCAAAAATAATGTAATTCCACCATTTAAATTTAGGTACTAACAATAAATTAACTAATTTAAGTGAACTTAAGATCAAACAAAACGATAAATGCTTTTGTCTTAATACATAACCAAGCTAGAAATTTAAAAACATATTCAAATAAACATCAATCTTTTGCTAAGTCAATGTACAAGGGGGATTTAGATCTAAGGTTAAAGAATTCCACGGTTGCAATCGTCCCGTGAATGGTTTGATCCAATCATTTGCTATGTTTTACTTGTGTCTATTTCAGTAATAATTCGTTGGGGGCATTGGGAAACCTTTCTTCAAAACTATTTGTACAAAGTGGTCCCATGTGAAGCATATGTTGAACACCGGTGCATTCTTGATAGGTGCACCTTGAAATGGGAAAACTGTGTAGGATGAATTAGATGAAACCATGGGATGGATGTACATCCTAGCTTTAGCCCTGACGGTTTTTTTTCATGAGAAATTGGCACAACAAGTTTGCGGAACTTGGAGAAATACATGCCAGAGCATTCATAATACACATGTCAAAGTCAGTAAGTATGACCTTTGGCAAATCTTCATGTATTCTAAATTGTCCCCTCAGTTCTTCAAGAACCTGTGAAAAGTTATACAACCTCTCCCAATTGACATAAGCGAATGCAATGGAGAAAGTCATCTCAGTTGATGTGACACCGACAATCTCAACCAATGGATACCGGTTGGTCTTGTACGTGAAATCAATCAACAATACAATGGGAAATGTATTCAGAAGCTCAATAGAGTCTGGATGTGCCCAAAACATGTATTTGACGATTGAAGTCCCATGTTCGACTCTATGCCAATACACATAATTATCACTCTCCAAATAAGTCATCAACTGTTGGAGCTCAATCCTACCCTGACGTAGATTCGATCGTAACCTTGAACATGCATTATATATTTGTTTGATATTCATGTGATTGTGATAGACCCCTCAAATGC
This sequence comes from Oxytropis ochrocephala, assembly GCA_020916435.1. Lineage (NCBI taxonomy): Eukaryota > Viridiplantae > Streptophyta > Magnoliopsida > Fabales > Fabaceae > Oxytropis > Oxytropis ochrocephala. Next base: position 112,534,493 of record CM037092.1, on the reverse strand, counting down.
TATCTATGTTAGGAGAAAGAAGCAAGCAAAAGAGTAAGTAGGTAAGAGGGTTATAACTAATAATGGTTAACTGAGTAAATGATAATTATACCATCTAACTATCTTACTATTTGTTTCATTATTTCGCTTAATTGTTTTAAGTTCTGTTATTAGGTTGTTAAGTCAGTTTGGATTTAGTTAGTTAGTTAGTTTTAGTGAACCTGTGCTCTATCCTTGCTAGTATATAAGGCAATGGATATTACAAAGGTTAGCAAGTTTTTTGAATAATTGAGTTTTCTCCTAGGGAGGCTGGTGAAGCCACTAAGAGGTGCTTTAGAAGTAGGAGTGTCGCGGTGCGGTTTGGTTCGGTTTTGAGACAAAAAGTGAACCGAACCGCAAGGTAAAATTACATGCGGTTTGGTTTGGTTCGGTTGGCTTCCTAAAATAAAATCGAACCAAACCAAACCAAACAAATGCGGTTTGGATTGGTTCGGTTTTTTCCAAGACAAAAATAATTTAAAACGGAGTTAAAATTAACTAATATAAAAAAGGCTAACATAAAAAAGGCTAACATAAATCTTTAAGAAAAAATCTACTCAAATATATGTAGTATATAAATCACTCTCTTTTAATTTTTTTCAAATAGCTAAGACAATGTTTAAAAAAATTTGAATTAAATATTTTGTTGTAATTTTTAAATATAGCATAACAATATAGATTGTTTGTGAGTCAAAGAATTAATTGGATTTGGGCTAGTAAGTGAGTGAGAGTTGGGTTGTAGTTGCATTTGGGTTAGTAAGTTAGTAAGGAATGTTGTAATTCAACAAGCCTTAGTGTTACTTGCGGTTTGGTTTGGTTCGGTTTCGGAAATCAAAACCGCGAACCGAACCGAACCGCGCGGTGCATTGAAAAAAAGAACCGAACAAAACCGATCAAAAGCGGTTTTTTGCGGTTTTCGGTTTGGTTTGGTTTGCGGTTTCCCTATTGGTTTGGTTCGGTTTAGAACACCCCTATTTAGAAGCGTCTGTGTACTTTTCTGTTTCTGTGTATCAATAAAATAACCATCTTACCTACTTACTCTTTTGCTTGTTTCTTTCTCCTAACACAACATTTGAGGGGTCTATCAGATTGTCTATAGGTACATACTCTTTAGTTCGACCAGGATTCGATTTGTTGGAATCAAGTTCTTAGCCATTCTAGTAACCACATCCTTATGTTCTGCCGTTATTCTGGAATTGAATGGATGACCTTCACCATTAGACATTAATGTGTGATTATGTATTCCACACATCACAGTCAATATCCATCCTCCACGTTTTTTGATACACTTTCCTTTTAGTATAAACTTGCAACAACATTTTCTATTCCCAATTGGAATCAAATGAGCATACTTGTATTTTCCTGCCTTTTCACAAACCAATACACAGTATTGTTTCCCTGACCTCCGTCCATTGTCAGATCGGGATATGACAATCACCATCCCAAGAGTCCGCGCGATAGAACGTACATATACGAACAAGTCATCACGAGTAGCAAAGACTTGATCAGTTTGGAATGAACTCGTATGATCCACAACCATTAACTCTGCTTGGGAACCGTTTTCAGCTATTTTATGAACCTAAAAATGTGGAAAAAAAAAATCAAAGATAGATGTTAAAAACAGAATTAGTGCAAAATCTGTGAAACAACACGATTCAGAACTTTGTCATCGAACTAGTTCAGACCTAAAAGTCCGAACCGGTTTGGAACTTTAATATCAAACCACTCCTAAACAGACATCCCTTTAACAAGTTCGGTTTTAAAGTTAGAACCGGTTCGAACTTTTGCGTCCGAACTAGTTCGATGGCATAATTTAATTGGTGGGGCAGGTGTGGAAAGTGGAACAGTAAAGCTCTATGACAGATGAAGTCCGTGTCAGTCCCCTAAATTATTGCTTCTGAAGTGGAACAGTAAAGCTCTATGCACCGGTGCTCAGTTTCAATTACTGTCGCAGTGGAACATGATAAATGTGGTGAGCTAATTTTTTATCGTTATGGTAAATGTGGTGAGTTATACTCAGTTAGATTCCAATCTAAAACAATAGTATTAGTAGTCTCTAAACACGAAACTTCCCACAACATGTGGATTCTTTGTTAAAGTCATCATCCTTGTGATTGTCGAAGATAAGCTAGCTACGACACTTTTAGCAAGTTCCTAACTGATGTTTGTTTGATTGGTGAGCATTAATTTCATTGACACCATGCATATAAGTGCATACTCTTGTGTAAATATATAGTAATGATGATGATTATATATACGTAGTTTGGCAAGTAATTCCTATAACCATACCTAATTAATTATGTCTATTGTTTCTTAGCTCAAAGAGTAGTTGCAGAGTGGAATCCTTACATATCGTTCACCAAGAGAGTATTTGATCACTTCAGTAGAACTTAAACTCGGAAGTCGGATCATTATTGAATATTTATTATTGGTTGTTATGAGGACATTCCAATTATTACTACTGAATTAACGCCATGAATGAATCGTCATCATCATCATAAGATACATAATTCAACATCACATAAATGAATCCATCCAAATACAATAATTCCTCTTATTTTGGCCCATACTTCTTACCCCCTCCCATCTACTCATCACACACTACCTCCCTAATGAAATGACAATAATACCCCTAAAATAATTTTGGATCCCCTTCTTACCCTTCTTCCTCCTTCTAACTCTCCTCCAATAATACCCCTAAAATAATTTTGAATCCCCTTCCTCCTTCTCCCTCAACCTCTCCTCACTCTCACTCACACCCTCCCACTTTTGCTCACCCATTTCGCTCAAATCGGACTCCATTTGTGAAGTATATTACGGTATGTAGCTCATCAATTCTTCGTTTTCGTTTTTTCCATTTGTTATGCCATTTTCTTTGTCTTTTACGGGTTTTGAAATCGTGCATAGTTCGGACCTTTAAGGCTAAAAGGAAAGTTGATCAAAAAACGTGGTGGATGGATATTGTCTGTGATATGTGGAGTACATAACCACGCATTAATGACTTACAGTGAAGGTCATCCATTCAGCAACAGATTGTCTATGGATCAGAAGGAGTTGATTAGTAGAATGACCAAAAATTTGATTGCACCAAATCGAATCTTGTCTGAACTAAAGAGTATGTACCCAACTGGGTCGCATGTTATCCACTGAACCAGTCATTAATTCACGATCCACGTGCGTCCCACGTGAGGGCAATTTGGGAACAGAAAAAATGAGGGGGTGTGCATCGAGTAGCTAGTGGTGCGTAAGAAGCATGAGCCTTTATTTTGGGTGAAATGGTGTTTATGTTTGGGCCTTCTTTTGCGATTTGAGACTTTCCCATTCGACAACAACGGATGTTGTATTTCCTTGTTCTAATATTCTTAAATCACATTTCCAGCAGCTCAAAACTAGCACGCATCTCTATAAATATTGGCTCGCATAACGACAAAAAGTATGCATTACCCATTTCCTACATACTCCATAATTCTCAATACTGACTTAAGCGTCTGAGTGGCTTTGCAGGCACCCCCTCGCGCTCAACACACTAAGCTCCGACCCGACAGGAGCACTACCAACAACTACAACCTCGGATCGACCCAAAAAAGACAGGAAGGTACAGAACACGTGCCTTGTGGATCGAAGACAAATGCTAAAGCTACATTTATTTTATAGGCAAAATGATTAGTAATTGGTGTGTTAGTTGTTAGAGGAGAATGGAACCAGAATTCGAACTCAGTTTGCCTATGTTTTCACCAATACCTAATAAACGGATCCTCTTCACTTGCATTTCTCCAAATTTCTCCATATTTAAGCATAATTGAAATATCTTATTGTCTTTTTACACCACCCTACATACCTCTCTCTTTCCAAATCATCTCTTGCACATATTTTGTCTTAGGGTAGGAATTCTCAGACATTTAGGGAATCTTTGTCTGAAGAGTTTCTACTGCATGCATGTGCTGTTGTACTATTTTTTTTTTTTGTGAACAATGTGCTGTTGTACTATGGGTAGATGTTAGCTTTGAATGTCATGTTCACTGTTACTATAATAATGGTACTATACTATCATGCATTATAACTCATCATGCATAGAAGTTCTTTATATCAATATATATTCCTAACACCTTATCATCAAAATCACCTCATCATCAAATTCCATACCTCAAACATAATGTCCAAAAAGCTTCTTTCTCTTCATTTGATACCATTATTACTACTCTTGATTATCAAGCATTTTTCTGCCATTGCAGAAGATCAAGGAAGCCAAGCAAATGCTCTATTAAAATGGAAAGCCAGCCTTGAAAATCAAAGCCAAGCTACACTATCTTCAAGGACCACTTTCAAAAGTCCTTGCAATTGGAAAGGAATTGCTTGTGATGATGATGAAAATAATACACGTGTCAAAGTCAGTAAGTATGGGATGGATGTACATCCTAGCTTTGGCCCTGACGTTTTTTTTTATGAGAAATTGGCACAACAAGTTTGCGGAACTTGGAGAAATACACGCCAGAGCATTCATAATACTTGTGTCAAAGTCAGTAAGTATGACCATTGGCAAATCTTCATGTATTCTAAATTGTCCCCTCAGTTCTTCAAGAACCTGTGAAAAGTTATCCAACCTCTCCCAATTGACATAAGCGAATGCAATGGAGAAAGTCATCTCAGTTGATATGACACCGACAATCTCAACCAATGGATATCTATACCGGTTGGTCTTGTACGTGGAATCAATCAACAATACAATGGGAAATGTATTCAGAAGCTCAATAGAGTCTGGATGTGCCCAAAACATGTCTTTGACGATTGAAGTCCCATGTTCGACTCTATGCCAATACACAGAATTATCACGCTCCAAATAAGTCATCAGCTATTGGAGCTCAGTCCTACCCTGACGTAGATTCGATCATAACCTTGAACATGCATTATATATTTGTTTGATATTCATGTGATTGTGATAGACCCCTCAAATGCTATGTTAGGAGAAAGAAACAAGCAAAAGAGTAAGTAGGTAAGAGGGTTATAACTAATAATGGTTAACTGAGTAAATGATAATTATACCATATAACTATCTTACTATTTGTTTCTGTTATTTATGTTTAATTGTTTTAAGTTCTGTTATTAGGTTGTTAAGTCAGTTTGGATTTAGTTAGTTAGTTTTAGTGAACATGTGCTCTATCCTCCTTGCTAGTATATAAGGCAATGGATATGACAAAGGTTAGCATGTTTTTTGAATAATTGAGTTTTCTCCTAGGGAGGCTGGGTGAAGCCAGTAAGAGGTGCTTTAGAAGCATCTGTGTACTTTTTTGTTTCTGTGTATCAATAAAATAAAATAACCCTGGTTTGGGCCTTGAGTACCGTCTCAGCCCTCTTCAGGTTTGGTAAGAGTAGCAGGAACTAATCATTATTAGTTATAACCATCTTACCTACTTACTCTTTTGCTTGTTTCTTTCTCCTAACACAACATTTGAGGGGTCTATCAGATTGTCTATAGGTACATACTCTTTAGTTCAACCAGGATTCGATTTGTTGGAATCAAGTTCTTAGCCATTCTAGTAACCACATCCTTTTGTTCTGCCGTTTTGCTGGAATTGAATGGATGACCTTCACTGTAAGACATTAATGCATGATTATGTATTCCACACATCACAGTCAATATCCATCCTCCACGTTTATTGATAAACTTTCCTTTTAGTATAAACTTGCAACAACATTTTCTATTCCCAATTGGAATCAAATGAGCATACTTGTATTATCCCGCCTTTTCACAAACTGTTCTGGAGTGGGCTCAAGGCCCAATGCAGTCCATTAGGCCCAAAAATGTAGCTATAAATATGGCACGAATCCCAAGGAATTAGGTACGTCATTATTACTTGTGGTCCTATTTACTGTTCACTGCTGACTTGGGTGTCGGAGTGCTTTCGCAGGTACCACCCGCGCACGACCCAGACTCAAGGACACCAAGACTATCAGCGACCGAGCTAAGGGACTGCATCAGCACTACTTCTATTGGTCTTGTACGATCATTTGGCGACCATAGTGGGATTCGTGCCTTTTCACAAATTGTTCTGGAGTGGGCTCAAGGCCCAATATGGCCTAATACTGTAGCTATAAATATGGCACGAATCCCAAGGAATTAGGAACGTCATTATTACTTGTGGTCCTATTTACTGTTCACTGCTGACTTGGGCGTCGGAGTGCTTTCGCAGGTACCACCCGCGCGACCCAGACTCAAGGACACCAAGACTATCGGCCCGGCCGTGCGGCGGATCGATCGGCACCACTTCTATTGGTCTTGTACGATTATTTGGCGACCACAGTGGGAGCCCGAGCGCTACCACTCATCATGCAGCCGAGGAAGCATGCCACGCGAGCTTCGTTGCGAGCCGACCCCTCTGTGCGGAACGCCCTTCCACAACAAACCCCAGAGGGCGCGCCGCAAACCTTCCACGAATCTCTGGACAATCCTCGCCAAGAACCCTCGATCTGGCGCGCCCGAGGACCGATCCCCAGAGCGTATCGCATGCACCCGGCCCAGCAGCTGCTTCGTACCGAGAAATGGTTAACGCAGAATTGATGCATCCTTGCCCGAGCACGTGACTCGGGCCTTCCTCCAAATTCTACGAATAAAGAATCGATCATTGTTGACCGTGAAGCACTTCTTTCCCACTACGAAAGAGATCCATTCCGGCCGCCAATGAGCGGGCGGGAAGACCTTCGATCAGCGCGTCCTACCCACGGCGCTTAGCTCCGCCCGGAAGAAACGACCGTCCTCGTGGAGGCATATCACGCCGATCCCCGGCACGAAGAGTCAGGGCGCGGAGGTCCCCCGCGCGTAGGGGCGTGTGTCATCGCCATTCCCGGTCTCACAATCAAGATTATGCGGACTCGGCTATAACACGAATCGAACCGTCGCCCATTACAAGGTATTCCTCGTGGCGAGTCCTCCTGCTCTCGCGGTCAAGCCGATCGTGGAACTCACACGACTAGTTGGACAACTATCGTAATGGGGAGATCAGGGACATCTCCTATCGGTCAAAAAGGTATGAGCCCGAGCGACACAGAGGGCAGTCATCTCAGGTCCCTCCGTTATATGGTCAACTGGTTGGTGGAGGACTCTACGGAGTGCCAGCCAATGAAGCGCACCATGCCTTGCAGCCTTTTGGGTCAGGAGAGTTAGCGACCGGTCATGGGCCATTTTCGAGGGAAATCAGACGTTACCGCATCCCAAGAGATCTGAGGAAGCCGCCAAATTTGAATAAGTTCGATGGTCGCGGAGACCCGGATAAACACATCAGGTACTTCAACAATTACTGTAGCTACAGGGAGTTGGGGTCGACCATGAAGTGCCGACTTTTCCCTCAGTCGTTGGACGGCCGAGCATTGGAATGGTGGGAGTCGCTACGTTCCAACACCATCTCCTCCTGGGACGGCCTGGTCAGAACGTTCCTGACCAACTACACGGCCAACAGATGCCAAGAACGGCATGAAGAGCACTTGGATACGATTATCCAAGGGGACGATGAATCATTGAGACGATGATATGAGCGCTTCAACGCGGAGGCGGGCCAGTGCGCGACTGACCGATAGAGACAAGTGAAGTATCTCAAACGTGGTATCGAGGCGGACCACGCTTTGCGAGAAGAGTTCGGCCTAAATCGTTACATGGATCTGACCATGTTCCTACGAAGGGCCAACGATCATATGGCCTATGAAGAAGCACTGTTCGCTAGAAAGGTCGCTCGTGCGCGGCCCAGAGAAGAGCATGATAGGTTGCTTGAAGAACAAGACAGTCCTCGTGATAACAGGACAGACTAACGATCTGTGAATAAATGTCAGGCGGACGCTCTTTTTCCCACCAGGGTTTTTTACTGAGGCCCGACCTTTAAAAGTCGAACTTTGTAATTTATTTTGCATGCAAAAATGTATGACCGGTCGCTCACCATGCGAGCAGTAGCAGAGCGGCCTTGAGGCCATCGATTGGCCTACAACGAGTGTCATCAAATGGCCCAAACGAACGCAAGCCAACGAAGTGGTTCAATACGAACATAAGCCATCGAAAGACCTACAACGAATGTGGCAGCGACCACATTCCAACATATGGCAGCGACCACATACCAATGCATGTGGCAGCGACCACATTCCAACGCATGCGGCAGCGACCACATCTCAACTTGTGGCAGTGACCACATCCCAACGCGTGTGGCAGCGACCACATCTCAACTTGTGGCAGTGACCACATCCCAACGCATGTGGTAGCGACCACATTCCAACATGTGGCAGCGACCACATACCAACGCATGTGGCAGCGACCACATACCAACGCGTGTGGCAGCGACCACATTCCAACGCGTGTGGCAGCGACCACATCTCAACTTGTGGCAGTGACCACATCCCAACGCATGTGGCAGCGACCACATTCCAACATGTGGCAGCGACCACATACCAACGCATGTGGCAGCGACCACATACCAACGCATGTGGCAGCGACCACATTCCAACATGTGGCAGCGACCACATCCCAACAGGAGTGGCAGCGACCACATACCAACGCATGTGGCAGCGACCACATTCCAACGTGCGTGGTAGCGACCACATTCCAACATGTGGCAGCGACCACATCCCAACAGGAGTGGCAGCGACCACATACCAACGCATGTGGCAGCGACCACATTCCAACGCGTGTGGCAGCGACCACATCCCAACAGGAGTGGCAGCGACCACACCGCAAGTCGCTCCCTATAGGTCGGTCGCGCGAGGCTAGACAGGGGGGGAACGAATCAAGCCTCGAATAGGCAGTGCCTGTCATCACTACTTAGCCTGACGAAGAGATGAACAGGCATGCCTGGAAAACCCCAAACGTCATCTTGGGAAACAGGAAGTCGCATCATCAATTCACCTGTCGTTTCAGCATTTATGACAGAATCACTTCGAAAAAGTGGTCATAATGACTGCACAGGGGCAGCGACCCCAGGATAGGATCGGGTCCAGAGCGACCCAACTCCTCGACGTCCAAACAGACCGCAAATTGGTGTGGCAGCGACCACACACATTAGGGGACAGAAGCAGATTGCACGCTGCAACTCGGCCACTTACGGCATTACTTGCGACAAGCGAATCAAGCCTTAGCCCGCCTATCGGCGACCCAAGCTTGGGGGGCAACTGTTCTGGAGTGAGCTCAAGGCCCAATGTAGTCCATTAGGCCCAATATGGCCCAATACTGTAGCTATAAATATGGCACGAATCCCAATGAATTAGGTACGTCATTATTACTTGTGGTCCTATTTACTGTTCACTGCTGACTTGGTCGTCGAAGTGCTTTCGCAGGTACCACCCGCGCGCGACCCAGACTCAAGGACACCAAGACTATCAGCGACCGAGCTAAGGGTCTGCATCAGCACCACTTCTATTGGTCTTGTACGATCACAAACCAATCAACAGTATTGTTTCCCTGACCTCTGTCCATTGTCAGATCGGGATATGACAATCACCATCCCAAGAGTCTGCGCGATAGAACGTACATATACGAACAAGTCATCACGAGTAGCAAAGACTTGATCAGTTTGGAATGAACTCGTATGATCCACAACCATTAACTCTGCTTGGGAACCGTTTTCAGCTATTTTATGAACCTAAAAATGTGGAAAAAAAATAAAATCAAAGATAGATGTTAAAAACCAGAATTAGTGCAAAATCTGTGAAACAACACGATTCGAACTTTGTCATCGAACTAGTTCAGACCTAAAAGTCCGAACCGGTTTGGAACTTTAATATCAAACCACTCCTAAACAGACATCCCTTTAACAGGTTCGGTTTTAAAGTTCCGAACCGGTTCGAACTTTTAGGTCCGAACTAATTCGATAGCATAATTTAATTGGTGGGGCAGGTGTGGAAAGTGGAACAGTAAAGCTCTATGACAGATGAAGTCCGTGCCAGTCCCCTAAATTATTGCTTCTGAAGTGGAACAGTAAAGCTCTATGCACCGGTGCTCAGTTTTAATTACTGTCGCAGTGGAACGTGATAAATGTGGTGAGCTAATTTTTTATCGTTATGGTAAATGTGGTGAGTTATACTCAGTTAGATTCCAATCTAAAACAATAGTATTAGTAGTCTCTAAACACGAAACTTCCCACAACATGTGGATTCTTTGTTAAAGTCATCATCCTTGTGATTGTCGAAGATAAGCTAGCTACGACACTTTTAGCAAGTTCCTAACTGATGTTTGTTTGATTGGTGAGCATTAATTTCATTGACACCATGCATATAAGTGCATACTCTTGTGTAAATATATAGTAATGATGATGATTATATATACGTAGTTTGGCAAGTAATTCCTATAACCATACCTAATTAATTATGTCTATTGTTTCTTAGCTCAAAGAGTAGTTGCAGAGTGGAATCCTTACATATCGTTCACCAAGAGAGTATTTGATCACTTCCAGAGTAGAACTTAAACTCAGAAGTCAGATCATTATTGAATATTTATTATTGGTTGTTATGAGGACATTCCAATTATTACTACGAATTAACGCCATGAATGAATCGTCGTCCTTCATAGTACATAATTCAACATCACATAAATGAATCCATCCAAATACAATGATTCCCTCTTATTTTGGTCCATACTTACCCCCTCTCATCTACTCATCACACACTACCTCCCCTAATGAAATGACAATAATACCCCTAAAATAATTTTGGATCCCCTTCTTACCCTTCTTCCTCCTTCTAACTCTCCTCCAATAATACCCCTAAAATAATTTTGAATCCCCTTCCTCCTTCTCCCTCAACCTCTCCTCACTCTCACTCACACCCTCCCACTTTTGCTCACCCATTTCGCTCAAATCGGACTCCATTTGTGAAGTATATTACGGTATGTAGCTCATCAATTCTTCGTTTTCGTTTTTTCCATTTGTTATGCCATTTTTGCTGTGTTTTCTGGGTTTTGAAATCGTGCATAGTTCGGACCTTTAAGGCTAAAAGGAAAGTTGATCAAAAAACGTGGTGGATGGATATTGTCTGTGATATGTGGAGTACATAACCACGCATTAATGACTTACAGTGAAGGTCATCCATTCAGCAACAGATTGTCTATGGATCAGAAGGAGTTGATTAGTAGAATGACCAAGAATTTGATTGCACCAAATCGAATCTTGTCTGAACTAAAGAGTATGTACCCAACTGGTTCGCATGTTATCCACCGAACCAGTCATTAATTCACGATCCACGTGTGTCCCACGTGAGGGCAATTTGGGAACAGAAAAAATGAGGGGGTGTGCATCGAGTAGCTAGTGGTGCGTAAGAAGCATGTGCCTTTATTTTGGGTGAAATGGCATCTCAGATTGGCATGAGAGAAATGGTGTTTATGTTTGGGCCTTCTTTTGCGATTTGAGACTTGCCCATTCGACAACAACGGATGCTGTATTTACTTGTTCCAATATTCTTAAATCACATTTCCAACAGCTCAGAACTAGCACGCATCTCTATAAATATTGGCTCACATAACGACAAAAAGTACGCATTACCCATTTCCTACATACTCCATAATTCTCAATACTGACTTAAGCGTCTGAGTGGCTTTGCAGGCACCCCCTCGCGCTCAACACACTAAGATCCGACCCGACAGGAGCACTGCCAACAACTGCAGCCTCGGATCGACCCGAAAAAGACAGGAAGGTACAGAACACGTGCCTTGTGGATCAAAGACAAATGCTAAACTACATTTATTTTATTGGCAAAATAATTAGTAATTAGTGTGTTAGTTGTTAAAGGAGAATGGGACCAGGATTCTAACTCAGTTTGCCTATGTTTTCACCAATACCTAAAAAACGGATCCTCTTCACTTGCATTTCTCCAAATTTCTCCATATTTAGGCATAATTGAAATATCTTATTGTCTTTTTCCACCACCCTACATACCTCTCTCTTTCCAAATCATCTCTTGCACATATTTTGTCTTAGGGTAGGAATTCTCAGACATTTAGGGAATCCTTGTCTGAAAAGTTTTTACTGCATGCATGTGCTGTTGTACTATGGTTAGATGTTAGCTTTGAATGTCATGTTCAGTTACTATAATAATGGTACTATATTATCATGCAACATAACTCATCATGCATAGAAGTTCTTTATATCAATATATATTCCTAACACCTTATCATCAAAATCACCTCATCATCAAATTCCATACCTCAAACATAATGTCCAAAAAGCTTCTTTCTCTTCATTTGATGCCATTATTACTATTCTTGATTATCAAGCATTTTTCTGCCATTGCAGAAGATCAAGGAAACCAAGCAAATGCTCTATTAAAATGGAAAGCCAGCCTTGAAAATCAAAGCCAAGCTACACTATCTTCATGGACCACTTTCAAAAGTCCTTGCAATTGGAAAGGAATTGCTTGTGATGGTGATGGAAATAAGTATGTGACAACATTAAATGTTGCAAAATTTGGACTACAAGGTACTCTTTATAGTCTCAACTTTTCATCATTTCCTATGCTGCTGAATTTAGATATAAGTTACAATTCATTACATGGAAATATTCCTCAAGAGATTGGTGAATTGAGTAACTTGATGTATTTGTCTTTTAAAGCAAATAGATTTTCTGGTTCAATTCCTAATTCAACAATTGGAAGGTTGATAAATCTTGTTAAACTTGATTTATCAGCTAACTATTTTTCTGGTGCAATTCCTTCAATTAGAAATTTGAGGAACTTAGAACAACTTGTTCTCTATGGAAATGATTTCTCTGGACCTATTCCTATGGAGTTAGGAACACTTTCTTCTCTCACAACAATCAAATTGATAAGAAATAATTTATCTGGTCCAATTCCATCTTCAATTGGAGATTTAGCCAATTTAACCACACTTCAGCTCTCAGAGAATAAACTTTATGGATCAATTCCTCCCTCTCTTGGAAACTTAACAAAACTTGTTCAACTGTCGCTTTCCGCAAACCGATTTTCTGGATCAATTCCTTCTTCTATTGGAAAATTGGTTAATCTAGAGAAGCTAAGCCTCTCAGAAAATCATCTCACTGGACCTATTCCTTATACCTTTGGAAATTTGACTAAGCTGAATTTTCTTTTGCTTCACATGAATAAACTTAATGGAAGCTTTCCAACAACAATGAACAATATTACCAATTTGCAAAGCTTGCAGCTAAGTAAAAATGATTTCACTGGCTCTTTGCCACAACAAATTTGCCTTGGTGGTTTGCTTGCAAATTTTTCTGCTAATAGGAATCATTTCAGTGGTCAAATTCCAATAAGCTTGAAGAATTGCTCTAGCCTTTTTAGACTTAATCTTGCAGAAAATAAGTTGACTGGAAATATTTCAGATGATTTTGGTGTATATCCAAAGTTGAGCTACATTTATCTGAGTAACAATGAATTTTATGGTCAACTTTTACCAAATTGGGGAAAAAGTCAAAATCTTATTGGTCTAATGATCTCCAACAATAACTTATCTGGTAGCATACCTTCAGAATTAGGAAAATTACCAAAGTTACAATCACTTGAACTTTCTTCAAATCATCTTACAGGGAAAATTCCTAAAGAACTTTGTTACTTGAACTCATTGTCTAAACTTTCTATAAGTAACAATGAACTTTCAGGCAATATTCCAATAGAAATAGGATCAATGAAGAGACTACAATACTTGGAATTAGCAGAAAATAATTTAAGTGGCTCAATTCCAAAAGAGGTTGGAAATCTTCACTTTTTAGTTGTGTTGAATTTGAGCAATAACAATTTCTCAGAAAATATTCCCTCTCAATTTAACCATTTGCAGTCTCTTGAAAAACTTGATCTTAGTGGGAATTTTTTGCATGGACAAATACCAGAAACACTTGGGAAGTTGCAAAGGTTGGAAACATTGAACCTGTCACATAATAATCTCAGTGGGACAATTCCATCTAATTTTAAGGATATGCTTAGTTTTACAATTGTTGACATATCTTATAACCAATTAGAGGGTCCAATGAGTCACAAGAACACAAAAGGTATAAAGAAAAGTGTGATATTATCACTAGGTGTTGTATTGCTTTTAGCATTCTTGGCTGCAATTTCCTTATATATTCATTGGCATAAAGTAAGGAAAATCCAAAAGGAATCCATAGAAGAAAAAACTAATGATATTTTTTCTATATGGAGTTATGATGGAAAAATGGTTTATGAAACCATAATTGAAGCAACAGAAGATTTTGATGAAAAATATCTCATTGGAGAAGGAGTTTCTGGAGCTGTTTATAAGGCTAACTTATCATCTACCCAAGTTGTTGCTGTGAAAAAACTTCATGCTGAAGTTGATAAAGAAATGATGAATTTCAAGGCTTTCACAAACGAGGTTCGAGCGTTGACACAAATAAAACATCGTAATATTGTGAAGTTGTATGGATTTTGTTCGCATCCGCGCCATTCGTTTCTTGTTTATGAGCTCTTAGAAGGTGGAAGTTTGGATAATGTGCTAAACAATGATACACAAGCAATAGTGTTTGATTGGAAAAAGAGGGTTAATGTTATTAAGGGTGTGAAAAATGCTCTATATCATATGCATCATGGTTGCTTTCCTCCTATTGTTCATCGCGATATATCGAGCAAGAATGTTCTTTTAGATTTCGATTATGAAGCTCGTGTGTCGGACTTTGGTACAGCTAAGATTTTGAATCTTGATTCACATAATTCAACAACATTTGCAGGCACTTATGGATATGCAGCACCAGGTTAGACCCTTCTTTTAGCTCTTAACAAACTCTACACTTTATTTCACTCTAAGTTTTTAAAAAAATGATCTGTGACTGCAATTTGGGCCACAACATTAAGATTTTTATTGTCTCTCTGCAACTTTAATTAAGGCCACTTTGACTACCACTCTCCATATATAGTACTACCTCTAGTCTCATATATAAGAGAAAAATATAGTTTTAGATTCATGTATCTGGAATCAGATACATTATTCAGCGAACCTAAAACTACATTTAACTCTTATATATGGGACTAGAGGGAGTATAAGTTACTTATCCATTGATATCATTTTCATATATTTTTTTGTTTTTAATACAGAACTTGCTTATACTCAAGAAGTGAATGAGAAATGTGATGTGTTTAGTTTTGGAGTGGTAGCATTAGAAATTATAATGGGAAAGCATCCAGGAGATCTCATATGTACATTGTTTTCATCAAATGAAGCAGCAACAGCATATAATTTGCTATTGAAAGATGTGTTGGACCAAAGACTTGAAATTCCAGAGAATTCAGTTGCTAAGGATGTGATTTTGATTGCAAAAATGGCATTTCGTTGCTTGAGTGAAAGTCCACGTTCCCGACCAACAATGGAACAAGTTTATAACATGTTTGTGAGGTCAAAATCATCTTTAATGGATACATTCCGCATCATCACACTTGGACAACTTCTAAATTAGGTTTTCTTGTGTTGTAAGCTTTTTCTCTCCTGTTTTTAGCTACTAATAATGTGTTCTGAGCTTGTTTGGTGAAGAAAATACAGATGAATGTATTGTGTTTTGTTAGTATTAAATGTGTTCTGTGTATTTTAGTATAACGATTAAATCGAGGATCCCGCAGTTTTTTTTTTGTTACAAAAAGTTTAGGCGAGTTGGGTCTCAGGAGCTCACTAGGGTTGGTTGGGGAAAACTTCAAGACACTTTGAGTGCTTACAGAAGTACTTACATATTACCATCAATGAGGTCCTTCTCACTTCATCCAAAAAAAAGATTAATGTATAAAATCAGTGTTCAGATTGTAGTGAAGAAAGATCCATGTATGGCATACGTGGGACTAAGTTAGCACTGACCCACACTAGTGTAGCATGCAATGACGTGGGTAGTCAACATACGTATTTTTCTAAGTAAAATTTAAAGATCACATGAAAAACCACAGAAACAGACACATAAAAATAATGATTGGTTTAAGAAAAACTTGTCGTCAAAGACACTTACCACTTGAATCATGTTTGTGGAAGATTGAAAGAGGAGCATATGCTTTCTTTGCGTTTGGAAAGAGGCATTGGAGAAGTTTCTCCATTCTTCCTTGTTATGTTGTTGGTCCTCAGTTGAATAGTTTCTTTGGTTGATACTCCGACTAGATGAAGGCTCAGTTGTACAAGATGAAGGAATCTAAACCATCATATAAAACATGAAAATCCAACCATTAGTTAAGACCCAAAACTACATTGGGGTTGCAGAAGACCCAACCCAAAACAATTAACAATAACCATAGCAAGTGAACTTGTACTATACAGCTTTTATTCAATATGCATTTCATTATTTATCTGAAACATGGGAACAATAAGAATTGCATCAAAGGACAGAACTTCACTCAACCTGCTCCTCGGCATAACTGGAAGAACTTATCAGATCAAAAACGTCAGTACATACAACAATTCAAAAGAAGGCACCCGATAATATTTTACAGCAAATACAAATGAATAAGAATAGATATGCTGTTCTCATGTCTACAAATCTACAATAAAATCTTTTATTAAGAAATAAAAAAAAAAAACTAAATCTAAAAAATATATAATCAAACTGAGCTTCAACAGGGAAAACCTGCATTTTTCAAAGCAGGGTAAGTTATAAGTTATACTATCTGAAATTTGGTAAAACTTCCTGAGAACAAAAACCTGGTTCCAAATTTAAACACATTTAAAACAACCAGTAACAGGTTATTAAACAAAATAGATAAAAGGCACACTCCAGCAATTACACCTAATGGAGAATGCCTCAAGAGGTCTTCAATCTTCACAGAGAATTAGGTCTTCAATCTTCTTCCCCTTTTACCTCATTCTTAGCAATGTTAAAGTATCTCAACTCAGACATGTTGATTCTCGTTGGATGCCTTAAGCCAAATCTTCACATTGAATTTTTTCAAGTACTTCTTGGTTAAGTATTTCAGAAACCTGAGAAAGGTGGTGATTCTGTTGAGCATGAAAAAATAATTAGATAAAAGTAAATAGAAATACTAGAGGAGAGAGACTTGCACACACAAAAAAAACTAGGCTTCAAAAAAACAAATTTAATGTCAATGGAATGTATAAGAAACTATATTCTATCGAGAAAGACACAAACTGTTTCGACTAAATAGGAAGTAACTTTTCAATAACATTCAACGCCACAGGACACGAAACAAAACAATAGACAGAAGACCAGAATAGCATGAAATCCGTACCTTTTAACCTTTAAATACTTGTGCTGCACAGGCTATCATCAAGGATGCTTGGGTGTTCCAGCCAAAAGGCTGATTCAATGATATCAATATGTTTTACAATGACCTTTCGATAACCTTTAGAAGACTCTCCATTCTCCTGATAAAGGAGAGCATTGTCTACCTCGTCCCAAAAAACTGAGGATCCTTGACGGAAAATTGTTGGTAAATTATTGTAGTCAATAGCCAATTCCTTGAGTTTCTGTTGCAGTTGAGCACCCTTTAAACTGTGTTGGGCTTCCCTTTTGCTATTCCCAGACGCGACAAGCTTCCAGAAACAAGAGTTATACTGATTGTTGATGTGGCAATCCACTTGTCTCCAGGAAAGATAGTCTCTTACAATCTCAACAGATGGATAACACACTGCTCGTCCGTCGAAAGAAGGAGGATACTTTAACTCACATTGTGGGAAGAAATCTTTCCATCTCATCGTGTATGTGGATGTGAAGAAAGACACAATAGCTGAAATAATTTTGTTAGTTCTCCTGTGATAAAGATTAGTGGATTTCTTAAGAATGAAGCTATACTCATCACTAACCCCATAGGCAAAGACAATGTCTGGCTTAAACTCCTCTAAGACAGCCACTGCACATGAATTCATCAAGTTAAGAGCTCTATCATCATTTGGCTTCACAA
This sequence comes from Oxytropis ochrocephala, assembly GCA_020916435.1. Classification (NCBI taxonomy): domain Eukaryota; kingdom Viridiplantae; phylum Streptophyta; class Magnoliopsida; order Fabales; family Fabaceae; genus Oxytropis; species Oxytropis ochrocephala. The sequence goes on along the minus strand of CM037092.1, from coordinate 112,516,643 downwards.
ATTCATGTAGCTCGGAAAATCTGTGGAAGTGGCATCCATCTAGTCGAACTACAATCCATGTAGAAAGCATCAACTTGCTATCAAATTCAAAGGACTTCACATACTCTGGTTTCACATTGTTAATTTCCTCTGCAAAACAACCAAGCTCCTTTAAAAGAATGGCCTGCTCATTCCAAAATCTTTTACTTGCTATTTTCTTGGAATACACTGTGACTATCTTTCTCCTAAGCCTTTTGATTGGTTCATTATTCTCTAGGTACTTAACAACATCCTCCACAACAGTCTTTATAATACATGAACCTTGTCGAAATATTGGCTCCAGTGTATTGTAATTGACGTTGAACTTATCAAATAAAAGATCATTTAGGTTCTTAGCACCATTGATGCAATCATGCGCTTGCTTTTCATCCTTTCCACTTTCGACAAGACGCCAAAAACACTGATCATATTGACTACTCAAATGACAGATATTTTGTCTCCACAAAAGATATGCTTGAAGGGCTTCTATGGATGCACAAGCTATGGCTCGACCATGGAAAGAAGGGGGAGATTGTAGTTGCTTTTGTGGGAAGAATTCACTCCATTTTCTCACAAAGACAGATGAGAAAAAGGAAGTAACGATGGATAATACTTTGCTAGCACGCCTTTCATAGAACTTTGAGGTCTTCTTGAAAACAAAAGTATACTCATCACTGAAACCATATGCAAAGATTACATCTGGATACTCTTCAAGCACTGCAACAGCACAAGAACTCATCAATTTCAACACATTTGCATCATAAGGTTTGTGAGGTTCACAGGCATTGATCCAAACAAGGATGAAATTGGGAAACATGATCTCATCCTCAAGCTCGAAATCCTTAACATACTCATACTTGCTGTTTGCCATAACTGCACATGAAAATTATACAAAACAAAACTAAAAATTAAAAGAACAAAAACACAATCAAAAGCAATAAAGGTAAACCACATTTCCTGAAAAGGCTGCTAAAGAGCATTCGAAGTATGGAGGTAGGTAGGGAAAATACATATCAAAATTCCTATGAATCCAAAAGAAATGACGAAAGGTATCTAAAGCAAATAGAAAAATACAGAATCGATTACTTGAAATAATAACGATGTTGAAAAGCAATAGAAGATAACAGTAGAATGAAAATAGGAGAATAGTTAAAAAAATGAGAAAGAACAAAGATGTAGTTTTTTTTAGACCAGCACTTACGAACTACGGCAGCATTCGCGGTGGTCTCCTCGCCGGAAATCCGTTCTCCACCGTGGCTACACGCTCAAACCATCACAGTTTCGTTGTTATCTCTTTGACTCCGTCCGTGGTCGTCTCTGTCGCCCCACTCTCCGGCGAAACCTCGCCGCGAACCACCGTCCCCGTGGAGGACCTAAACCCTACTTATACAACACACCTTTTTTTTAGCTCAGAATACTTTTTGCACCTTTCTTTTAATTATGTAACCCCCCTGCATTTTTTAATCAGCTTAATAAAGACACGTCTGCTTTACTTCATACAACACCCCTTTATGCATCAGCCCAGTCTCGCAGAATGGGCTTTTAAAGACCCAACTGGCAAGGGCATTACTTTTCCCACACACCCTCCTACTCAAACACACCCTCAAACCTAAAATATTCCAAAATTACCCTCAGGCTATATTTTAGAATGGTTCAGAAGACATAAACCGAAACGGATCGGTTGGTTCCATCCGAACCACTTCAATTTCACACAGGAGGGTGTGTGTCAAAAATTACAACAAGCAGTGTTTTATTTATTATAATATGGTAAAAGCCTGCGTTGATTTGATATTTCAACCTTCTAGTATGGATGGCAGTACATGTGATAAGTCTTTATCTTTCTTTTTCGTGGTAGCTGCTGATAAGTCTGCATTACATTTAGTTTTCATGGTTCAAAACGAAGTGTTTTTATATTGAATTTAGGAAATTACATTGGACCATGATTTTCAGGTGCAAATTGATGTTTTGGATCATGTTGAAGTTTGCAAGAATGAGTTGAGTCGATAAAAGTTCTACCGTGCGCCCAAGGATGCATCTTCCAAGCATTTAGAGTGCTTACTACTTCAAAGAACTGTTAAAAAGCGTCCAAGCGCTTCTGCATGCGTCTGGGCGTTTACGCGTGTTACTACATTGCCGTCGTGCGCCTAAACACTTCAGCGCGTCGCGTCGGGCGCTTTCACATCGATGTTGTTATGCATCATGCGCCCGAGCGCTTCGTCATCGCGCAGGGCACATTTACATCTGATGTTGTTGTTTGTCATGCGTCAAAGCGCTTCTGCCATGCGCTTTTGCTTTGCGTTTTGATTTAAGTTGTGATTTTCACCCAACTTAGGGATCTTTTGACATATTCTTGACCTAGTTTGTGGAGAGAGAGCAAGGGAGGCAGCTATGGACTCAACACCCTTCATCTCCATTGAAGATTCAAGGCTTGGGAACAAGATTTTGGAGCTTCAATGTGGTCACTCTATCTCTCAAATTCCATTTTATGTTTGATTTCTTCTCCCTCTATGTCTAGCTAAATACCCTTTTGGTTATGGATGAATGAGTATTGATGAAACACTATTTGTAGTTGCTTTTGATCTATTTAAATGTTATATTCCATCTTCCTTTATCTATCAAATCATTTTGCAATAGTGTGAAATCAATAGGAGTTCATCCCTAACCTCTCTTATCATCTATTAATTTTCAAAAGCGTTTTTAGTTCTATTTTCTAAAAATCACAAGAGCATTTTATTGTTATTCTTATTTTATTGTCAACACAACTAAACTTTGTCCCTTGTTCAATCTAGTTAGTAGACTTTTAAATTGATAAATATGTGCAATCCTTGAGTTCGACATCCGGTTCTTACCGTTTTTATTATTACTTGCGACGATTTGGTACACTTGCCAATTTCGCCATCAGCTGCGCAGCACAAACATTTCAGGTTTTGTTCGGAAGACATAAGCCGAACTTGTTCGGTTGGTTCCATCCGAACCAGTTCAATTTCACACAAGAGGGTATGTGTCAAAAATTACAACACTCGGTCCATTCTGGCCGATTTGGTTTGGATGCCCTCGTCCAAACCGGTGAATTTTTTTGAATAAAAAGACGTTTCACCCATTTCATTAATGGCCTTTTTGTCTTTATGCAGGGTTATGGGGTGTTTCTAAGTAGGAAAGGGTGTGGGAAAAGCAGTGGCCACTGGCAATAGCTGAACGCACCCCCCATTTTAATTATACAATACCTCTTTCTGCTAATTACACCCCATTTTACTATTGTACCCTCTTTTTTGTTTTTTATATTCTTCTACAAAAAACTTCTTTTACAATATATATTTCTCTTCATAAAAAAAACCTATAAAACGAGTACTGCTTTTGATCCACAAGAGCTACAATTCTTTTCTTTTATTAACATGATTTTGATATAAATGATTGTTTGATCTTTATATTAGTAGTATCAAGTAGAAAAAAGAATATATATATATACTGTAGTAGTATCCCTTACTAAACTACCAACAAGAATTGGTATGAGCGATAACTAGGCTCGGATCTCACTTCATGGCTTCGAGTTCGAATTTTGGGTGCGACAAAAACTCTGTTGATAGAGGTCAATCACACGGATCGGTATATACGTGGTCAGTAAATACCATGCAACAATAACATGCTAACCAAAAAACAAATATTCTTTACTAAACTTAATATACTACATAATATTATTCTCACCCCAACCTCCCCCACCCCACCATTCGTTTCTGGCTCCGTCCCTGACAAGATGAGTAAAAAAAATGGTAAACAAGGGATTTGACCCTTTAACCTCTAGGATATGAAAAGCTTTACCACTAATAAGTAAAATTAAAATCAACTTAATTTAAAATTATTTTTTTACAAACAACTTTAATTGTGTCTCTATTTCAAATTAAAATTACTTTTGTAATCATTTAATTTTGTTCATAAATAATTATTAATTTATATTTATCTATTTTAGTTGCTCATAAATAATTATTAATTTATATTTATCTATTTTTTTACAAACAACTTTAATTGTGTCTCTATTTCAAATTGTGTTCTTATAAGATTCACCACTGTTCTTACCCACGTTTTACTATTCTTCTACCTCTCACGCTCTCTGTTCTTCATCATCGTCGGTCTCTATCTCATCGTTCCTTCATGTCTCTTTCATTAGCTGCTCATTTGAGGTTTTTGGTCAAGATCTGCCACTATCCACTGTCGTCGTTGAGGATATATATTGATTTAAAGAAAAGTATTTACCGGAGAATTGACACATCATGGATGAAATATTTCCATTACATGATTATGCAAGCCCACCTAATTTTTTTAAAGATAGGATACGTTTGAAGAAAGACATGAATCGCGCTAAACCCAAAGAATAAAGCTTGAAAATATAAAAATGGGCCACCTTTCGAATAAACAAGACGCAGGTTTTCCAATAATGTATGACCTCACTTTGTCCATGCAAGTGATTCTTTCTAGTAGACAGTACTACAGTATAGTTTTCCATCCTTGATTTTCTCATCTTCACACGTTCCTGTCCTGTGTCTATAGATTCTGGCATCTATCTATTGGATGAAATGAAACCATTTGTCCCCACCGTCACTACTGGCACTGGGATAATCTCGATGCATCGTCAGAAAGTGGAATCTTTAAAGTACTTTTTGTTCTAACTATTTTGTTACCATGTTATTGGTATAGATAGATATAGTATTCATCAATTTTATTAGTAAATGATCTATAGTTAGCCACATGTACGCAAGCCATTATTGATGCTAGACATCAAGTCTGTTGTTGATGCTTATAATTCTTGGGTCCCCAAATACCAAATTTGGATATGTTGTTCAGGTTTGCCATGATTTTTTCTCTAGTTTCAATTGTAGCTAACATGTTGAGTTTGTAATGACGAATCTTATGAGTTCTTCCACATCCAGTGTAGGGGTGATCTTGTCTACAGGTAGTCATAACTTTTATCCTGATATTCCCAGTTGTATTTGGTCAGTTATCATGAATGAAATGCACTAGCTAGATGTCTCTTTCTAAAAAGTAGACTTGTCTATCGTCTCAACCCCCTATTGTGCCTTTGTCCCATTTAACCCGCAAAGCATCAGGTTTGTTCGAGTCTAAGGACATGTTAGAGTCTAAAGAATTTGTTGGACCAAAATTTAGAGAAAAGTTAGAGTCTACAGGTTTGTCCATTACACTGTTAAAAAGACATATTGTCTTTTAAGGTGATAGATCAACTAAAGTCTCTCACTATTGTATCGGTCAAGATTAATTATATATATGATATAATATACTAAAATAATATGAGTGGTTAAGATTGTTTCAGATACTATTACATCTCAACAATTCATGATGTTCTATTATTATATCATATAGTGAATTTAAGTGGTTTACAAAAACATTTATATTTTCCTGCTCCTATTTAATCCAACTCCCTATATATACCTTTTTAACCAAACACTTTTCAAATCAAACCCCCTAGAAACCTCCACACATCTAAAACAGCAAATACTTCATATCATGGCAAGATACAATAACTCCTACTCTTACTTCTGGGAATATTTTTCATTCCCAATACACCTCTGTTTCTTCATGTTCATCCTTTTCTTCGTATTAGCCTTCTCATGGTACATAAACTACGAATCTGTGTACGAGGATTTACTTATTCATGTGAAGATTTTCCTTTCTCTTGTTCCACTTATATTGTTGCTGGTTGTTCACTGTCTTTCAAGTGGAGGATCGTTCCCTATACCTTTACCAGAGGAGAGAGAGTCTCTTTGTTGGGGAGTCAGGGAAGAGCGAGGAGAATTATCAAATTTATCCATGAGCAGATGGAGAGAACAGACATGCATCTCTACCCAAAACCTTAAGGTATTAGGTATATGGGTCCTCTCTTATATGTCGCCCCCATATATTTCATTCGTTCTGCTGAGATGTGGGACTTAGCTACTCACACTGAATTTTTCAACAATCTCCCCTCAGTGTGAGTCACCCACATCGCTAGTCGCTCCCCCACAGAGGCCGAACCTTGGCTCACGATGCCGGTTGTTGGGGAGTCGGAGACGAGAGAGAGTGCAGAAATTTATCGATGAGCGGACCATAGAGAGACTTGGACACCACATCTCTACCCAAAACCTTAAGGTTTTGGGTGAGAGATGTGGTGTCCAAGTCTCTGATGTCCGTTCATTTGATAGCTTTCTGCATTAATCTCTCTCGTGCTCTCCCTGACTCCCAACAACCGGCATCGTGAGCCAAGGTTCGGCTCATGTGAAGCGACTAGCGATGTGGTGACTCACACTTGAGGGGAGATTGTTGAAAAATTCAAGTGTGAGTAAATGCTGTCCCACACATCGGCAGAAATGAGCCTATATGAAGGATATATAAGAGAGGACCCATATACCTAATACCTTAAGTTTTGGGTGAGAATGTGGTGTCCAAGTCTCTGGTGGTCTGATTCATTGGATAAATTTCTGATTCTCTCCGTCTCGTTCCCTGACTCCCCAACACTCTTCATAGAGCTGGTGGGTCCCCTTGGGGAGTTGCATTCTTGCTTGTGTTTCTCTTGTTCTTGATGGCTTATCAGTCTTCTTTCCATGAACGTTGGTTTCCCTTAGCTACCAGATGATGCTCATGATCTCTTAAGTAGTATTGGAAGTGTGATCTTTCTGTATTGTTTGGAATAGAGTAAGGTTGGTTTTATTTTGTAATTGTAATGTGTTAGAATTTATTTATTTTTAGATTAATATTTAGTATATTTAATAAGGAATAGTCATGTTTAGCTATTCCCTTACTACAAATTAGGCCTTTTCCCATTACAACCAGGAATTTTTCTTTAGTACGTAGTACTCTGTGTGGCCTTTAATATGAGCAAAAAAGTCTATATATTTGGTCTAAAATATAAATCAAAAAATACATCAAAGTAGTGAGGGAGTAATTAATAATTACATGTTAAGTTATTTTCGCAACATAAGTAGTTTAGTTTGTGAGTTAAGAAACACAAAATCTTGAAAGAGAAGATTCATAGTTCAAACTCTAAAAAAATTTGGTGCAGTAGCCCTCTAGCTTGCTTTGACACTATCTCCTAATTATGTATTTTGGGTTGAGGTACTCTTACATCTTCTATTATGCATTTTTACTTATCTAAAAAATAATAACCAAACACTAACATTTGTTTATAAAAAAAAGTTTTTCCTTCAGCTCCATTATATATTGGGTTAATATTCAAGAGCGTTTGCTTGGATGAGATGGTAAATATCTCTTAACCAAGATCATGAGTTCGAATCAAACTTTGAGAATGTAGCAGTGTTAAAACTCTTGAGGAAGAACTTTACCATCCATTGTAGTTCTACTCCGACTTGACGAGTTCATTAATTTCTGCGGTTGCGCGCAGAACCCAATTTAAAAAAAAAAGGGAAATTACACTCACCTCTCTTAAGTTTTGGTCAAATATCACACACCTCCCCTCTAGTTTTAAATTGAACAATTAATGACATCCCTTAAGTTTTGGTTAAATGTCACACACACCTCCCCTCTAATTTTAAATTTAACACTCATCTCCCTTAAGTTTTGGTCAAATACAATTTTCTAATTGTATTTAAAGATATAATCATGTGTTTTTGACTTGTGCTATACTTGCACATCCATTTCCTTTATTTTCTTTGGCCATCGAAGGCTAAATCTTATAGGTCATTCATTTCAAATGAGAGTTCACTAGTAAAAAAACCAGGATTTAAAGTCGGATATTTTGGACATTCAAAGTCGGATGGGCGTCCGACTTCAAAAAGACAGTTTTAAAGTCGGATAAATTCAATAATCCGACTTTAAAAGTGTTCTTATAACGTGTTTATGATCTCTGGAACAGATTTAAAGTCGGATTAAGAAGAATATCCGACTTTAAATGTTCAATTTTAAATTGGATATTTGGTCTATAAGAAGAATATCCGACTTTAAAAGTAATGTTTTATTTTTTTGCTTCACCCTTCTTATACAATCATTTCCTGCACATACTTTAAAGTAATTAAAGTACTACAATTTCAATTAGGCAAGAGGGACACATACACACACGGTAATTAAACTACTTTACTTAAATATATAGAGTTAAACTATTAGATTTCATACCAAAATATACGCTAATACTACACTTCCATCGATTCAAAAAAAAACAAGTAAACAAGTTCTTGATATTCTAATAATACTCCAAAATGTACGATAATGAACTACACTTTCACTTAAGTTGATTTATTCTTTCTTCCATTCTAATCGGCTTATATACGCTCCTCCACATACAACCTTAGAAAGAATTCTGCCCAAACTTGTCTAATGTCCTTCAATTCTTCAGATGTGAACGAATTAGTTGAATTGAACACCTAAAATAATAAAAGATAAATAAGAACCATGAGTTAATATAATATGTACTCAATAATAATTATCTAGTAATAAGAACCATGAGTTTATCATCACATAATAGCCACAAGAAACACTATCATTTTGTTTTGCCACCTTTCCCCTTCTTCCTCTAGGGCAGCGACCAATTTTCCCTCTCACCCACCTACCATGTTGATATGTCAACTAAAATAGAACAACACAACCTCAAATTAGAGAGAGGGAATCATTTTTTATAGTAATAAGAAACAAAAAGAGGAGTGGTACTTTACCTTTCAGAACCAAAAGAAAGAGAACAGCGGAGGAAGATGGAAACGGCGAGAGAGATGACGACGACAGAGAGGAGAGAACGGCGGAGGAAGATGGAAACTTGGCGGAGAGAGCAAGGAGAAGAGAGATGGAAGCGAGAGAGATGGAGGCCTGGGTTTAGGGTTTCAAACGTGAAAGAGTGCGAAGTGGAGACGAGAGAGCGTACATGAAAGAGTGAAGGACTCTCAATCCTTTTTTTTTGATAAGATAGAGTTTCAGTATTTTTTTTTTACTCAAAAAAAACTACCCATTTAAAGACGGATGTAATTTTTCATCCGACTTCGAAGCTGAGCGCCTGAAATTTTTTCCCAGGTTTATTACAAAATTGCCACCGCGTTCGTATTTTAAGTCGGATATTTTGGCATCCGACTTAAAAATTCCCAATCTTTTCCTGTTTTTTCACTAGTGGCTCTTCCCCTCTTGTACCCCTTTGTGTTGTGCTCTAGCTACTTTCTTTACTTAATTTTGACTTCCCAGCACTTTGCAAAACTGTCGATAGGCTACACTAGTTTATCTCTCTTCTTCCTCTGTGAACCTACTACAAATCTTTGTGATGATATATATGTTCAGATTTTAGGGAATGATATCTTATTCAAAACTAGAAACTGTGAATGAATGAGTTAGATGAAGAAAAATACACGGGAGTAGAAAAAGTCTTTGTAATGGTGTATTAAATTTTAGGAATTGGAAATAATCCAATAATTTTAGGGGAGGTTATTGTCAAGAGGAAACTAGAGGGAGGTGTGTGGAGTTTAACTTGTCTTCAGTGGAGATGAGTGTAATTTCCCCTAAAAAAATATATTGACTTAATTCGAACAAAGTTTTAATGAGCTGAAAGTTAGTTACCATGGAGTAAATGAATTACTTCAAGTGATAATTGTATAAAAGTGAGACTAACTGGTCTGTCTTTTTTATTGGGCAATTTAATTGATCAATATTGGAAGTTGTTATTGTGAACTCCATCTTTATAGGGTAATCAGTAGTTCTGGTTCTTGAAAGTGTTACTTGCTGTCAATTTCGTCCCTCACTTAAAAGAAATCTCAGTTTAATCTTCTAACTAGCAGTATACTTGTGCATACGTACGGGTACCGTCGTGTCTTTTATATGCATAAAAAATAAAAATATAATTTTCCAAAAGAACAATATATAATGTCTCCCTTTGGAGCTAAAAAAACAATATATATATATAAGAGAAAATATTTTCTTAGTGGGATAGAAAAATAGAATAGTTATTTTTAAAATTAGTCTCTCGTTGGCATTTCCGTTGCCGCTCTCCCAGCGCCTCTCCCTTTGTCGATCCCGTTATCAGTCTCTCATTGTCGCTCTCATTGTCATTGTTTACTCATTTGACATTTGTTAGTGTTTAGATATTGATTGATTTTAGTAGTTTTAATAGACAGATTATAGTAAATAGTAAATTTTAGATGATTTAATCTACTATAATCTACTATAAATATAAATCTACTATAAATATATATCATCAACCCACCACCAAAATTACTATATTATCTCTTTCACTTTTTTCTCTCACTCACTTTTATCATTAGTGGGTCCCACTCGTATATCATGTTTTATTTTTTTTATTTCACTTTAAAACCACTTATTCTCTTTCATCTCTCTCACTTTTTTCACTTTTCTTTACTATCAACATAATCAAATACTCACTACCCAATTTTTTTTAGAAAATTAATTTTTTGTTAAAAACAGTAAATACATAAAATTAATTAAATTATGTAGAATTTACTATTTACTATAATCTACTCAAACTACTAAACCCAATAAATTTAACCACTACCATTTGTCAAAAAAAGCGATACCGCTTGCAAAAATTCTAAAATAATTTTTTCTAAAAAAATCAATAATTAAATTTCATCCACTTTTTTCGTGAGCCACAGGGGAGTAGCAACGACAATGTCAACGAAAGTGCCAATAGAAGCGCCAACGGGAGCACCAAAACGCAACAAAAGTTGTGTGCCGCCTGCCGCACTAATTTTTTTTTAAAAACACACTTTATTTTTAAATTTATTTCTTCTACAAAATAAGTAATTAAATAAACTTAATAAAATTAATATTAAATCATTTAAAATTTATTATTTACTTTAATCTACTCTAAACTCAACTAATTTAATCACTACTGATAGTCAAAATAAGCGATACCGCTAGCAAAAATTCCAAAATTGTTTTTCCTAAAAAAATCAATAATTAAATTCATCCACTTTTTTCGTGAGCCGCACGGGAACAGCAACAACAACATCAACGGGAGTGTCAATGGAAGCGCTAACTCTTAAAGTGTTAATAATTTCATACATAATTATAATAAATACACGGGTAAAATATTAGTCTCAACAAATATATGAAATAAACATCAGGTGACCCTCCGTTTTACATTTTATCATTCCACTTTTTGTGACTCACATTTATTACCATGTATTTAAAATCAATTAAAAAGATATGAGATTATCAACTATCAACTATATCTTTTATCAAAATACCCACTACCAAAAATATCAAACTACTCTTCTATTAAACTAATATCTTTCTTCCTCTAATTCTATCTCATTTTTCTATTTTTCACAATATATATGCTTTAATTTCATATTAATATATTCATTTTCTCTATCAATAAGTTTTATTTAATCTACGTGGAAAATTTGAAATTTAATAAAATTAGGTTTTCTAATCTCTACGAGAAATATTACATATTGCTGGTAAATGTTCACGGGGTAGTGTTCGGACTAACTCAATTACAATTTGAAACATTTTGTTTATCTACTTTAAATTAGTTTTGATTTTCACGGAGTAATGTTTAGACTAATTAAATTATGTCTAAATCCATTAATAAAAATAATCCGCACAGGTATACTGCTAGTATTAATTTAATTTAATTAATAATAATGATTTAATATTAATTTAATGTTTTTAATTAAACCAATATTAATTTAATTATTTTGCCATATAGTTTTTTTAAATATTTATCAGTACTTTGAATGGTTATTAAGTCATCTGATTTTTTTTCTAAGAGACTAAAAAATACTTTTTATTAGTTAGATATATTTTTTTAGTTACCATGGAGTAAATGAATTACTTCAAGTGATAATTCTATAAAAGTGAGACTAACTGGTCTGTCTTTTTTTTTGGGCAATTTAATTAATCAATATTGGAAGTTCTGGTTCTTGAAAAGGGAGAACATGTGGACCTCTAATTGTCATTTTAGTTGTGCTTCCATGAGTCCAGTTTCTGGATTTTGTATCAATCACCTGTTGCAATTTCAAAAGAAAATCAATTGTGCAGTTATGTTAAAATCCTGAGAACTACTATGTGAATAGAGACCAATAGTTAACTTTCTAAACAAATCTATACATATTTCAATTAACGGGTAATTAGCCACGGAATAGAGTAAATAGTTACATAACTAATAAAAAGTAAGTTCCTACCTCCATCTTGAACATAATGCATCAAAGTTGCAATCCAAACTGCAAGAATGTCTGTCTAAAATTGAACAAAAGAAAATTAAATTAAATTACTCAAAAAATACAAATATATGAAAGTACATAATCTAATTAAAAAAAATAATCCTTTCCAAGAAAATAGCTGGAAAATTGAATCTTGGTATGACATTAAACTCATAAGATAAATTAGTTGATGATGACCTGCAAAAAAACACAATTGAAGATAGTCAAGATAGATGAACTAAGACACTAAGGCCCCGTTCGGGGTGGTTTTCTGTTTTGAAATTTTTAAAAACCAAAACCAGTTTCTGTTTTGAGTTTTAAAAATTTAAAAAACCAAAACCAGTTTTCAGTAAAGAAATTTTCAAAAATGAAAATCACTTTCAAACATACATATAAAAATAAAAATTCATCATAAGCTTATTTTAATCAAAACAATATATAACATTAAGATTGAAAAAATTAAAATATTACAACAATATTTTTTTTTGACCAAAAAATATTACAGCAATATAATCTATTTATTATTTAATAATACTAATAACAAAGGTTGAAAATACTATTTATCGACATACGCAGGTTAGAGTGGTAATCAGTAGTGGTGAGATTGGTGGTGATGGTCATAGTGATCGTAAAAGTGGTGTTTGACAATGGTCAGAGTGGTGGTTGGCAGTGGTCGATGGTGGTCAAAAAAGTAGTTGGTGGTCGCCAAAGTGGTGGTTACTGTGTTCAGAGTGGTGGTTGGCGGTGGTCGGAGTGGTAGTTGATGGTGGTCAGTGTGGTGGTTGATGGTGGTCAAAGTGGTGTTGGTGGTGGTCAAAGTGGTGGTTGACGGTGGCCGAAGTGGTGGTCGGCGGTGGTCAGAGTGGTGGTTGGTGGTGGTCGGTGGTTGGAGTGGTAGTTGGTGGTGGTCAGATATATTGATCATCAGAGGTGGATGAAACAAAAACAGAAACAAAAATTATAAAACCTATTTTTGTGGTTTTGAGTTTTGATGGAAAACAATTTTGAAATTAAGGAAAAAACCAACTCAGCTCCATTTTACACGAACATATCTGTTTTGAAATTGACTTTCAAAACCAAAAACCAAAAACTCAGAACCACCTCGAACGGACCCTAAATAAATTAGTTGATTATAACAGTTACCTCTTCTTCCAGAACTGAAGTAGGAGATTCTACTGCAGGATCTTCGTTCTTCACTTTGTTCTTCGCATCCATTCTAAAACCCTAACTGCAAAGCAAAATCAGAAATCGGAAATAGCAAAAATCAAATAAATATTAAAGAATGGAGAAAAAACGAAGAACAAAATCAACATTGCTAGGGTTTCCTGGAAGAGGAAAAGGGAAAATGGGAGATTTGAAGAGTTGAATTCAGAGGAAATACAACAACATACATAAAAGGTAAAAGTGAAAGGGGAAATGGGAAAAAGAGAATCTCTCACAGTCACCACCACACCTTAGCCACCAACACCGCCGCTCACCCAAAATCGCTGCCTCAACAAGCGCCATAACCTCCCCCTCTCACCATCACATCACCCCCCCTTCGTCATTGGTCATCCAAAATCGTCGCCGCAACCGCCGCCGTGAAGCTTTCTTTCTCTTTCTCTCTGAGAAATGCGAAATTATCTCTCTCTCTCATGGTGAGAGTCAGTGTAGAAGAGCATAGATAGAGAAGAGAGAACTGAGAGAGAGAGAGATGAGAGAGCGATGAGAGAGAATAGAGAGAGATATATGAGAGTGGGGAGAGAGAAGAGAATAGAGAGATTGAAAGAAAGGAAGCATGAGGAAGAAAGAAAGAAAATGTATCTGTTATTTCTCTCTGTACCAGTCTTTTCACCTGACATCTTCCACTGACACAAGTTTTTCCACTGACATAAGTTTTTTTTTTGACAAGACAAAAGGAGTGCTCCTGACAAAGTCGCATGTGTAGTAGAAAGTTGAGTGGGAGAGTTGGGTGGAATGACGTGGAGCCAACGTGGCACACATGGCAGTGAGTGATTGGCAAGCACAAGCCACCTAGATCATTAGAAGTTGGCGCCAAATCCAGCATGGAGACTACATCTGGAATTAGAGTTTTGGATAATGGACCTTTATGAGTCTTTGGGCCTAACTGGGCTTTAGTCATAGGATCTATGGTCTTTTTTTTGAACCCCCACGCCTAATCACCATACCCCACCTATTTCCAAAAACCCCAAAATGCTCTTCTCATTTTTAAGTCCCACATTTACCCACTTTCACTCTCCACGTTTACTCCCTCTACCAACCGTTGACTCCCTCATTTATCCACTCGTCGGATTTATCTTCGAAAAAGGTAAATCCAATTTGACTTTTTTTTTGTTTGTATTTTTCCATGTAAATGGGTTTATCATAAATCTGCAGTTAATTTTTTTTCTAGTCAGAATTACGTATTTAACAACGGATTTACCTTTTAAAAACATAATTCCATTTGCAATTTTTTTCAACGTCGGATTTATCTTTTTAAAAGGTAAATCCGTAGTTAAATTTTATCAAACGGATTTACCTTTTAAATAGATTAATCCGATGTTAAAAATTTAACAGGAAATTTATCTTTTAAAATATAAATGTGTCTGTCATTTTAACTACAGAGAGGAAGAGAAGAGAAGAGAAGAGAAGGGGAGAGAGGGAGATAATAAAGACATAAAGAGGAGAGAGGAGGGGGAAGAGACAAGTTTTGAGAGCGAGAGATATAAGCGAGACATAATGAGAGAGACAGAGAGAAGAGAAGGGTGCAGATACATAAAGAGAATAGAGAAATGAGAAACATATAGAGAAGAAACTTAATTTCAATTTAAGCCTTGGACAAAAGTGGCTATTCTTTTGATGTTGGTAACAAAAAACTGAATAATTGTTCTAATTCTGTTGTTGGTTTTGGAGTTTTGTGAGATAGTCTATATATGTTTCATGTGGATGAAATGCATGTTGAGTCTATTGGGAATAAGTGTGGGACTGACGAGAAATCCTCTATAATATATAGGCGTTTAAGGCACATTGCTAGGCCCCACCACATCAAAAGACTGATTAGAGAAAGCATTCTCTCTAATCTAGACTTCTCTGGTTTTGATGCTTGCATTGACTGTCTTAAAGGGAAGTTATTGCCTAAACTAGGAATGCAAGAACAAACAAATGTGATGATGTGTTGCAGTTGATCCTTATAGATATGTGTTGGCCTATTACACATGTTCTGGACTGTTTCAGAGGGCCCGCATGACGTTATGGACTGAAGCTGGCCCAAGAAACCAGCTCCTCGCTACAGGGAGCGCATATGGACACGCAATCTACGGCCAGGATCGGCCATGCTAATCCTATGGTTACTATGCGATTTCGACTCCTATAAATAGGGACCAACTCTCGAGAAAAGGTACATTTTTCATACCTTAGTTATACTCCTGCTTAGATCGATCCTATCCTGACTTGAGCGTTGGAGTGTCTTTGCAGGTACCACTCGCGTGAGCCCACGCTCCTGACTCATCAACAGCAATCTGACCTAGTGCTTTGGCCGGACTTACCTCGGAACGCTCAGATTTTGATCAACACCTATTGCCATGTGTGGATACAAGTACTTTATTAGTTTCATAGATGACTTCTCTATATTTGGTTGGATAGATATTCTCCAAGAAAAATCTAGTTCCCTAGATGCTTTCAGATCCTTCAAAGTTGCTATTGAATTGAAAACATGCAATAAGATTAAGTTTGTGAAATTTGACATAGCCACATAGGAGGTGGATATTATGGAAGGTATGACGAAACTAGAAGAAATTCAGGACCGTTTGCTAGATATCTTGATGAATGTAGAATTGAGGCTTAGTACACTATGTCCGGTACGCCGGAGCAAAATGGAGTTGTGAAGAGACGTAACTTCACATTTATGGACATTGTGAGATGCATGATCCCCCTTTGAAACCCTTTCATGTTTGGCGGTGTAAAGAAGTTAGACCTTATAATCCTCATCAAAAGAAGTTTGATCTGAAAACTGTTAGTGGCTTCTTAATTTATTGGTGTGTAGGTTCCAGAGGTTGATTTTGTAGTTTGGTTTAGCTTGATTTGCAGTTTTTTTTGGGTAGGTATGGATTTTTTTTGGATTGGTATGTGTTCCGACTTGGGCCAAAAGCCCCATTGAATGTTGGGCCTGACCCAATAACTTCCAAGAAGCGCAGCCCAAGAAGCACTCTAGCACTGTGCGCAACGTGCCTCAGTCGGATACATAAGACCGACGGTCCAGATCTACCGCGAAGATCCGATGGCCAGTGGCAGGTACCCACGTCTATAAATAAAGGCCCCGGTCTCCAAATCCAAGTATGCTCTCATTCTTGCACATTCCGCCTATTCCTCTACTGACTTAGGCATCAGAGTGTCTGCAGGTACCCCCCACCCGATGTGGGAAGGATTGCAACTCGGAGCTCCCGAGGACAACTCATCAACTCCGACTACAGCTCTTGACTCCCGAGAAGCAGACCCTTACCGGCTCCTCGGATAAGGTAACTTCTCAAATCCAGGACCGAACATTGGCGACCACAGTGGGAGGACTTCATCTGTCTCTCACTCGGACCGCTTCTATGAGCATTGCTATGGAACTAGCCGGAGGATTCTCCAACTTATCTGACATGTCTAGGCGTGCCGTCAAGCGCAAGTGGCGTGAGATTGCACATGTAGCCAAAGCCCCAACCCGAGGGGGATTTCCTCGAAAGAAGCCTCTCTCTTTTTTCGATGAAGATTACCTCCTCGGAGAGCCCAATGAGTACATCCCTATGATAATATCAACCACGATTTCAGGAGTGGAAATAGAATGGCTCCTCGTCGACCAAGGGAGCACAACCGATATAATGTTTCAAGATCTTCCCCCCGCTTTCGGCCTCTCGCCCAAGGGCCTAATCCCTTATTTGGGACCCAACCTCACCGTTCTCGGGGAAAAGATTGCCAGGCCCCTCAGCTACTTCAAACTTCCGTCACTTACGGGGAGAAGAGGCTCGCCCGAGCAATAAAAACCACCTTTGTGGTAGTGCCCATGCTCTCCCCCTATCACTGCATCGTCGAAAGGCCAACACTAGCAAGACTCTCGGGGCCGTAGCCTCGGCGGTTCACCTCAAGTTAAAATTCCATTCCCTCGATGGCGACATGGTAACCATACCGGCCGACTTGAAGGATGCTAAACACTGTCATATGCTCACTTTCCTTGGAGCTCGGTCCCAACCACAAGGATTACCAGATCCCCCGCAAATGGCTCTCGAGATAAATCTCACCGAGGTAGATGCCCGTTACGAGCCGGATAGCCCTGAAGAGGAATCCGACGACGAGTTGGCCAGAGAACTCAAAAAGAAAAACAAACGTCCCGAGCCGCAAGGGGCGTTCCTCGAAATTCCCTTGGGCAGAGACCTCAGGAAAACTGTCAAGATCGGAGCAGATCTCATCCCCGATGTGAGGGAGGCCTTAGTCGCTTGCCTACAACACAATGCTGATCTTTTTGCTTGGTCTACCTCAGAAATGCCCGGGATCCCCCTGGAAGTTGCATGCAACCACTTAGCCGTGAACCCGAACACTAAATATGTGGCCCAACGTTGACGAGTTCAAAGCGAGGAAAAAGCTGAAGCAGCCTCCAAAGTAGTCGACGATATGATTTCGACGGGTTTCGTCAAAGAAGTAAAATATACTACCTGGCTCTCCAACGCCATCTTGGTTAAAAAGGCCAACGGGAAATGGAGGATGTGCGTTGACTACACAGACCTCAACAAAGCTTGTCTGAAGGACGCCTTCCCAGTACCGAGTATTGATAGATTGGTTGATAACGCTTCCGGATTCCGATTACTTTCTTTCTTTGATGCCTACTCCGGCTACAACCAGATAGCAATGAATCTTGCCGACCAGGAAAAGACAGCCTTCATGACTGACCGAGGTAACTACTGTTACAAGGTGATGCCTTTCGGACTCAAAAACGCTGGGGCCACATACCAGCGTATGATGAATAAAGTCTTCCGAGGTCAAATCGGGCGCGTTGTGGAAGTATACCTCAACGACATGATCATCAAAATCAAAGCTGACGAAGACCACATTGCCGACCTTGAAGAGATCTTCGCCGAAGCGAGAAAGAATAACCTCTGCTTCAACCCCGAGAAGTGCACTTTCGGCGTCCGAGCAGGGAAGTTCCTTGAGGGAATCGAGGCAAATCCGGACAAGTGCCGAGCGGTGACCAATATGCGTCCACCAACAACCAAGAAGGAATCGAAACTAACGGGGATGATTGCGGCCACGTCCGTCGATCGGGAAGCGACCAACCGGTCACTCTCTTTCTTTAAAATACTCAAAAAAGGGGTCGAATTCCAATGGACCCCGGACTGTGATAACGCACTTTCCGAGCTCAAGCAGATCTTTTCTGAACCTCCTATACTGCTAAGGCCCGAAGAAGGGGAGATTCTGTACTTATACCTCATTGTGGCCAAGGAGACAGTCAGTGCAGTCTTGATACGAGAAACAGAGGACGGGCAGCGACCCGTATACTTCGTGAGCAAAGTTCTGCAAGAGGCCAAATCACGGTATCCAAAAATAGAAAAAGTAGTCCTCGCTCTAGTCATTGCGGCCAGAAGGTTGAGGCCTTATTTTGTCACGCATCAGATCGTGGTTCAGACTAACCAACCTATCCGCCAATTGCTACATCGACTGGACTTTGTGGGAAGGATCATCAAATGGGTCGTCGAGCTCTCCGAGTTCGGGATAAAATATGAAGCCCAGACTTCGCTCAAAGCCCAAGTCCTAGCCGATTTTGTCGCCGAGATGACGCCCACTCCTCGTGACTCGGACACTTTGCTTTGGACTCTTCACATTGATGGATCCTCAAATTCAAAGGGGAGTGGAGCAGGATTGGTTTTAGAGAACTCTGGGGGACTAATGGTAGAGGTTTCCCTCAGCTTCGCATTCGCTACTTCCAATAATCAAGCCGAGTATGAGGCTTGCATCGCCGGCTTGAAGCTGGCTGCTGATTTCGGCGCCAAGGTCATTGAGTTAAACACTGATTCCTTGCTAGTTGTTTCCCAGGTAAAAGAAGAATATGCCGCGAAGGACACGGTCCTGCAACACTACCTAGGTCGGGTCCGAGAATTGCTCCTAGAATTCGAGAGGGCAGAGTTGAAACATGTCCCGAGGTCGGAAAACGCGCGAGAAGATGTCTTAGCCAAGCTGGCGAGCACCAAGCCCTCGGGCGGCCTCCGGAGCATTATCCAGAAGAGCTTAACAAAGCCCAACGTGGACCTCTCACCCTTGTCCATGACATATGTCAACATCATCGCCGAGCGAGATAGGTGGATACGGCCGATACAGAGTTACATTGAATCCGGGATGGAACCATCTGATCCCAAGAAGGCAGCAGCGATTCGAAAAAGAGTCGCTTCATTTACAATAAAAGACGGTAAACTCTTTCGCTGAGGCCTCTCTTCCAAGGTGCCTGGAAGGGGAAGAGGCTGAGTACGTACACTACAAAAAAACGAGGATTAGCGACGGAATTAGCGAGGGAAATTTTGTCCCTCGCAAAAAACAGACATTTGCGACGAAACTTCAAGTCCCTCGCTAATGTGACCATTAGCGAGGGAATTAGCGACGGAAATGAGATGTCCCTCGCTAATCTGACGTTCTTGGTGATTTGGTATTGCGATGATCGACTATGTCGAGTGACGATTAGCGACGGAAATGAGATGTCCCTCGCTAATGTCCAGTTATTTTTTGACCGAATATCCCATTCTCTCACTCTTCTCTCATTCTTTCACTTTTAACCCTCTTCTCTCATTCCCACCACCACACCACTCACTCTTCTTTCTCACTCACAATACCCTCACTCCTCTCCTCTTCCTATTCCTCTACTCTCTCTCTCTCTCACCTACAAACTCTAACCCACCACCACCACCACCACCACTCACTCTTATTTTTCACTCACAACACCCTCATTCTTCTCTTCACAAATTTCTTACCCACACAACCACCACCACCACCAACGCCCCCACCACACCACAACCACTCTCACTCCTCTCTCTCCTCAACCACAACCTCTCTCTCTCACTCTCTCACCCTCTTTCTTCCACACCACCACCACACCACCACAACCACATCCCTCTTTCTCTCACTCTCTTTCTTCCACCACCACCACCACCACCACTCTCTTTCTCCCTTACTCTTCTCCTTCTCTCTCTACGACCACCACCACACAACCACCTCCACCACCACATACATCTCACTCTTTTTCTCCCTTACTCTTCTCCTTCTTCTTCTCTCTTTACGACACCACCACCACCACCACACCACCACCACTGTCACTCCTCTCTCTCTCTTTGGAAATTTTGGTTATAATAATAATAATAATAACAACAACAATAATAATAATAATACTAATAATAATAATAATAACAACAGTAATAATAATAATACTAATACTAATACTAATAATAATAATAATAATAATAATAAATTCAGATTGATAAGCGTGCCAATCAGACTCGGGAAGCGTGCTGTCAGCATTAGCGACGGAATTAGCGAAGGACTGTCCCTCGCTAATTAGCGGCGAAAACACATTTCTCTCGCTAATTTCCATTGGCGAGGAGGAATTAGCGATCCGGCGGTCCTCGCTAATGGCAATTAGCGACGGAATTGGGCATGTTAGCGACCGAAAATTCCCTCGCTAATGACCGTGTTTTTTGTAGTGGTACTCAAGGAAATATACGAAGGAATCTGTGGACAGCACCTCGGGGCCCGAGCACTATCGAAGAAAGCTCTCCGTCCTGGATACTTCTGGCCGACCATGGTCCAGGATTCGGCGGATTTGGTCAAGAAATGCGACACTTGCCAAAGATATGCCGACGTACACAAGGCTCCCTCGGCCGAGTTAACTTCCTTATCGGCGCCCTGGCCTTTCTCTTAATGGGGGATAGATTTGCTCGGTCTGTTTCCCCTGGCAAGAGGCAGAGTGAAGTTCCTCATCGTCGCGGTTGAATATTTCACTAAATGGATTAAGGCCGAGCCCCTGGCCCAAATAACCACCAAAAACTGTATCAAGTTTGTCAAAAAGAACATCTTGGCGAAATTCAGCATTCCCGCCGTCGTCATAATAGATAACGGAACTCAGTTTGCCAACAAAGGGTTTCGACAATGTTTAGCCAACCTGGGTATCAAACAACATTTCACTTCGGTAGAGGCTGCCAACCGTGCCATGCTGAAAGGACTCAAAAAGAGGCTGAAGGGCGCCAAGGGTGTGTGGCCCGACGAGCTCCCTTATGTCCTCTGGGCATATCGAACAACGCCGCATTCGACAACAGGCGAGACCCCTTTTCGACTCACCTACGGTACCGAGGTCGTCATACCGGTGGAACTCGGAGAATCGACTTGGAGGACCCTCTATCCTGTCACCGAGGAAGAAAATGACAGGGCTATTAGGGAAGAGTTAGACACCATCCAAGAGGTTCGCGACCGAGCTCAGCTGCCGAAGCCATCGTTAAAGCCTGGATCACCCGCCGCTATAACCAGGAGTCATTTCGCTAGAATTCAACGTTGGCGATCTAGTACTCTGACGGGCCGATGTGGACAATAAGAACGCACGAGAGGGAAAACTGGCTCCACACTGGGAAGGGCCATACAGGATCATCTTGAAGACCGGCAAAGGCGCTTATCAGCTGGAGACTCTCTCCGAGGAGCCAATCCCGAGGACCTAGAATGCGACCAAACATAGAATCTATTATATTTAGTCGTGTAACAGAACAATTGTACTACTGGACAAACAATCCTCAGCGATCAATGAATTGACCTCTCGATTGAGAAAATACTTGTTTCCTTGTTTTCAGGATGAAATTATGCCCCTCTCCCCTGATTCTGACACCGAGCTGGCCACTTGGCAGATGACGGGATGAGGCGAGGCTGACAAAGGATGCCCACCGCGATCCGGGACTTATACGTCCCATCGCGGGGCGCGGGCGAGGCCCACAGCGGCTCAGGTACACAACAACCCTCATTCGCTTCGTGTCATCGGCCACTCTTGACTCATCGAAAACCTCCGAGACGGGTGACTGGCGGCGCGAACCAGCCCCCCTTTGGTTTGCCTCCGCGGGCACGCCCGAGGCCGGGGGAAGAAGTCCAAGGGCGACTTCGACCCATGCCTTAGCCGGCACAACCTTCTCACGTACTGAGGACTCGGCGTCCGATTACGCGGCCGAAGGAAGAAGCTCTTAGCGGCTTCGCCCCTCTCGATTCCGAGCTTAAATGCTATGTCGAGACCTTGATTTCGAGCTTAAATGCTTTGTCAAGGGACAATTGACTCCGAGCTTCGATGCTCAGTCAAGATTTACTTGATTTCGAGCTTAAATGCTCTGTCAAGCTTTTTCAGGTAAGCAACGCTCTCGCAGATTTGAACAAACTCCCCCGAGTAGCAACGACGGCAGACGAACTCCTTAAAGCCAAGCTCACTCACATCTTCGGACCTCGGCTTGGGGGGCCACTGTTCCGACCTGGGCCAAAAACCCCATTGAATGTTAGGCCTGGCCCAATAACTTCCAAGAAGCGCAGGCCCAAGAAGCACTCCAGCACTGAGCGCAGCGCGCCTCAATCGGATACTTAAGACCGACGGTCCAGATCTACCGCGAAGATCCGACGGCCAGCGGCAGGCACCCACGTCTATAAATAGAGGCCCCAGTCTCCAAATCTCTAGGTATGCAACACTCATTCTTGCACATTCCGCCTATTCCTCTACTGACTTAGGCATCAGAGTGTCTGCAGGTATCCCCCACCCGATGTGGAAAGGATTGCAACTCGGAGCTCCCGAGGACAACTCATCAACTCTAACTACAGCTCTTGACTCCCGAGAAGCGGACCCTTACCAGCTCCTCGGATAAAGTAACTTCTCAAATCCAGGACCGAACGGTATGGATTTGAACACTCCTATTGTGAACTACTTCGCATTGTATAGTCAGAGAAGTGGGCTTTGGCCTACTCTAAAACAATATCTAAAACCATATTTTAACATAAGTTACCCGGTGGATCAAACAATATGTGAATTCACTAATATTTTACTAAATTTGTGGCTTTCTATTTCTATTATTATAAAGTAAAATTATAATGTCAACTTTCATCGCATTGGATATTTCACATTTGTTTGTTTTGGGCTGGGAGGGTTGGTAAACCCTACAGAAACCGTGTGCTGAGCTATTATGCATATGCAATAATGTTGTTTAGCCAAAAAAATTTAGCCAAAAGTAGACAAAAACTAATTTGCAACATCAATTAACTAAATTTTTTTAGACCATTAACCAACCTTTTTTTTCACAGTTTTCGAAGTCACTATTTAAAAACTTGGTTAATTAGCTACTTAATTAATGACCTAAAAAATTTGATTAATTGTTATTGTAAATTGTTTTTTGGCTATTTTTGATGGAATTTATTTTGGCGGAATAACATTGTTGGAATGATAAAGACCCGAATTTCATTATCTATATTGTAAAAAAATAGGTTGAAAAGAAAATCTGACGCTATGTTTAGTACTTTTGGTCTGTGTATATTGCTTTTATCATGTATGTAAAATGGTAGCAAAAATTGATAGTAATGTAATGTCATTGCTATGGTTGAATTGAAGGCTATTGTAATTAATTTGTCTATTGTTTATTGTATATATCACATGCAGTGGCTATCGTATTGTGCCACTAATAATTTTTTTATTCAATTATTGATATTGCATGCTAGCTTGAAACAACACGCGATAAGATCGAATATGCCAAATCCCTCAAGGAGTATTTACACTCTGCAAGACTACTTGTTGCAACCTAAGAGCACTTAAATGAGATGATTCGAATATAATCTTTAACATGCAGTAGTGTTAAATCTCTTGAAAGAGAGTTTTTCCGCCTATTGTGGTCCTACCCGGCTCGAGAGATTAGTCTCTACAGTTGCGCGCAGAGGATGTCGGTTTATAATAAAAAAGGACTACCTGTTGCTGAAAACAAAATTAATCTACCAACTTTACATATTTTGTACCCGGCAATGGTGGGACATGTCAGTTCAAGATTAATATATAAAACCTTCTAGAGACATGTGTCATGCATATACGTCAAATATTAGCAACAATAGGTTTAATATCTATTTCTAATACACATATTTAATTTGTTTAATTACATTTATTTTAAGGAGTATTCCTATGATTTCCATTATAAGCAACACAAATTCTAGTTTGGTGATTTAAAATATATGTGTTCTCATCTGAGAACGAGGGGTGAAGGTGGTGGTTCCACTGATTCGTCATGATGGTGTAGCCACCACTTTGATGCTAAAGTCAAGTTAATGCTAGTATAGTGTTTTTAGAGTATAGAGAAGCTACTTTAATGGTGATCATCCTTATATAGACATTGAATGGGTTGATAATGGGCACCATCTTTGGGCCCAAGTGTGATTTGCCCTAGAAATTTAGCTTGATGAACCAACCAAATGCACAAGGTATAGGTCGGTATCGGTCGGTCTCCTCCGGTACACAGACTTTCGAGCACCTAGCCCGAAAGACAATAGTGTTCTTAGTCCTTGAATGGTGTTTGGTCGGTCTCCTCGAGCACAATAAGTAAGTTTTAGTACATATATGGTGCGTTTGATTTGCTAAAATTAAAACAAATGGTTGAACTAGACAACTCTAGTTGTAACTTGTTTGATTTCAAAAATTGTTCATGGTAAGAGAAAATTAAAACAAAACAAATACCAATTCTATCAGTACTTTTCAAAATATTAAAATGCTTTATCAAAAAAATATTAAAATGTAGGTAAAAAAAATACTAAAGAGAACACCTTTTTTTGGTTACTATATTATTAGTGTGCAGTATCTATCGGTTTTGTCGATCACTAATCTACGTCAAAAAATTTGGCTGACTACGTGTAGCATTTGTCGGTCAATGTGGTTCTCCCTTCCCAACAGAGTTTTTGCCACACCCAATATTCGAACACAATATCTTAGGATGAAATCAGAGCTTAGTTACCACTCTAGTACTCTTGTTGGCAGAGAAAAATTATTTTTTTCAAAATATAGGTAAGAAACCAAACATCTCATAATTGAGAGGCTAAAACATAGTAATCATCTAAAAATTATAGTACTAGTATATACGCATTTGAAATTTTCAATTTTTTAATGAACTTTTTTGGAGGCACATTGTTCCCTACCATAAGAAACACAGCTAAATGCAAAAGGATTAAAGAAAGAACGAAACGGTAGACAATCTAATTATACAAAAATAATAAATAAACAAAATGGTTTGGTCATAATTAAAATTCATTCATTGAAGGTTAAGCTAAAACCATTGACTGAAAGTTTAAGAGGGGAAGACAAAAAGAACCACCCCAACGTGTGAAACAAAAATGCCTTCTTTACCCCTGGCCCACCTTAAAGAAAATTAAAACACTCTTTGAAAACAACATCAACGGGAAATGCTCTTCATCTTCTTGGGAACAACTTTCTTCTACACTTCTACCTCCTTTTATCTCTCATCATTCAGCTATATAAACACAAAAAAGTTATACCCTTTTTGTGTTTCTTTTTCCTTTCATAGAATCACACACACTTTTGGTTATAAAGAGTATGGTTGGCAAGCATTGTTGAGAGCCAGATTATTATCATGGACAATAAGAGGAAGAAATTCATGGAGATTCATTTTGAAGAGTTTGATGATGTTTTTTGTAACCTTGGGTACGAGGTAAGGTTTTGAGGTACGAGGATGTCATGTTATATGTCTGGTTGAGAATTCACCAGTACTGGAAGATTAGTGGCGTACATGGGAAAGCCAGGCATTTTTTTCATCTTAATCTTAATTTTTTTCTATAATTTTTTTTTTTACTTTTCTTATCTGTGTTGGTTTAATTATTATTATGGGGTTAGAGATAGCCAGGAATAGTTACAGAACACAATTGTAAACGGCTTTTAGGATATCAGTTATCAATGATCATCAAATTAAAGCAATGAAATAAAATTTGTGGCTGGCTTTCTGACTCCATCTTCCTTTTCATGTTTTCTCTCTTTCTTTTCTCTTTTTTATTTATAAATGGATTTCTAGGGGTGATGTAACAGTGCCCGATCTAAGAAGAATACTACGATAAGAGCTTACATTTACATTTACCTCACTACAAAGAGATTAGTACACCTCTCTGTTGCGAAACCTGTTATACTCCACTAGATCAACCTTTTGAGGTTCCGTTTCTCTGTCTTCTATAGAATTGCATAAAAAATTGAATGATGATGAGAATGGAAATTGTTGAGTTTTTTCATTAATCTATTTCTCTAGTGTTTTTGGAAATATAAAAATGATTATATGAATAATAATAATGATGACCAATTTGGAAGTCTAACTGGGGAAATTATAAGGAAGAGAAGCGGTAAAACATGCCTGTTTCTACTTCAAGCCTAAACTTCGTTTTCATGATGTGATACCTAATTTTCCAGCATTAGTTTGTAGGTAACACGGCAAATCATGTGACACTAGTTTCTCATTTGATAACTTCAGCAAATATACTATTTTCAAAACCCCACCTAACCATACTTTGCATGTAGGAAAAGCCGCTATTCGGACCTTTGCTGCGTGCAGCATGTGCTGCGTCAGCGTGGACTGTTCGATCTAGAGAGAAAACACTTCTCTCTTTAAATCAGACGATCCATGCTAGCGCAATGTGTTGCGCGCAATAGGGATCCACGTCCTTAAATAAACGAGATGTATATTATCTCTGCGTTAATTACCTAGATTTTAGACCAATACTTCAGCGATTTATAAGACTCCTAAACACACCAACCTTATTGTTGCACTACGCCAAAAGTGTTGAAAAGGATCATACCCTTTAGTAGCGCTTTACTCAAAGGCGCTCCTAATTACAAAAAATGTACAACATAAGTAGCACTTTCATTATAAGCGCTCCTTATTGGAAAAACCGGAACAACAATAGGTAGCGCTTTCCCTACGAGCGCTCCTTATTGAAAAAACGGAACTACAATGGGTAGCGCTTACCTTGTGAGCGCTCCTTATTTGATTAAAATGATTTATTAATTTTATCTTATAAGTGGCGCATGCAGCCCATCAACGTTTATTAGCCAAAAAAAGTGTTTGTGCTTTCTAACTCCTTATACATGAGTTAGGGTGTCTCTTATGACACACACACACATTAATTTATGTTATAAGTGGCGCAGACCGCCCATCAACGTGTATTAGCCAAAAAAGTGTTCGTGCTTTCTAACTCCTTATACACGTGATCTTTTACTTTTTAAAAGCTCATAATCCACAACCCCGTTTATTGGTAGTTTTGTTGATTCGAAAGTTTACTCGTTGTGCCTAATATATGAAAATACCTTTGCGCATCGAACAAAAGGTATGTGACAGATACAAGATATAGGGTGCGAGAAGAGGCACGACGGGCATTGCGAAATTGTGACAAGAAAGACTGTCAAATGGATCTGATGGTGGCATGGGCAAGCGAGGGGTGGCGTAGGTGGTGGTAGGCGAGCAAGCATTGTTGGTAACATGAATCTATAGTCCAAAAGGTCAAGTCAGACGTGCAAAAGGTGGCTTTGGTGGAGGAAGATTGTTATTGGAGAAGAGGTGGGTGGTTCACCGCCCCCAAGGGCCAAGGAAAAGGGTGATGGAAATTGAGATTACCTCCTTTTCATGGTTCAAGGAGGGTAGGAGGAGATGACTTGAATGGCGAAAGAGAACAATTTTGTTTGCACTAGATGAATGACAACAAGAGCTTCAAAACCCAATTATGGGGCGCCGACCGACACAGACCATTCAAAACCCTAGCATCACACTCTATTGAAAAAACCCTAATGGGGATTAACCAAAATGTGCTTCAAAGTACCCCCCCCTCCTAAACAAACCTTACACATGGCCCCTAGCATTCTACTCACACCCACATCAAAGTTCTAGATCTATAGTCATGGAAGGAAACCCAACCTTGTTGGAGTTTCAACGAGGCCAAAAGTTGAAATCGGTAAAACACGGTGCTATAAAAAATGACATAGTGACAGAAATTTAAAGGTAAAAAATGGCAAAATTCGTCTCTTTTTTTTAGATAGGAAATTGTTAGTGGGGGTGGGGGGGGGGAATTAGTTTCCGGGACTTGAACCCGTGACCTCCTTCTTGCACTCATATACACCCCTTCACTTCATGTCCCTTAGCTCGCCAACTGAGCTACCTTCCTGGGACAGCACTGCAACGACGCAATTGGGTAGGGAAAGAAGATAAAAAAAGTGGAGGGTTGCTTGAGTAGAGAGAAAGATGGAAGGATTTAGTGTGTGCAACACTCATGGATTTAGTGAGACTACTTGATTCCACAACGGATCGCATGTGGCACTATCGTTTTTTTGGTTTGTGCTTTTTAATTTCTAAAGTATTTATATTACTCTGGTCTCATTTATAAGCAAAAATGCACTTTTTAGATACATGGAATAATTGATGTATCTGGTCTATAATATAGGCCTAGGGGTGGGAATTGCATGGGCTGAGCTAGGCTTTGCATGACTTGGGCCTGGTCTGCGTCGAAAATGTTAGGTATGTGGCCTGTCGTAGGGCCATTTTTTTAGACCTGACCTTTTGAAAAGTCTGATAATGTCTGAAAATCTGTTTAAAAGCATATTTCAATATTTTTTTACGAAAACTTATAGCCTTTTAATGGTGTAAAATTTTGTAAATAAACAAACAAGCTAATAGGTCAATGAGATTAAGTTCTAATTTGAGATCTAACAAAGTTTTTTAGGGAAATGACTTTATACGACATCTTGTTAAATTCTATTTTATAATAATAACTTTAAGGATTAATTGCAGTTTTGGTCCTCCTATTATACCCAACTCACGATATTGGTCCCTCAAGATTTTTTTCAACGATTTTGGTCCCCCTATTTTATCAATTTGTAAAATCATGGTCTCCCACCAATGTGGTCAAATATTTGGGTGAGTTGGCACTCACTAATCCAACGCGGCATTCCACGTGTCATGCCATGGTGGAATAAAAATCAAAATAACTTATTTTTTTAAAAACAAATAAAATAATATTATTTAATTATTATTAACTTTTCCAATTTGTCCAGAAATTAAAAACAGAAGAGAAAAGCTCCCTTTGTAATGTTGGAGCAAAATCGTGGAAAAAATTCTTAAGGAACCAAAATCGTGAGTTGTGTATGATAGGGGGACCAAAACTGCAATTAAGCCTAACTTTAATTATGTCAAAAATTGATGAGGTCAATAGGTTTAAATTAGCTAAAAATACTAGAAAATTAATGAATTAACACAAAGTTGAACTTTTTATATAATAAAAGTAATAGTAATTAAAAATATTATTTATATTTACTTAAATAGGCCAACCTGGTAGGAGTGCTAGCTTGTGATAAAGTCAATTACTACTACATTATTAGACCTCAACACAACCAACCTGGGACAAACCCACCAGTATACTTCTTCAACAATAGTACTAAACTTTCTAAGAGTTGTTTGAATCAGTCAAACTAAATCAAAGAAAAGAGGCATCATCCGCGCTTTGGATTCAAAAAAAAGATGAATTAAGTCAATTACTTCTGAGTTCAAGAAACAAGCACACACGTGCACACAGTGATGATCAGATCTAGAGAGAGACATATACAGACAAAATTTTATAATCCATATGTGTGTGTGAAAGGGATGGAACACAATTTCAAAGTTAAACAAAACTTAGTTTGACAAATTTTAATCGAGGGTACAAAATTCCAGGCAGTTCTGTCGTTCAATGTCCAAAGTCTTATTCCTAATCCCCAAAACATCAATGAAATACTACTACGTGAATCTAAAACATAATTAAGCAGGTGTAGCAGACGACAATGTTAAGAATATCAATAGAGACAATGAAAGTCAACAACTTCCTCGGGCGTATCGTATGCCGTATACTCCATCCGTATCAAAATAATAGTCTTTTTAGGCAAAGTAAAAAAATTAAATTAATTGTCGTTTTGTCATTCCAATGCATTATTTATTAAATCTTTTCAATTTTACATTCATTAATTGTTGTAATTTTTCACTAACCAAAGACATCACCAACATGCATTTATTAATTGATGAGGATAATATTGTAAAACTATCATGTTACTTTGTTAATTTATTGTTTTTCTTAATCTCCGTGCAAAAACCTTAAACGACTATTATTTTGATACGAAGTGAGTAATTTTGAAAAGGGTTCCACAACTTCCACCAAGAACAAAATTTATAATAATGCATACAGAAATCCAAAACCTATATAATGCAATTTTTAGACAAAAGTAGACAAACACCAACATACAACACCAATTAACCAAGTTTTTAAACCATTTAGCCAAGTGATCAATTAACCAAGTTTTTAATACGCCTCGAAAACTGTGAAAAAACAGGTTGGCTAATTGTCTAAAAAACTTGGTTAATTGGTGTTGTAAGTTGGTTATTGTCTATGTTTGGCTGGAATTTTTGTCTGAATAACATTTTTGATATAATAACTACTACTACTGTGGATGATGTCTAAGGGTGGGAATAGATCGCTCTTAACCAAAAGAAGCACAATACCATGTAGCTCCAACTAGGGTTGTTCATGGTGCAGTTCACCTTGACTCCTAACGTGACATTTGGAGTCAGGTATCGAAAACAACTGAATCCGAAATGTGGGTATTTTGAGGTCTTGTAGGTTTTCAGCATCCACATTTGGAGTCTGATGTTTGACCAATAGACTCTAAATGTGATATTTAGAGTTAAGTATTTCAAGCAACCCATTCCAAATGTCTTAAAAACGACACTTGGAGTCGGTTGTTTCAAATAGCTATCTCTAAATGTGCCTCTTTTAAAATTATGTTTTACTCACTTCCAAAATGAGCAAATTGGTCATTCACAACAATATAACACATCCTGTCAATGAAGCCCGGATACGGGATACGATACGACACGATACGTGGATACAGAAATTTTTTGAAACTCTAGATACGATACGGCATGGATACTTCAATAAAAAATTAAATTAAAATTTAAAATATAAAACATAAAGATAATTATAATCAAAATAAGTAAGCATGATACCAACAAGGGTTGATCCGAGTGGTAACTAGACTCGGATCCCACTCCAAGGTCTCGGGTTTGAATATTGGGTGTGACAAAAATTCTATTGGGAGGAGAGAACCACACAGGCTGGCAAAGTCGAGTACTCGTAGCCAGCCAGGTTCTCGGACATAGATTAATCATCGGCAAAGCCTGTGGAAACTGTGCACCAATAACATTGTAACCCAAAAAAGAGTAAGCATAGTTAAATGTCTTTTTCCCATCATTTTAAAATATATTCTTCCTCCTGCGAACATGTCAGAAAAGATATACAGTTTACTACCAAGGTTAGAATATAGCAAAAAACCACATCATACGTCATATCCAAAGGAAGTTTAGACTATATAGATTTGTCTATTATTAACTACTTAACACTATTTGTGTCATTCTTCTCTCTTCCATCATCAAAAATGAACATAACGTCAAACTCAGGTTTATCAAGAGATATCTTTGCTAATTCAATTTCAACACCAACAAGAGGATCATGTGCATTTCCACTTATTTCCCACATCTTTGGATTCATTTTATTTCTCTTCAAAATAATAGATAAAAGAGTAAGCATCTAGTTGTTTTTTGATTTAAAAATAAATATAAATTCTGGGATACTTAATTGGATACGTATCCGAACGTATCAGATAAGTACTCGGTAAGTATCTGGTGTTTTTTAATTTAAAAATAAACATAAATTTCAGGATACCCTCAGGATACGTATCTAGAAGTATCCGACACGTATCGGTATCGGATACTATCAGATACAGGTACGTGATCTACTTTGGAGTATCGGGGTTTCATATCATGTCAACCACAAACCAGAAATAATGTTCATATTCAATAGAAAAAGTAACAAATTCTATTAAAATTAAAATGTTTACATATAGTCAGTGGCGGATCCAGGACTCCGGGGTTAGGGGTGTCAATTTTTTTAAATACACAATTTACTAAAAATATAATTAAAAACGACTATAATATATTTAAATAATAAATTATACATTTCATAATTCTCCTCTACGTGATTTCATATTCTGAAATCGTTAAGCTCAGAGTCAATTTTATTGAATACATCACTCTCAATGTACGTCACCAAACAATCGTTCATCCATGTATCCCACATCCGATCACACAACCTTTCTTCACAATATTCATAGCAGAGAAGTTATTTCTACAGTTACGGTTGCAACAAGCAAAACTAGTGTCAGCTTCAAAAGAAGACTTTATCAGGTTCAACTTGTGTTGCACTAGACCAATACAAATTAAATAGCACAAATTAGTTCCTAAATACAAATTAAATAGCACTAAAAAATCAATATTGGCGCTCCCCTTCCAACTGAGTTTTTGTCACACCCAAAATCCGAACCTGAGACATTGCGATGGGATCCAAATTACCACTCAAATCAACTGTTGTTGGTAAAAAATTCAAATTAAATAGCACTAACACAAAATACAAACTAAATATTACTAATAGATTCAAAATTAGGATAATAAGAACAAGAATGGATCCAAGGAGATCGAGAGACAAAAACTTTTTTAAAATAAAATATAGTAAGAGTGTGAGTGATTGTGGTGCATTAGAGTGGTGCAAAATTAGGAACTTTGGTGCAAAACTAAGAACTTTGGTGCAAAGCATATTTTTCAGGGGATGCAAAAACATTTTTCCCTAAGGTATCAGTGCTAATTTTATTATTTGAGGGGGTTCACTTGAACCCCCTCAAATATATGTAGGTCCGCCACTGCATATAGTGCAACATCTCAGTCTATTTTAGAAGTGTCGACTGCCACAAACCAACATGTGTCTTTTTAGTATTTGTTGTCCCCACTTGCATGCTTTCTGGGAAGCTTCCCAGAAAGTCACCATTCCACTACTACTCCAAGTCAAGCACATTTAACTATGGAGTTCTTATTGGAATGACTCCCGAAAAGAAGATGTATCTTGGTGGTATAGGTCGTCCAAATCAATTCATTTTAATCCTTCATTCACATGTACAGTCTCATACTTGTACAACCTCAGGATCCCTATCATTCCGATACGTATTTGGTTCATTCACACGCTCCTTCACTTTGAATCTGTCAGGAGCCTCTTTTTGCCGTGCCAACTTTTGGGCACCGACGATCACCCCGTCCTCGTCAGCCACAAATGTCACGTGCAATGTAATACCCAAAGAAATCATTTGATTTCGTTGAGTATTACTGTGCTTTTATTTTATTTTAACTTACATGTTTGTTGTTAAAATTGACTGCTTTATAGTTTAATTGTGCAACTTGGTGTGATTTGGTGAAAGAATGGTGTTTAGCAAATCTAGTAAAATAAGGGGTGTAGTTAGAAAATGTAATCCCCAAAGCAAAATTATACTAGAGGTCCTTTAAGTTATTTAATGGTAATAAGTTGGTCTTTTAAATTTTTTTCGTACCACTTAGGTCCTTTAAGTTGTTCAATTGTAACAAGTTGGTCATTTAAGTTACATAATATGTACACCATTAATCCTTTTATCATTTTCTTTTACAAAAAAACCCAATTCGCGCTAACAGAGCTGACATGACTGTGGCAGAGCCTACATGTCATCTGTCTTGTACCAATTTTGTCATTTAAGACTACCGTCATGTAAGAATTGGTCCTTCCAACTTAAATAAAAAAGAAGATGAACCATCTTTTTTTAAAAAAAATTAAGTTGAAAGTTTCAAATTGTTACATGATCGTAGTCTTAAAGGACCAAATTCTTACAAATTAGATGAGAAGTAGCATTAGTCACAACCACATCAACTCAGTTAGCGCGAATTGAGCTTTTTTGTAATAAAAAAATGAAAAAAAAGACTAACGGTGTACACATTATGTAACTTAAAGGACGTAAGTGATACAAAAAAAAACTTAAAGGACCAACTTGTTACAATTAAATAACTTAAAGAACTTCCAGTGTAATTTTGCATTTTAGATACTTTGACTATTACATTGATATTCTTAATGATTGATTCATATGTCTTGATAGATGTCATGATTTTATTGAGCGTTTCTATGTGATTGAGATATTATTAGAGTTATTTAAGTATAGTAAGAAAGGGGGTGCAAATAGAAATCAGACTTTTAATTACACTATCCCAAATTAAACCTAATAAAAACCCAATCCATTTGGATTTCACTTCCAGCTGAAATACCAAAAGAGAGAAGTCCCTCTCATTTTTCCTAATTTGGTGTATTTGAAAGCCAGAAAGAGAGCTTAGAGAGAAGAAGGATCGGAGAGAAGGGTTGAGAGCTTGAAGATAATGAAGACCCAGCCTCCTATTATGTTCATCTAATGAAAATGAATTTACTGTTATCTACCATCACATTTCAAAAATATCTCATATTAAACATCAAAACCAGAAAACCAAACTTCACCTCTTTCTAAGGTGAGGTGTCACGGAAGAATTCATTGAGATTTGTAATCACACTATTTATCTGTTGTGTTTTTACAGATATTCAGGTAAAGATTTTGTGAGTCGGTTTGGATTTATGCTATGAGATTTGAAGTCCTTGGGAACTTCAAGACTTATTTGTGTTTGAAGTGCATGCTTGATGGAGTTAAGATTGATACCTTAGTATTTGGATTATGTAAATCAAATGTATCAATCCGTATTGTGTTGTTAGGAAGAATATGCACCTTAGATATGGATTTATGAGTTTGACTCTTGGGAAACCTTATCAGGTTTTTCAACTTGGTCCTTATGATGTTATGGTTTTATCAGAATATTATGAAGAATAACTTCGGATTTTTCCTTCCGTGAGTTAAAATCCAGATTTTTGACTGCGTGTTTTCTCTGATTTTATCAAAGTAAACGACATTCTAAATTTTGTTGATGAATGAAATTTAGGGTGTTACGTATATCATTAAAAATGCTACGAACATTTGATAAGGACCACAAAATTTACGAGTATCTACAACGACAAACATACACAAATCATCCGGGGATGACAATCAGCTATGGAAGAAAGTATTGAATACTAGATATGGTATTACAAGTTCTTGGTCGGGAGAATTGCCTATAGCTGCAGTAGCAAGGAAATTATCGTTATGGTGGCGAGACTTGTTGCTTCTAGGCGACGGGGTGCAATTGGGCAATGAGTGGTTTAATAATGTGGTTAAATTGAAAATAGGGAACGGTACTAAAGTCAAGTTTTGGACTGATAAATGGCTAGGTACGGAGACTCTGGAAGCCTTGCTTCCTTCGGTGATGGCTGCTTGCGATAACAAGGAAGTTACGGTAGCGGAGTTGGGTTGGTGGGGTGAATCGGGATGGAGATGGGATTGGAATTGGTCTGCATCAGCAGCTGCTGAAACCGATGCAGTAAGGGGGCTGTCAGACATTTTACGTGATGTGCAGCTGCTGAGGAACGAACCGGACAGGTGGGTGTGGCTTCCGGACTTGATTCGTGGCTTCACGGTTAAGTCTTGCTATGAATGGATAGGTAATTTTCGTCGTGGTAGCGATCCCATTAATGAAGATCCAATAATTGGCGCATGCAAATCTTTGTGGAAGAGTGACTTGCCTTCCAAAGTGCTGATTTTCAGTTGGAGGTTACTGCTCAACAAGCTGCCAACTAGGGAGAATTTGCATAATAGAGGTATCTTATCTTCAAGGTTTGAGTTGTGTTGTGTTTTTTGTTTTCAAGAAATGGAGACAACATCACACATGTTCTGCACATGTGCAGTTGTGCGTGAGGTGTGGAGGGGTATTTTTTCATGGCTGAACATAGATGATAGAGTGGGTGATGATGTACTTACAAGCTTTCGGCAAATGGGTAAATTGGTGGAGGGGAAGAAAACGCGCAGGGTACAACACGTCTTTTGGATTGCAACAATGTGACAAGTGTGGTTAGCAAGAAATAGGACAGTATTTCAAGGTGTTGTGGTTAATGTAAACTCTGTTATTAATTCCATTAAGTTTGTATCTTGGAGTTGGTTTGTAGCCAGGAATGGGAGAAATAGTGGGGTAACATATTCAGATTGGTGTAACTGCCCCTTGGGGTGCCTTTCATATTTGTAACTACATCCACTATTTGAGGTCAGATACTTGTTGAGTTGAATGGAGTCGCAACAGTCAAATGAATTTCCTACAACTTACACAGACACAGTGTGGTATCTTTTGTCGAAGGGGTGAGTTAACTAACCTGAGGGCCTCCTGGAACGAGAAGTTCACCTTGTGGAATAGTCTGTATCAGTGCATTACAATGTGATGATTATGTCTACTGTACGGAAAGCCTGAAGAAATTTGGTTGTTAGTCAAAGGGAGAGGCAAAGCTGAATGTTTTGGTTATGTAATAAGATACGTGCATGGAACCAAAATGTTGTAGATTCATGCTGTCAGGTAGTGAGATATAGGGATGGGTGTGAATTGGTGGACCTACTGCAGACGTATGGAAAGGGAAGAATTGTGGGGAGGGTTGGGTGTAATATCCATGTTGGATTCTTGCTGTAAAGTATTTTATATTTAGCAGGGGGAGAAACAGTGAGGTAGAAGGTTGCCTCACTGTGGTGCTTGCTTTCAGACGAGAGTTTTTTTCCTCTCCAGCCTTTTTCCCAACGAGTTTTGGCTCGAGAGGTTTTGAAGAGGCCTCCCCTTCACTTCTACTCCATTGTAGAAGGGTTGCACCGACCCTCGCGCTCTCCTTCAATGTTATTTGTTGCTTATCTAAAAAAAATTTGCAAACACAAGTGAAGTGACCATGACTTGGTATTCTTTTTGGCAGTGGTAGCCTCGTTTATTTTTGACACTAGTAGTTGGATAAATCGCTTCACATCCTTTTTATTTATAGCATGAAACTGTAATAAAAAGAACTGTATTCTTCCTTGACGCATTCCGGTCAGATCCTCAAACTTAAGCTACAAATTAAAAAACAAAAGAGTGACAAATTAAAAAACTAATTTTTATGGAGAATAATACTATGGTCAATTTCCTAAAAAGAGAACAAGATAGAGAGTTCCAAGTTGGCGTAGCGGGGTCCAGCATGTCACAATACCATTGGGCAATTAAACGTGTCTTCCCCAGCCCAATTTCTTCTTCATTTTCGCCTTTTTCTTTTTTAATTTTCACATCCATCCACGTTAAATCAAAACCAACACACAACCCTTAATTCTAAACGCTTCTCCTTCATAAAAAGCACAATTCCTATTTTTCATTCTCAGATCGAAACTTAGAACTAGAGAGAGAAAGTAAGAGAGAGAAAGAAAATGGACGCAATCGATTCTGTCTTCGATCCGCTCAGAGAATTCGCTAAGGACAGCGTTAGGCTCGTTAAGCGTTGTCACAAACCTGATCGTAAAGGTGAAACCCTAATCCTAAATCTCTCCATTTTGTATTTCTTTGATTCATCTTTGATTTCCATTTTTGATTGAATTTACTTGTATCTATGTGATGTGGATCTTGAATTTTGTTATGCGTTTTGTATTGTAGAATTCTCTAAGGTTGCTGTGCGTACCGCTATTGGTTTCGTTGTGATGGGATTCGTTGGCTTTTTCGTCAAACTTATCTTCATTCCAATTAACAACATCATCGTCGGATCTGGTTAGGTAATGTTATATTCCTTCACGAAAAACATGTTTTTTTTCAATTGCTTTCTCTGTTCCTCTTTTTAGCTGGTTAGATCTCTCCGTTCTTTAGCTGTTCGTGATGCAATTATTATTATTATTTGAATTTCTTTTTGGAAAATTTTGAATTCCTTTAAATTGAACTGCTTATTTGGTTGCATTGATTTAGCTGTTGGTAGTATTGAAACAATTTGATATGGGGATTTGATAAGAATAAGGGATTGAAGTAAAATTAGGAGAAAAATAAAATGAATTTGGATGCTCTGTTTGGGTGTATCTATGGTCTGTGATTGGATTTTATGAGATTTTGTTTGATTAACAATGGAAAATATAGCATGCATGTCTGCTTACGGTACAAATTAACATCAACTTCTTTGGGTGCTGTTTTGGCCCTTATCAATTCATTCTTTAGTTGGCATCATGAAAAAGGAATGTAGTATCCCAGGTTAACTTTCTTCTTTCTAGAAATCAGAACCCAATATTTTTGGCCTATGTCAGTGAACTTCTTTATTGTGGTAGTTTTTATGGTGGTAAAAGTAAAACATTGCATGTTTTTCCATTATTAGAGGTTGCATAATGTGTCAGCCAAGATGTAGGGTATGGGGTGCAAAATTTGAGCACAAACTACCGACTTCATAGCAAACGGTTTTTATCGAGCTCACCATCCTCCTCTCAAACCTCCTAATTAAAAGGACACCTCTTATGTCAAGCTCTCAATGTCATGAAACCGTAATTGGCTTGCCACTGTTACTTGCAAGTTGTTGCAATAAACAAAACCATGATTGTTGTCGTGACGAAAAATCATTTTCTTATGTTGTTTCATATGGTAATTGGTAGGCATAGTATTTGATTTTGACTGAGTAGGAGGAGCTGGTGATGAGAGTATTATTGACATGAGCCGTGACAACATTTCTGCGCACTGTGTTGTTTTCGAACACAGGTTGTTACGGTGAAGAAGAATGTGTCAAAATGCTAATCTGAGGCTCTCTATCTTCATCTTAAGCTGTTCTTTGTATTTCCCATAGTAACTTATATCAAAAAATTCATTTTGATCTATCGAATGACGACCTATTTCTGTAATGACCACATGGAGTTTAATGTAATGACCACCTATTACTGAGAGCAATGAGAGTGTTTACCCTACCAACTTTGTCATTGTGCTTCTGGAATTTCATTTTTCTTTGGAAGCTCTTAATAGATAGGCTAATTTTTGTTATCAACAATATGGAGTAACTGTTAATCTTTATTTTTGTCTATTGTGAGATGTTGACTGCTTTGTAGATGAATGTTCTTTTCATTGTTATTTACATCGAGTTGATACTTGAATTATTTGATTGGTGGCGAGATCGAACGCCGAGAGGCGTCATATGACACAAAGGATTTGAAAATATGAGTTTTGAACCAAGAGGGTAAAAACATACGATCTAAATAACTCTTGGTTATTTCTGCAGGATGAGAGAAACTACAATTGCCTCAGAAATTCAAGTTGTGAAGCAAAAGGAGGCACTTAATCTTAGTTGTATTTCAGTTTTGGTTTCTCTATATTTATCATCTTCGGAAGTGTAACAGTTTTATCTAAAATGTAACATTACTTTTCCATGTGTTAGACTTTTTGACACACTGTTTAAGGAGAAAAAATTTAGATATTGAATTGTACTTTTGCGTTCGTCCTTGCTCCGCTCGTTACTACTACTATTATTTTGACATAGTCGATACTACGATTAACAATCCAGTTTTTGCTGCATTGTGGCCACCATCTGGAAGTTTTTGTATTTTGGAATTGGCCCCAACTTCTTACAACCCTCTCCCTACTCACTAGACATCCCCATCCCCCAACATTCTCAAAATACCCCTTTTTTTTTTAACTCTGAATGGTTCAGTCTCAAAGATCCGAATAGGTTCGCTACTTTAGGTCCAAACCATCCAAAAATATGCATTGAGGATGTCTGTTAAGAAAAACTGGAATTGGAATCCTCCTTTCTTGTATTTCAATCTCTTCAACTTTGTTCCCTTCTTAAAGCATTTTGGAATACTGATAAATAGCCAAAAGTCTAACCCAAGGCTCCCCAACAGCAGCTAGCCTCTAACAGCAGCATAACCAATAACACCGGCTACAGTCAGTACATCTAATCGAAAAAGTGGTTGGATTTCCTATGAAATGGTAGACCGGTGCAAAAGCGTATTTCAAGTACAGTGGTTCGCTAATTTAGGTTCGAACCGGTTTGGTTCGTAAAGTCCGAACTGGTGAATTCAATATTAGGAGGGTGTCTGTGAAGATACAATACTCGGTGGTAGGCTTCTGAATCGGTTCAGTGGGGAACTTTCGAACCGTCATAATCTGCGAAAAAATTGAAACACGCGTTTCATTAAGGGCAATTTTGTCTTTTCACGCGTGTTGGGGGTGTCCACTAAGTAGGGGGTTGTAAGAAGATAGGGAAAGTCTAACCCAATGCTCCCCAACAGCAGCTAGCACACGCTGTTTGAAAAACTTAGGGATCATTTATTTTTCCACAATAAAAGATAGGGAAAATCCCTAGAAATACAATTACAACACTCCAACACTCGAGACTCTTTCAGCTAGCAAAAAACTAAAATGTCCATTAGCACATTAATAAGTACACTGAAATGAAACATGCCAATCGATTCGTCTAGCAAGATCTAAACTGTCCCTAACTAAAAAATTTAAAGTAGGATTAGGGGAAAATCCTTTAAGCAACATATCAACCAAAGCTTTAGAGGCCATCTCATTTTTGATCTCCAACTGCTTAGCTTGCTGAAGACCCAAACACATAGCTTAAAGCTCAACCCAAGCCACATTGCTATGGCTGATCTTACAATAAAAACCCCATCTCATTTTTGATCCCCAATTGCTTAGCCTGCTGAAGACCCAAAAACATAGCTTAATACTCAACCCAAGCCACAACCAGCACAACTGCCAAGACCTAAAAAAAGAGATGCATCAGTATTCAACTTGAAGGAACAAGGAGGAGGTTTAGACCAAATGTCCCTCCTCCGAACCCCAAAAGCCCTGTTAGAGGAGAGAGGGTGTATAAGAGAATGATCTATTACATGGATCTGGTTAATATCCACATCATTAAGTTGATAATACAAATGATAACAATTTGAAAATATGAGCTTATTTCTGTCCCGTCAAAGGTTAGATACTATAACTCTGAAGCAAGGCCAGTGCCAAGGGAGATTCCCAATATTATCGCTAGAAAGATTCCAATGAATCCAAGCTTCATACCCGTATCTCAAAAAGCAAAATAATTGTATCCTAGTAGCAACCTTGATATTTGTTTCCTGTACTTAAGTACTTGTGTATGTATGGATGCTTGTTCGTGAGATGTTTGTTAGCATGGTAAGGGTCATGATTAGGGTTTATAGGATTCGATCCTAGGACATAGGAAATTAAGATGATTTCTAGCTGTAGTGGATAAAGATTTTAACATAAAGGTGATTGAGTTCAAATGGGGAAGCATGGAAGTGAGGATATTAGATAGAAATGTTTATTACACGAGGTGATTTGAGTAGGTCGTGTATGCAACATATGGATGGTGTGTTACATTAGGTTAGTGTACCATATATGAAGCATGGTGGTAAAGGTGGTGACCTTACTGGTCAATTGGGTTTAATAAATCCCACAAGTGACCAATAGATGACTAGTAGTGACGTGGGCAGAAACCGGATTATCCGGACGAGACATTGCTTTTCATGTTCGAGGTATATCTTTTGGCACAACTAAGGTAGCCAAAGGACCGTATCAATAGGCTTGGGATTTGGTGACACACTCTTATTGGTCATGATAAACAAAATTAGATAATTTGAATAACTAACTTTTTTCCTTCGATGTAGGATCAACTATCTAGATGAAACATTGTTGTTTCTCTTCTATTTTACAGAGAAACTAGTTGTCTACCCAATTGTCGCACATTTTAGATCATGATTTAGATTTGGAGGCTTCATTTGTACCCCTTAACCCTTTGTATTCGCCTGTTTTGGTAGGATGACCCACACTCTATTTGTCGTACTAGATCTCAGGTTGTGGCTCCATTTAATAAAAAAATACCTTATTAGTGGTTCTTGTGCTTATTCAATACTCTTGGATCACAGGTTCAAGCCCAGAACTATGTGTTTTTTATATACATTTTCTACCTCAACTACTTGATAGTAATATTTACAGTACCATTCTCCTATCAATCGCATTTCAGTGGCTAGGTCAACATTGACGATCACATTTATACCTACATAACTCGCTATGTTAGCATTAGTGTCGCATCAATGAGAATGTCGTCATTTCCGCTACCTTTTTGATTAAATTTTATGAAAATTAAAATCGTCAAATCTATTTAACAAATTCATATTAAAACTATTTCCAATAAAAAATGCTAATAATAATTAGTAAATTTTACCCTAACTTATATACCAAACACATACATTTTCTTTGACAAGAACGAAACACATACTTAAACAAATAGAGCTTATTGGTCAATTGGGTTCAATAAATCCCACGAGTGACTAGATGGCTTTTATTTTGTCGTGGATATCGACAAAACCTAATTATCCGAACGAGACACAATTGTTTCATGCTCGAGGTATATCTTTTGGTACAACCAAAATAGCCAAAGGACTCTAGTGATAGATTTGGGATTGGCGACCCACTCTTATTGGTCATGGAAAATAAAATTAGATTACTTGAATAACCAACTTTTACCCTTCAAGGGAGAGTCAACAGTCTAAATGAGGAATCATAGTTTCTCTCATGTTTTACAGGAAATCTAATTGTCTACCCAATTATCGCACCTTTCTAGGTCATGATTTAGATTTGGAGGCTTCATGTGTGCCCCAACCCCCCTTTTATGTGTATTCTCATTCTTTGGTAGGATAAGGAAGGAGTTTTTGTTCAAAACTCTATTTGTCATACTAGATCTTAGGCTGTTGCTCCATTTAATAAAAAAAAATTGTTCTTGTGCTTGTTCAATACCTTGGGTCACTGGTTCAAGCCTCAAGTTACATGTGTTTTTATATACATTCTCTAACTCAACCACTTGATAGCAACAATTATAGTCCTATACTCTTATCAATCGCACTTCAGTGTCAAGGTCAACATCGACGATCACATTAACATCACTCGCTATGTCGGTATTCTTGCCACATCATTGACTATTTCAGCATTTTCGTTATCTATATGATTATAAAAATTCCAACATCCCGACAATGTGAGCACCAAAATACTCAATAGAAAATACAAGGACCTAAATCACCCAAATTTCTTTAACAAATTATCTAAAAACAATTTTAATAAATAAAAATACTAGTAAATACCCAAGAGTGCTTGAATAATATTAATTGGATCTCGTTAAATCATTTGCGAGAGAGCTTTGCCTTATCTTTGTATATTTTTTTTCTTGACCAAAACCTAAACACATGCCTAAACAGCACTTATCGTTGATACCAAACGGGTAAGCGCGTGTTTCATACCACGACGGAGCAAAACTTCTTTCCTTTTGCGACATTCACTCCTGCTTCGTATGTAATTTAACCCACCCCCTTCAGTTTCCAGTTTCACCTCCCTCTTATTGCTCCCCAATTATTCTCTTCAATGGAATCCCTAGCTTCTCTATACCCTTCCTTTCAAGCCTTCCCTTCCTTCTCTTCCAAACCCACTACCTGCATTCCTCCCACTCATGTGATGAATGTTACTAGAAAAAAACCCCTTTTTACTTTTTCCGTTCGAGCACAGGTGAATTTTTTTTACAAATTTCCAATCTTTTTATAACCCTTTATTTTCTTTCATTGTGCATTATTCTGGGTCACTCTCTTTTTCTTTTGGGTAGGTAGTTGATTTTCACTGATAGTTGTGTTTCAATTGAAGTGTGTTAATGCAATTGCTATCTTTTTTTAATTGTAGTTGATTTTCAATGATATATGTGTTTAATTGGAGTGTGTTGATGAATGGTGATGCAATTTGTCTTTTTAATTAATTATGAAAACCCTTGTTGATTTTACCCTGTGTTTTTATTTAATGTGGATTATGTGGTGTTTTGATTAGGTGGAGGAGTCTAATGATGGTTTAGGTGCAGTAGTAACATCTAGTGAATCTGTGGTTGATGCTCTCAAAGTTAAGGAATGGGAGGTGGGAATGTTCCATAATGAGGTTGCTGCCACACAAGGTATAAGGATAAGGAGAAAGCCACCAACTGGACCTCCTTCACATTATGTAGGACCCTTTCAATTCCGGTTGGAGAACGAAGGTAATACACCCCGGAACATCTTGGAAAAGATCGTGTGGAACAAGGACGTCGAAGTCGCAAATGTATTATGAATTTGTGATTTATTGATTTGATTTGATTTGTGTCTCTATTTTTGTTGATGTGATAATGGGAAGTGTTTGATTTTCAGCTTAAAGAAAAGAAACCTCTGGTTGTGCTTAGGAAGGCCCTTGAAAATGCCCCTCCTGTTAGGGATTTTCTTGGTGCTCTAAGGGCGGCTAATGAACGAACTGGATTGCCTGGACTTATAGCTGAAGTGAAGAAGGCTTCACCAAGTAGAGGCATCTTGAGAGAAGATTTCGATCCGGTAAGTCTGTCGTGTTTTCCACTAAAACTTTTAAGGATAAAACTGTTATCTTTCTACTTTAATTGTAACGATTCTTAAGTTATTATTGATTTGATATCATGTGGTAAATGTTTGTGTCGGCGGCCCCAACAAGCTGACACCCCCCTTTGCATCTTGTTAGTTAGAGCCAGGATACCTATACCATCATTCATACTTTTTTTATTGTTATTTTTGCTTTCCTGAATCTACTTGTTAGTTGTTACAGCATAAGTGCTTGATTTTACTAGTGCCTGCAGAGACAGAGAAAGGTCTTAAATTGTTTTATGTTGCTTATCAATTCTATTTTGACTTTTTTGAGCATCTAATTCAGTCTCTTAGTTTG
Organism: Oxytropis ochrocephala; assembly: GCA_020916435.1. Classification (NCBI taxonomy): domain Eukaryota; kingdom Viridiplantae; phylum Streptophyta; class Magnoliopsida; order Fabales; family Fabaceae; genus Oxytropis; species Oxytropis ochrocephala. The sequence continues at coordinate 112,471,924 of CM037092.1, read as the reverse complement.
CTAACTACTATGAAGTACAGAATACCTATTTCTGGATAAGATAGATCAGGTTCACGCTTTGGAAAGAAATATTGCTTCAAATCAAGGGCCCGTTTGGTGTTTTTTTAATTACAGAGATGTTGTTTATTGTCATTTAATTGAGTATTTTGGTTTCCTTGTACTTCTTCAAGCAATTTATCCAACGCTGTTATCAGTTTGCATTTCTTCTCTTCGTTGTGTATGCCAATATTTTAGAGGTTCTTTCTAACAGGTTGAAATTGCTCAAGCTTATGAGAAAGGTGGAGCAGCATGTCTAAGTGTTTTGACAGATGAAAAGTTTTTTAAGGTAGACCAAACCAACTTTGATGTTGCTAAGCGCTGTTAGATGATAACATTGGTTGGTTGAGAACTACTCCCTCTGGACCTATTTACAAGCAAAAAAACACTTTTTAGGTTCATTGAATAACTGATGTATTCGATCTATATTATATTCAATGAACCTAAAACTACATTTTTGCTTATAAATAGGTCCAGAGTAGTAGGTGATATTGCAGCTAAATGATAACTAACTCCGACTTGATCTCTGTTTTCTTGGTCCAGGGAAGCTTTGAAAATCTCGAGTTAATAAGAAATGCTGGAGTGAAGGTTTGCTTGATGAAATGAATAAATCGTTGATATAGGATTTTATTCCACCATCTAAAACTTTATGTTGGCCATATGCAGTGCCCTTTGTTGTGCAAAGAATTCATCATAGATGCATGGCAACTATACTATGCTCGAAACAAGGGTGCAGATGCAGTCCTTCTAATTGCTGCTATTTTACCTGATCTTGACATCAAATACATGACTAAGATATGCAAATTACTTGGAATGACTGCTCTAGTTGAGGTACGGTTTTTAAGCTTTCTAATAATATGAATTTATTTTTTAACCTAGTTCAGTTTGTCACATGTTTAGTGTAAACTTGGTCCAAAAGTGGGTTCATTTGAATTTTAAATTGGGTAAAATCCGAACAGTGAGCTTCTTTAATGCAATTATTCTGTGCTTGAAAGCAAATATGAAAGCCTATTAGATTTACAAGCATAGCGTATGTAGATAGACTAAACCTATGTCGTAACCTTGCCTAAACCAAATTAACTTTAATCTAAACCTTGAATTGTTATGACTAATAATTTGATGATTCTGATAATTGCACTGTTGCTAGTACTAATATTAAGATATGGATTTTGTCAATATAATTTTCTAAGATCTCTAATTTTGTATAGCATGTTTCTTATGTTGTTTTGACCTAGGTGCACGATGAGAGGGAATTCGACCGTGTTCTTGGAATAGAAGGGGTTGAGCTTATTGGTATTAACAACCGTAATCTTGGTATGCCTGATTATCAGTCCTCTTTCTCTCCTCCGCACTCGCACTCTTTTCTGTTTGATGAAATTGCATGCCTTTTCTTTTGCATCTAATCGAAATGGGATTAGTAAGTCAATTATGCAAATTGGCTTTCAGTTTACACTTTTGATTAAGTTATTTTGGCTTTCAGAAACATTTGAAGTGGATTTGGGCATCACGAAGAAGCTTCTTGAAGGCGAAGCGGGGAAGATAGTCCGTGAGAAAAACATAATTGTATGTCGATTTTCCTTTGTTTATTTCAACTTGCTTGAAAGAAATGTTATTTAAAACTGTTTTGTTTAGATGGTAGGGGAATCTGGTCTGTTCACTCCTGAAGATATTGCCTATGTACAAGAAGCAGGAGTTAAAGCTGTAAGTATTGAAAATTTCATTGATAAGTTAATTAAACACAGTTTCATTTCATCTATATGTTAATACAATATGGCAACTTTGATGATGTCACCATTTTAATTTTGTGCAGGTTCTGGTTGGAGAGTCTATTGTAAAACAAAGTGATCCTGGGAAGGGAATCAGCAATCTCTTTGGCAAAGATATCTCTATTTGAATTGAAAGATTAAATTAAGGTTCTTCATCTGGCGGCTTCTGCATTTTGGGAGCAACAAACATGTACCAAAATATCTTTTTGAGTTGACAGTTTTACATTATTACAGATAATAAATAACTAGGTTCCCCATCTGGTGCCTTTCACATTAGCTTCTGCTAAATTTTCAAAATGTATGTTGTCAGCAGGAAAACATGTACCAACAAATATTATACTGTACATGTTTATAGATACTTCACTCCTAAATTTATCATTTTGCTGTGACAGCTTTTCTGTATTGTTAACTTTGTTCCCCATAACAAATTATGATCGCGGCGCTTTTTAGGTCATTGATAGTTGCGTTGTAATTAAGTAATTATACGAAGAGGCTTCGTATAAGGCCTCGGGATATAGTAGGCCACGGCGACATAGAAGCTTTACGAAACCGGGAACAAACACAAGTTTGAAGCTCGAAATGCATAAACAAATGTATGCAAAGTTATGTATCATTTTAACAAGTAATTTCTACAAAATCAAACGCCCTATCTCATAGTATCTAAAATCTATTTTGTAAAACCATGTTTATAACCCTTTTAACCCAAACACACACACACACACACTTAGTATCTAATATCTTTAGCAACCTCAAAAAAGTGAGCAACATTCTCTTCAGGTGTACCTATAAGAATACCATGACCAAGATTCAACACATATTTTCCTCTACCTGCTTTTCTCACAGTATCAATTATCCTCCAAAAATATGAACTGATGTAATCAGCAATCTATCTTAAATTGCAAAGTCAGCAAAAAGAACCCAGAATTGTACTCTTCAAGCTCCGTGATGCGAGTTAGACATTCATTGGTACAAAACTACACATTCCAGACCACCATGGATTGTTTTTTAATATAGTAAATGATAAGTTGAAATTGAAAAAGAAAAAAAAAACATTCAGACCAGAGGATGGGAGAAAGATATATAATATATTATATATACACCTTCCCAACAACTGCAGAATCAGCTTCATCATTCACCTAAACAACCTCACATTGACACATATAATTAGTAGCAATCTCATATTTGGAAGAAGAAAGAACAGCATCAATTTCATTCCACCATACAACCAGAATTTTTCATTACTCTTGTATTGGTACTTACAGTTTCATGTAAGAGCAAATAAACATTCTATATTATAATCACTTAATTTGGCATTAAATGAGATATTATATTGTTTTTCTTCATTCTACTTACAGTTTCATGTATGCCTTTTAATATAGAATTACAGAGTATACATTTATATATTTTGACTGGAGTAATAATAAATAAATAAATAAAATAGAGTAGGTGTAATAAGAACATTAATAATAAATTGCTATCATTTGAAGTTCTCATCAACAAAGTCGTTGTAGTATAGTGGTAAGTATTCCCGCCTGTCACGCGGGTGACCCGGGTTCGATCCCCGGCAACGGCGTTAAATTTTTGGTCTCATAAATAGTCAAACCACATAACATTAATACTAACTATACACAATTTGGTGTACTGGTAAAACCAACAATTTTGAAGTTCTTATCAACAGGGTCGTTGTAGTATAGTGGTAAGTATTCCCGCCTGTCACGCGGGTGACCCGGGTTCGATCCCCGGCAACGGCGCTAATTTTTTTTATCTCATAAATTGTCAAACCACAGAACATTAATGCTGTACACACAAAAATGACTTACATATGAATCTAAGAAGCTGAAAACTAAGGCAACTCTTATTTCAATAATAACATATACTGTACCAAAAAAGTTAAACATTTTCATTTTCCAGTTAATGTACCTTTATGATCTCATTAGCCTACTGATTCAGAACTTGTCGGTGTTTCTTGTCCAATTCTCTAGCATGAGAAACATATGGTTGCTTCTCCTGAACAGAAAGAGAAATTATGCTCCAAAGGGAAGTCAAATTTCTCATTCATTGAAGTAATCAAAATGGGGCAACTTTTTTTACCTCCATTCAATGGTGAATACAGAGAAGAAACCAAATTACATCATCTCAAATATCATAATAAAAATCTTTAAAAGAAAACATGGTTATAAGTTGCAGAATCTCAATTGAGATCAAGAAACATGGCTAAAAGAAAACATTAATATATTTATAAAAGATAATGCAAAACACATCACTCCATAGGTCAAATGCGGAGAATACAAAACTCCATCAATATTTTGAAATCATAACTCCGATATTGCAAATAATCACAGTCAAATACAGTTAATGCGACCTCAACTGCGGCTGCAACAATATTAAGACCAATGTTTTAAAAACCGAACAATCCAAAGGGTTCAACCAGTTAAACCATGAATCGACACCATCTATTGTTTGGCTATTTCAGCGGTTCAACTGCGATTTCATCCCAGTTGAACTATGACCTAGATGTCTAACCGGTTTAATATCCAGTTCGATTTTCAAAACGTTAATCAAAACCCAAGATATCGTGACAAGATCTCGGTCGCACACCTATTGATGTCATCCCAGTTGAACTATGACCTAGATGTCTCCTATTGATGTGTGACAATTGAGGCTACGGCGGCGCATTGCCGTTTTAGCACCAAAGGGAGGGCATTTTTGTTGAACAGTATGGGGGTGTACTTCTGAAACAATGAGTACGATGATGTAGAGATAACTTGTACAGGTTCAAGTTTCAACGCCGTCAATTTCCACTCATAATGTCATTTGCAATGACCATCAACAAAAGCTAAGGACAATCACTTCAAGTTGTGGGTCTATATCTTCCCAGGTCAATTTTCTCTCATGGGCAGTTATACGTCGCTTTGTCAAGAGTAACATCCAAAGGAGGATTAAAGGTGCTAATTCATGGTAATCCTTCCAATGAAACAACCAATGTTGTTTACCATGAGGTCTTTACGAATTTATCTTAGGTGTTTTGTAATATTTTACATTTTTTTAACAGACATTTGATTATGTGGCCGTTAATATATTTATTCCCTACTTTGCATCTGTAGTGTTAATTCACATTGTTGTTTTTCCTTTTCTCAGTTTGACAGGTACTCAACATTTATTGTTCCACACACCCGAAAAAGACTCCAACATTAAATCATCAACACGAATTCTATTATCAGTCTATCTATTGTTAGTCAATCCCCATTACCTCCTTTCCGATCATCTTTACTTCCGATGCAATTTACCTTTTTTTGTATGAACATTACCAGTATTAATGGATCCTTAAGAGGTTAAGGATTTTCATTTGCCGCCACGTGCGTATGCACGGGTATGTGCCCTAGTTTAATTAAAGAAGAGGTTTTATAGATGACGAGGTAGAGTGAAGAAGTTTAGTGTTATTAGAGAAGGTTAGTGAGTTGGTTTTCCAGTGAGAATTCAACATCATCTTCATTAGCATTAGAAATTATACACTGTTTTAACACATGATCTACACTGGCAGTATACTCGTGCATATGCACGGGTGTTGTCATATTATTTTTATTAATAGACTTAGACATAATTTAATTAGTTCGATCATTACCCCGTGAAAATCAAGACTAATTTAGATAAACAAAATGTTTCAAATAGTAATTGAATTAGTTCGAACATTACCCTGTAAATATTTACCAGCAATATGTAATATTTTTTGTAGATATTAGAAAATAAAATTGTATTAAAGTTTCAAAATTTCCAAATTGTAATATTCCCGTAGAGACTAAATAAAACTTATCGATAGAGAAAATAGAATATTTAAAAGGAGGAGACATGTAGATGAAACTAAAGTAGATGTATTGTGAAGTTTCGTAACATTAGAATATTTTCTTCAATTGACATTTTTAATCTTTACACTACAAAAAACGGAACAAATAGCGGGGGTTTTATTGCGGAGGTCTTAAAAACCTCCTCAATTTGATGTTAAAAAGAGACTTCCCAGTTCCTTTAGTTAATTTTTTTATTCTATTTTAAGGAGTTTAAAACCCCCGGAGATTGTAAAAAAAAACCCCGGAGATTGTGAAACCCTTCACGCGGCTCTTTTCCCTAATTAGGTAATTACCAATCATGTAGTAATAATGCAACCCCATGGCGAATAACACGAAATTTAATTTATCACTAACAAAATTATACCAACATGTAATATTTTACTGTTTTAACTCAAAAGTAGGATAGTAAAATTAGATATTTGAAGAGAGTGAGAGGGGGGATAGAGGGGAGGGAGATAGAGAGAAAATTGAGAAAGATAAAAGTGAGAGAGAAAATAGGAAAAATGTGTTTTAAATGTGAGATAAAAAAGTTAAGAGATGATATGAGAAAATGAGACCCACAAAATATAAAAAGTGAGATTAAACAATTGGGAATTGACATATTTGTCCTCAAAAAATTGGTTTTAGATAAGGGTAATTTGATATTATTGGTAGTTGTTGTTTTAATTAAAGATATAGTTGATAGTTGATTAAAGATATAGTTGATGATAGTTGATCGTTGATTGATTATTAAGGTTAAATAGGAGAAAGAAAAATAGAGATATTAGTAGTGGATATTTTGATTAAAAAGATTATAGATTGATTAAAGTAATAGTTAATAGTTGATAGTTGAAGAGGAAAGAGAAAAGTGAGTTTTAAATGAGATTAAAAAGTTAAGAGATGATGTGAGAAAGTGGGACCCACAAAAAATAAAAAAGTGAAATAGAATAATTTGAAATGACATATTTGTCCTCCAAAAGTAAGTTTCAAATAATGATAGATTGGTAATTTTGGTAGTGGTTGTTTTGTATAAAGTTATAGTTGATGATTGATAATTGATAATGGACGGATTTTTCTTTTGTACCCCCCACATCCTCCCTCCCACCCCCATTTTTCATTTTATTCCAGAATTACCCTTTGTTTTTAAAAAAAATTAAAAATTCCCGAAAATACCTCAAATAATGGTATTTCCGGTTCATAAATTTTTTTAAAAAAAAAACGTAATATTGGGATTCCCGGATTTACCTCATAGGTAGGTAAACCCGATTCATATTTTGCGAATCAAATTTACCTCCCTATGAGGTAAATCCGGGAAACCATTTTATTATTATTTTTTTTATTTTTATTTTAATTTTATTTTGAGTAAACGATAACGATCTAAAATACGATTAACGATACGAACGTGTTACGATATACAAGTACAAATACGTCTAAAATATGATTAACGATGCGAACGTATTACGATATACGAGTACAAATACGTCTAAATATACAACATACGAAATACGAGTACAAATACGTCAATAAATGAACAAAAATACAACTAAGGGTCCAAAATCCCTAAAACAGTCGAAAAGAAATGAGAGGAAACCATAATGCAAAGCATTCTACAATAACTTAAAAGACCAAACGGAAAAACACATGAAACTGATAAAAAAACATAATGCAACAAGAAACGAAATGAAAACATGACAAAAACTATCTCATGAAAGCATTCCGAGATAGTGGGAACAGGAGCCCTTCAGGGAAAGTTCAACAAACGATCTCATCAGTGGACATACAAGTTTGGACGCACAAATGGATTTCACTCCGAGTCCGAGGTTTAAACATGCCATGCCTCCCCATCATGTGTCGAACGTCTTCCTCTTTCTTGAGATTCATTGTGATCCACTGAACACGATTACCTAAGGCAATCTGGGGGTAGCGATAAACGATACGAGTGTTCGTCCAGTTGCGCCTTTTTCGTTAGTTTTTCTTTGAGAGCGGCGAAGGTGATGTTGTTCTCAAGTCGGAAATAAATGGTATTTGGACTTTCGAAATAGACACCATCTTCATTGTAACATAGGTGGCCTTGACAGTGAAGTGTACAACAGTGCGAAATGACTTCTTTCGATGTGGGTTCCGCAGTGCGTCTTGTGCCCACGTACATGTCCAAGATACTACATCCCATTGGAACGTTAGCATGAACTTCCATCATTGCGCGAATGTCGTCATCGCTTCGAATCTCTATGACTGAATAACAGACAGTCCCGGCACAACTCTTTAATAAACTCTGTTTCATTAAAATATTACAAAACACGTATAATATATTTTAGGTTTTTTATGACACAAACAACTTGTGTCAGCAACGCATCACATGCTGCGTTCTGAACCAACGAAATATACTTTGGGTCCAATTTTAGTTTTCTAAATTCATGGGTCCAACAATTATAATTACAAATAACCGGTCAACCACTTTGGTCACTTCTCATAGCAGGTTCGGTCAACCATGTGTGCCATACACAACAACATAATTTGTGCAACTTAACATGCACCACAAAATATTCAATTATTTAAAGCTAGAGTAAATATTTAATTTAGGCTTAAATACTTGTTATCTCCCCCAAATATAGTCAATATCCAAATACTTCCTATTTTAAAAAATACCCTGTAAAATATAAAATTATCTAGTTACCCCACTCTTTTCAAGGGGTAAATGAATAATTTATATTTTTGTAGGGGTAACTCGATAATGTTGTAATGTGCAAGGTGTTTTTTAAACTTTTACTTTTGCAGGGGTAAATCATAAATTGATAATGACTATATTTGCAGGGGTAACAAGTATTTAAGTCTTTAATTTATTCCCTAATACTCCCTTAGGAATCGTTCATAAGAAAAAAATGCAATTTTTTTTGACTCAAATATAAGCAAATATCAACTAATTCAACTTCATTAAATGCTATTATTCTAAAAATGTCATTATTTAATTATACCTTTACTCTTAAGAGTATTGCACATTTCCAAGAAAGTAAGGGTATATTTGTAAAATTAGTTTACTTTGTATGAAATCAAAAAAATAAATGTCTATAACTAACTTTCTTAATCTGTGTAAAGTTAGGTTTTTTTTGCTTATAAATGAGTCCGGAGAGAGTAAAATTTTTGGTGCTCAATTTGGTTCCAACATAACTAATATAGATTTCAGTCCCGACAATTACAAATAGGGGACGGGTTTTGCTTTTCCCACTCCCCCTCCTACTCAAAACAAACCCCATAAAGGTGTGAAAAGACCCAAAGGCCAGCCAAAACCTCTTTTTTTTCACGAAATTTCACCTGTTCGAACACGAGCCTTTGAACAGGTTCGAATGACATCGTTCGTTTGTGTTAAATCTTGACTTCACACCCTCTTGTGCGTAATTTCACTGTTTCAGATGGGTCATGCGAACAGTTCGCATGAGGTGTTCAACACCTTATTTTATTACAAAAAATGGACTCTCACACCACATTCACCTTTTTTTACCTATTCGGCTGACCTCAACCGAATATATTCGGTTGCCCATCCCCGAATCGGTGAAAACACGCACTCTACTTAATGGTATTTTTGAAATATTTGGAGTTAAAGAGTGTGAAAGAGTAGGAGGGGTGTGGGAAAAGCAAAACCCATAGGGGACATGTTAGCCCATTTGCTACTCTACCCTTAGTGAGCTACATTTTCCTGTTGAGTTGATCCGTTAAGTGTCCTATGTGTCACGTAATTTTTGTCGTTATTTTTCAACTAAGCCACATCAGCACTATTATGTCGTACAAAGTGAATACAAAGAAACAATCCTCAAAAATCAAACACAGAATGCCCTAAATATTATATTATTGTGAGTCTAGAAATTTTAATACTTCCTCATTATTTTTTATTGTCTATTCTTTTAGTCAATTTTATGACTATTTATTTGCCATTTTAGAAGTTTAAGAATATATTAACTACTTTTTTTTGCAATAGAATAATGAAAAATAAAGTGTGACCACCGACAAAAATGATAATTTTATTGAAAACAAAATTAAATGATTTTCTTAGTTATAGTAAAACAACCTTAAACATGTAAAAAGGAACATATGAAAAGGAAAAGCGGGATCCACAAACAGAGAGCAATATGAAAGTTCAAAGTTGAAATTCCCAATGAAACGATTAAAACCTCAAAACATGGTTAATTTAGAAATTCCCACGAGGGGTTCCATTCTAACAAACAACGACCACAATAGAATCTTCTAGCTCCATCATAGGTAAGCTAGTAAGGTAATGTAAGCCAATAATAACATAACTTACAAATTGAAACACCAATACAAACTTCTACACAAATAAATAATACCAAGATATTGATGCATGAGCTGTGACTATCCATCCAAGCATAAACATTACCATTAAATTCACTCCTTTTTTTTATTGATGCATGAGCTGTGACTATCCATCCAAGCATAAACATTACCATTAAATTCACTCCTTTTTGTTATTTTTCCTTCTCAAGGGAAATGATATATGAATGAATCCAAACTTCTTCCTCTGTGTTATGAACTGCTTTTGATCACTCCCATTAATCTCATTATTTGTTGGAACAGTTTGATCTTCCCTCATTGCTCTAAGCATTTCACTCAACGCAACCTTTGTTTCAGTGTGATTTTCCATCTCTTTTGTTGCACTATATTCTTCAGGAACCTGCTTTCTGCTGAGTAAATCTCTCATTGAAACTGAGGTTCTCATTGAGCTTCAGCTTTTCATAATTACCACTTTGATTGAACTTGTTGCGCTTCATAGCGCTACGCACTGCCCTACCCTTTAGATCATTTTCAGGAATCCATCTCCTTAGTGCCTCTTCAGCAGCAAGTTGCTTTCTGTTTGCAGTTTCAATACTGTTCAAAGCTTCTGTTAAGACTTGTTTGCTGTGTAGAACTTCTTCTGTTGCTTCTTCCAGTTTTCTCAAAATACTCAGTTTTGAAACACTTACTTCATCAATTTGAAACTTGGAATCTATTACCCTTTTCAAGATATACTCTTCAGGTATTTCAACCTTGGCATTTAGAGGAGAGTGTTCCCCTAATGTAAAAGCCACTTTCTGATGTTCCGGGATGCGAAATCCTGATGATATATTAATATTAGCACTAGATAGAGCCTTGATTTCGGCAAGAGCAACGGCTTCTGCTGCCATTGCAGCTTCTTCCATCTTTTAGCAGCAAACAACCTCATCTCAGCAGTCTTCATACTAAATCCATTCTCTACATACTCAGGTCCTTGCTTTGAAACCTCAGAGCTTCTTGGTTCAACCATTCCATTGTACTCTCCAGCATTAAATTTGAAACTATTCACAACATTTTTGGGAATTTGGAAAGTAAAATCATTTTCTACAGGAGCTGCTGGTGGCTTTGACCTGGATTCTTTTTTAGCCTCATTTTGAGCAGAGATCGCAGCAAACTTTGATGCCAGATTCTCGCGTGTCCTCTCCAGAAAAATTCTCTCCTTCTTCATCTTCTTATTTAAGTTTTCAACAGAAGATTGTATTGCCCCGAGATCATTTATAGTTTGACCAAGGTTCGTTTTAGCTTGCTTTAACTCCATTAAGAATGTATCAGGCAATGAATTAGTAGAGCAGGGTCTTGGACTTCGCAACATGTGTTGTTGATTGTGGACAGTATTTACATGCTTTTCAACAGGATCTCCAACCTTTTCACCCGAATTCACATCTTGAGTCGCAATACATTTCGATGCTTCAGATTGTAACTGCTGCTTTAATTTTTCCAGAATCGTTTTGGAAGCTCCCAGTTCTTCAAGTACATCAAGTGTTTCAAGTTCTTTCATTATCAAATCCTTCTCCAACTTTGCTGCTTGTTCCTCTATTTTCTTTATATCAAAATCTTCAATACTGTCCTGCTAATAACAATCTTCAACATCAGACATCAGAGAGTAAATTACAAATAAGTTTGAACAGATAACTATGTTATGTTAGACAAAATGCAAGGACAGTACGAGTAGGTGAAAATAACAAGGTTGTCCATTTCCAAGGACAGATGAAAATAGATATCATCTTCATAGTAAAAAAACTAGGCCAATTGTCTCAGTACTTGTTTTGTAATAACCCACAAGGGGACTAGGTATAACACTGTTATACCATATCAAGACCCGCCAACTAGCATACTACTTCTCAAAGGTAATTTGACTTTTGAATCAACATTTTATGTACTCTACTACCCTGCAATGCAATACAGTCTAAGGTATCAAGCAAGTCAGAAATTAGGCTGCTTTTGGATTAGTTTATGAACAACTAACTTAGTTGAGTTTATTTACCGGCATAAACAGTTGTCAGAGTGTTTGAGAAAGCTTATAGAAACAACTAACCGTAAGAGAGAAAAAGAATAGATTGATAACGTAAATTATTAACTAAGCCAATAACTGATAAGGGGAGTATACTACTGTTAGACCCACCAACCAGAACTTACAACTTCTTAAAGGTTATTTGAATCATAACATTTTATGTACCCTACTACCCTCCAATAAAGTCTGATATATCAAGCAAGTAAAAATTTGGCTGCACTTAGATTGGCTTATGAACAACTTAGCTGGACATATCTACCGGCACAAATACTACTAAGAGTGTTTGAAAGGGTTTATGAAAACAACTTATGATGTGTCGATAAGCTAATTTTGGATAGAAAGTCTAACTTATATGAAAACAATTTGACTGTAATTTCTCTTTTATTATAGAAATAGCCTATACGATAAGCACTTTTATGATAAATGCTTATCCTTAAGAGTTAGTTTATGAAGATTTTTACCCAAACAAATATAGTTGCAAAATCAACAAATCAAAACCAAACCAGAAAAATGTAAAAAGAAATATCAAAGCTCATCAGCTCATGAAATAAGATTTCATTGTCAGCAATGCTTGGACTCAGCAAGGGCAAGGGACTCATGAAATAAGATTTTTTTGCATCCCATATGCTTCCCATCATCTTGCAGCTCGGTGTTAAAATTCAGTTGTCAGAATCTCAGTTTTTGATCACTCTGCTACACTGTTTGGTTAAAAATATTGATTTTCATTTCATCCTTCCTTTGTATCTAACTGCAAATGTGTTCATATGTAACTAAATACTAAATTATAAATAATATATGTAAGTAAATAACATTAGAAAACATATCTTTGACCTGCTGCATCAATGTTAAATTGACAATGCACCCTTAAAATCTACATATATAACTCTAAAATGAAGAAGAAAAAAAAGATGAGAGGTGAAACTGTGAAAGAAAACTTACATAAGCTTCACCAAGCTTGTAAAGAGGAATCCAAGGTCCACTTCCTCCAAAACGAGTAACCGCTTCCTTAACAGACTCAAACGGTAACGACGTGTCAATTTCAGCTCTCGGACCAACCCGTCTTATCCCACCCGACCCGGTTTCCAACGACTCCGCCATCGCCACAGAGTGCGATAACGGAATTCAGAGAAGAAGTTATAATATGAAGCTTCAATGTCTGACTTTTTTGACGCACTCATCTCTGAAATTTATGGCAGTACCGAGGATGAAAAAAAGGAGAAGAAATGATGATGGTGCCGCGGGGCCGAGTCACGAACTCAGTCGAAAAAAGGATGGCGAGTTAGGGAATCGGGTCCACGGTACTGGAATTGAAGAGGTGAAAGCGGAAAAGAAGAAAAGAGAATGGTAGCGGAAAGCGCTTCTGAGGAGTGCTTTTCTAAAGTCAGTTGTTGAAATGTCATGGAATTTGTCCAATCAAGATGAAACACGTTGTCAATTTGGTTGAAGCCATTTTGGATTGTCTTCTTGGTAGAGATTCTCTTTGATTTTGAGCGTGATTTGCGGTTATGGGAAATGAAGTTCTTTTCAGTGCCTAGAAACGACGGCGTATTACACTTCCATGGGCTGTCAAATATTGAACTATTAGTCAATTTTGTCCTTAAAATTTCACGAAAATTCAATTTAGTCTTTGACATTTACAAAATATCATTAATTTAGTCCTTGATTTTTGCAAAATTGAAGGATTACATTGATATAACAGAGAGACTAGATTAAAACAAGGGTAAATAGTCATTTTGATACTGTAATGTGTGAGGCAGTGTAATTATAGTCATTGAATGTATCACAATTGCAAATACGTTTTTTTTTGTTTGTAATTTTCGTGACTAAATTGACCAAGAAACACATTTGAGGACCAAAATGACTAACAAAAAACACATTTGAGGATCAAAATGACTCACTAAAGAGACACTTAAGGATGTCTTTGCAATTTCGATACATTTATGGACTCTAATGACAATGCTTCACACATTCGGGGACCAAATGGTTGTTTACCGTTGAAACATGTTGCAAAAGTCATGGACTGAGTAGATATTTTCTAAATGTCAGAAATTAAATTGAATTTTTGTGAAATTCAAGAACCAAATTTGCTAATAACTCGCTAAGTTTTTTGTCTTGACATACAAACTTTGGAAATTGTTATCCCTCCTGCGCAACAAACAAGGATATAAGTGCTTAGCATACTCAATTTGAGTCGGCAATGAGGCTTATTTCTCTTGATGCAAACCTGCTCAGACGATCCATCTTCTAGGACACTAAGGATAGGTGAGTAAAACCATTTCCAAAGTTTTCCCTTGGCCTCAAGCATATTTCCCTTGGCCTCAAGCATACTCAATTTTCTTACGCAGGTAAATCCAAAATTTTCTTTTTAATACACAGACGATCCATTTTCTTACGCAGGTAAATCCAAAATTTTCTTTTTTTTTTAAATTTTTTTTTTAAAAAAAATTTGTGTATTAAATTTTTAAAATACGATACGAACGCTTTACGATTTAAATAACAATACGAAAGCGTTACGATACTACCTCTCAAAATCTAACATCTGCCTCTCAAAATCTGGCTACTGCTGATCTACAGCCATCTCTATGACTTTAGCTCTGGCTCTCTGGCGCCAGTCACACTCAGAAGCATGTCCAGCAACTTTGAGCCTCTCTAGAGTGTCCGGAGAAGGAGTAGCACTCCTATCGGACATACTGCTACTGCTAGACTCCCCAACATGATGTGGTCGTCGTCGGGTGCTGCTCCCGAAGACTCTGCCCGCGCTACACTTCTTGGTCGTCTACTCGCCACTGTTAAAAAATAGAAGGAAAATGAAAATAAAAAAAATTAATAATTAAAAAAGAAAAAAAGGGGGAATCCCAAATTTATCACTAAATCCGGAAAGAAATTCGGAATTACCTCAAACGTGAGGTAAATTCGGTTCACAATTGAGGTAAATCCGGAATGAACTTAGGACTTTATAGATAACGTTCCCCCTCTTTGATCTTTCTAGAGCTACCTATTACCCCCAAGGGAAATAAGGGCGAGAGACGACAATGATAAGAAATTAAAGTTCAATAACTTACTCTTCTTTTCTTGAGCAAAGAGCACCCCCTTCTCCACCAAAAACCCACACCTATTTTCAATGGTATTAAACTCGAACCGGTCATCGACCCGAGCAGGGTAGTGGGTCAGTGGGTCATTGGTCAGATCGGAGGGTCACTAATTGACCCGCATGACCCGCTATGAATAAAATTTATAGTAAAATAAATAATTATTCATACACAATAATATTCTAATTATTAAATATATAGAATCAAAAATTTATGGAATGTGATAAAAAATTATTAGATATTAAATAAGTAACATATATACATAATATTTAATAACACATATATAAGTTACATAATAAATGAATATATTAGTAGGTTAAAAGGGTTTTGTTTGAAGTAAAAAAAGAAACATATTCTAAGTATAATACATTTCACAACAATAACAACGTAATCAGGCAGCTCAGATGGATAATTTTCTCGGCAGGAGCTCCAAGGTGGTGGGTTCGATCCCCTTTATTCTCACTTTTGTTTCCGGCACCTTGCGAATTTAGCTGTGTCATAGCCGAGTTTGACCGAGTCAACACCGGGCCAATAACGCAATCCACGGGTCATTTGCAAGTCCGATCCAAATACCAAACCGAACCGAAGCAAGTTCCGCGTCGCGGGTTAACCGGGCCGACCGACCATGTCGGTCTGAGTTTAATAACACTGACTATTTTAATGACCCAACCCAAGAGGACGAAACCCAAATATCTAATAGATTATGTGACCTAATAAAAAACATCTAGAAACATATGAGTCACCATTTTATCTCTTATGAGTCACCTTTTTATATTCATTTATTTTGTCTTTTTGTTAGTTAATCTAGAAGGTTCTTTAGTGGGGTGAGTCACCATTTTCTAGCATCTATATATGTACTCTCAATCATTTGAATGAGATCATGAAATCAATAAAAAAGAAAGTTTAGTGTAGTTTTTATCTTTACTTATAATCCTATGCAGCTGAGTGCTGGATTTGGCGCCAAGCTTGCAGGGGTATTTTCGTAATTTTAAATGCAATTTTTGGTTAGTGTGTGGGCAGTTTTTCTGTGGATCCTATTGGCTTGCCTCTTATTTGTCCAATCACTACACCCACTCTCTCTCTCTGAACAAGTGAAACTTGTTTCATTCATTCTCTCTCCTTTTCTTTCCCTTTTCTTCTCTCTTTTCTCGTCTCTCACTTCTCACTCACTCCATTCTCTCATCCGCTCCCGTCACCACCGCCGCCTAACTTTCCTCCTCTCTTCCCCCACTCTCTCTTTCTCTCACCCCCTCGTTACCTCCACACTCTCACTCTTTCCCAAAAGACCCTCCTCATTGCACGCCACCTCCTTTCCTCTCTCCACCTCCTCACCCGCCACCTCAAACCTCTTCCACCGCCTATATCCACCGCCATGAGGGAACGAGAACTCGACGCGGTGTTGCTCCTTCTCCCCTGCTCTGCGAAACACATAAACACAACCTGAAGCTCTCGAAGCACCGTTTTCAAGTTGGAGGGTGAATTTGAGCAAGCTTTTTAGCGATACATTGTTCACGTTTTCTTGTTCTTTTGCACCACCGATTGGGGTTTGTGTTAGGTCTATATTGATTCTGTTTGTTGAGACGGTGAGTCGGTGTTGGAAACTAGTGGGTGTTTTGGGCTGTGTAGGTGGTGATGGGGAAAAAGGACGTAGGTGAGGTTGCGGCGCCGGCGACGACGGTGGTTTCTTTGCCGGCGGTGGAAGCAAAGATGGGTGACATTTCATTATACACAGAGGCAAATAATGGGATTGAAATCCCTAATAGCTGCAAGGGAGTGAAAGAAGAAACAATGGCAAAAATAAAGAGAAGAAGAAAGAAAGAGAGAGGGAGAAATGGAGGTTACGAGAGATGAGGGAAATGGCGGCGATCAGGTGGAGGAGGTTTCATAAACAATATGTATGTATATATATAAATATACTTGAATATATTTTAGGATTCTATTTTGTTATTTGATCTATCTCAGGAAGGGGTTTCATAAACAATCCATTAAGGATTTGCCAAATGCATTAATTTAAGATTTAAGTTTTATTATTATTGGCCTTTGACAAGTTTAACTATTCAACCATTTCAACTTTGCAGGATCAAATCACTAGACTTAATAAAGAAAACGGCTCATTAAAACAGAATATGGAGGCTACAAGTCCTGCATCTGCAAATGGCACTCACAAAGTCAACGTAATCCTATACTCAAATTCAAACTTTACTCTGAAGAATTTAATGTGGTTACTGAAAATTTCAACCCGTGCTTATGTCCTCCATCCTTTTATCTCTTTTAGTTAATATTTTTCTTATGAAATTTAAATAGTGATTTACAATGAGAATGCCATATGCATTGTTATTATGTCTTAGTATGAACATGGTTTTTCAAAACTCATGCTTCACATTTTCTCAGTTGGAAAAATGTCACTACCTTGTACAATCGTTATAGTTATTAATTTTTATTCTGATACATAGGTAGACCATACTTTACCATGCAATATACATAGTATGTCAAAGGGATTCTCGATTTTCTTGTTGACAGTTGGAATTTTTTCTTTCAAAGTGTGTTTTCCATGCAATGTGGTTATTGAACGCCCTATATTTTTCTAGGCGATTGGATTAGAACATAGGCAAAATCCTCGATTGACTATTTATACAAACTTTTCTACTTCTATGATTAATTTTCTAAAATGTTCTTAATTAGTGTTTACAAGTATGGATTTGAGTTAAACTTATACTTGGATTTTTTTGGTCATTATGTTACTTCCATTGAGAATAAATTGTTTTACTGATCTTAATTGTATTTTTTTGACAGGCGCATTGTGATAAAACTACTTATAACTTATTTCCGAGAGAAACCACAAAGAAAGAGGTGTGGAAGTCTTCTAATTGTGGTTGCTTTAGATGCATTTTTCAAAGTGAGAGCCATTTCCTTTATTTTGTCTGTAATAATCATAGCCTCTCTTGTGTGTATGCCTGTGTGTCTTTTTGGGGGAGGGAGGGGGGTTTGATGGAGACGGTTTTTATACTATCTTCTGAGTTGAATTATGATTGTTAGGTTTTGTGCAATAAAATTAGTACTTGGTTAGATTAGGTTCATGAGGAAATAGGATAACCATGCTAGGTAGAGTTCTAACAAGGTGCATTGTTGATATTATTAAGAGCCTGTGAACTAGTGAAGGTTCTAAAATTATGTTCTCCATCTTCATATGTATCCTCTGGTAGTATGTTATGCTTCCTTCGCTTAAGTTGTGGTCTTTTATCTGGTCTATATGTTATATTGTTCAAATTGATCTTTTTCATTAAGTTTTTTTTTTTTTTAATGTTGGGACAGGTTTTGTACCTAATGGTTCGCATGCTCGGATTCTCTAATGAGGACAAGCAAAGAATAGGCCTTGCTCAACAAGGTCCAGGAAAAGGTGTTGTCCGTGGTGTTCTTGGGTTGCCTGGCCGGCTGGTTGGTGGTATATTAGGAGGAAGTTCAACAGAAACATCTGCAAATGTGGGATCTGATAACCAGGTTATATCTTCTCCTCTGGTATTAGTACGTTTACCTCTTTGGTGCATTTGTTCGTTTTTTCTGTAGGATTTACTTTTGAGAGTAAAGTGCAGAAGAGAATATTATGTCAAAGTTTTTGCTTTCACCTGAATCTTGTCTTTCTTTTTCTTTCCCAATTATGTCAATGATATGTATGCCTAAAACTGATTGTTGCATTTAACACATTTTACTTTGACGTCGAATTTTGGCATCATGAATAAGATAAGTACTTTCCCCTTTCACCCTTTGCGGATATATGTGGGTTGATTTTCTTCTCAAGGAAACGGAAGAAAGAGAAAAGAGGAAATGGCGGGAAGTACAGTGTGAATCCAAGGGTGATTCAAGTGATAAAAGTCCAAATTCTAATCTCGCTTCTCCACCACTTTCCAATCGGAGGTTTAGCAATCGAAGTGCATCCATTAATTCACCTACTTATCGTAACACCACCCCTCCTCTCGTGGATATTTTCAGTGCTTACGCATAGAAGATCAAGTTTTTGTCTAATGTGTTTGTATATATGTCCGGATTACGCAATGGTCGGTATCAAATTTTTTAGGCAATACAAATTGAACATCTATTAATATTAAGCATATTTGAGTTTTTAATTGATTTATTGAATAGCTCAAATTTTGTCATCCTAATTAAACAAATGGAAGCTACCACAACTAAAGTAATCCAAGGCTAGGTATGGGAAAAGGATGAAGGAAATGTCCTCCTACTTGAAGGAGGTACATTTTTGTTGTCTCTTACTTTTGCTTTCTTCTATTACATTTGCTTTATCACATAACAACACATTACACGGGATTGTATAATTTATGTCGAAAAGAAATTGTAAACATGTAATTGAGTTTCAAATTCGTGTCTTTGATTGTGGAGTTTTTGGTCGCTTTACATCATATAGCTATGAATTGAAGAACCTTGAAGATGCTTAAAAAAAAGGGTTTTCAACTTGACCATGTTATGTTTTACCCAATGCCATTAATCTAATCTTACTGTGTTTCCTCTTTGAACAGTCCAAATGGGCTCAAGTACAAAATCTTTGTTTTGAAAGGTTTTACAAAATGGAGAATGTATCAATTTATTTTCCCTTATTGTTGAACACCTAGCATAGGCTCTCGTGAATTAGGATTTTGCAAAATATGTAATGCTTTCCTCTTCATTCCTATTTGTTTATGGGTGCGTATGTATATGATGGTAAGAGGCAAAAATTAGTTGGTTGGGTAATAGCATTCATTTGCTTAGGGGTGTATCATAGAACTTGCAGACAAGCACTTTTGACATCTTCACCTACAACAATACTAAATGTTCATGGAGAGCATGACAATTCTATTGTTATTATCCTTGATTTTTTTGTTTACTTTTGATTTGCTCAAGGTAATACTAATGGATTTGATGATGGGTTGAACATACTAATTTTAGTTTTAACACTAGACAAACCTCTTTAGATTGGGAACTCTTTTTTTTTTTTTTTTCCAGTAATTCTAACTTCATTTTTCCTTTTCTTTGTTCTTAATTATGCTACTTCATTACTAACTTCATAATTATGCTACTTTATTACTAACTTGACTTGTAATTCTAACTTCATTTTTCCTTTTGTTGTTCTTATTGTCTCCTACCTTAACTCTAACTTGATCTAACTATATATTGACTTGTGATTTTACCTCTTGCATCATCTAACTATTTAATTCATTACTAACTTAACTTCTAACTTCATTTTTTCTTTTGTTGCTCTTATTGTCTCCTGGCTTAATTCTAACATAATCTAACTATTTATTTACTTGTGATTTTCACTCTTACATAATCTAACTATATATTGACTTGTGTTTTTAACTCTTGCATTATCTACTTATTTACTTCATTACTAACTTGACTTCTAATTCTAACTTCATCTATTCTTTTGTTGTTCTTAATTATTTTCTCTTACCTTAGCTCTAACATAATCTAACTATCTATTGACTTGTGATTTATCTCTTGCATAATCTAACTATTAACCTCATTACTAGCTTGCCTTTTAATTTTAATTTCATTTTTTCCTTTTTGTTATTTTTACTGTCTTGAATTGTTTTTTTCTCTTTTCACTCCTAACTCTTCCTTAACCTAACTTACTCACTCATGCATGTATATTTATATATATTTACATACATATGTTAGCTCCTATAGTTTCTTATATATATGGATGTTGAACTAGGATATGATAATTACTAATATTTAGTAGTATCAATAACTTTGGTTTTGTAATCCTATTGTACAATCTAAAGGTGTTAATTGTGTTGGTTGTTTCGTTATTACTATCTAAAGGTGTTAATTCCGTTGTTAGTTTCACTAATACTAGCGCCTCCGTGCATCGCACGGGCGTGAGGCTAGTTTTGTTAAAGGATGCACTCTCCCCTCGAAAGGAACTTTTATTTTCTGTCATTGTGTTTTGAAGGTTTACCCATTTTTGGGTACCTTACACCTATACACCTCTCTTATTGTCCAAATTTGGAAATCCCTACGGCCACAAACGTAAAACAATCTCGAAAAAAGATGAGCTGACACTCCATGGCCCAAACTTGAAAAAACAGAATTAGTGACCAAAATTAGAGAAAAAAATCTATAATTTGAACGTGAATCGGAGATAGAATTCAAGTTTCTCGTCTCTAAACCTTCATCGATAATTTATTTTTTCTAGTAATGTCAACCACACATTCTTTCTGAAGGAGACTTAAGAACCATTCCCCACCTTTTATCTCTAGACTCTACAAATTGATATGAATGAGAGTCCTTCCATATATACCCATACATATCCTTCCACCAGAACGAAGAGAGAGCTTATGGTATTGAACACTAAAATTTGAACTTCCACCATCTTCAACCCCTATAATTAGCATCCAAAAGATCCCACCAAAAAGCCTCTTATCAACCAAGAGCCCCCCTTGACACTATAACCAAATAGACTAAAGTTAAGCAATATAGCTAGAGGTTCTTAACACATAAGTCCAATATCCTTAACACCTAGCTAGAAGTAACTAGGAAGACATGCATTTTTTGTCCTTTAGAAAAACAATTGGCGTGGGAGATGAGAAGGGGGAATTCGAGCGTTGCGGGTTCATACTCTTTCTCTCGATGTCCACACAACATTTACCTGTCGTTTACCATTAGGGTTATGCTCTCGGGACTAGAAGGCGTGCATTAATAAGGCTCAAGACTATGGTTACTTTAAACCCTTTTCAAGATTTGAATTTTCAAATAGATGTTAGTTGATACTCCCTCCGTCCCAAAATATAAGGTCACATTCCACTTTTCACAGTTATTAAGAAAAGTTGTTGGTGTAATTAATATGTCAAAATTTTGTGTGACTATTACTAAATTACTCTAATATTTTTTTTTTGATATTAAATTACTCTAATATTTAATGGTAACTTTTCATATACCAACACAACTTAATACCATTAATAAAGATATATTTGGAAAAAGAGTAATAAATGTATCTAGAGTAAGCTACCAATTGGTTATGTGAAATATAACATTGATGCAGGTTTTATGGGAGATGGTGGTGGCCTTGAGATAGTATTTGCTTAAGGGACGTAAATGTTCAATTTCTTATGACTAGGAATTATTAGGTCTACTCACTTTTTACAATGAAGGTGAGACTTTAAACTGTATAAAGGAATTGTCTTTCCCTAATGTCATTCTTGAGATGGATTACAATATTGGTCCTTAAAAGTCTCACACCAGACGTGATATGACCTAAAAAAGAGTTTATAAGTGAGAGACATCTTTCGCCTTATAAGCTGATTTTGTAAGGTTGAGTTAGACCAAAATCGCATTCTAAGATTGGTGGGCGATGTAAACTCCAACAACAAGTTTAATGTTTCATAATGTGGTTCAATTATTATTGATTGTAGGAACCATTTTTTTTAAGATAAATATATGCTTCCATTAAAAAGAACTTAGCAAAATTGTTGTTGTCAAAAGACAAGTTAATTAATATGGTCGCTCATGCCCTGTATGGGTAGTTATAAAATCATAATTGAGTCCTATAATCATTGTTGGCTATTTTTGAAGTGTTTAATGAAATAACATAATCCTTATTAACTAAGAAAAAAGACTCTTGGTCTTTTTTGGTTCGTGTCATTGCTGGCTATCCACAGAGTTAGCGGTAGATCTAGAAATTTCAATAGTGGGGGAAGAAATATAGTCTATAATATTATTAATAAAAAGTATATTATAAAATGATTATTATAATTTTATTAATCCAAGGGGTGTAATATGGTGGTGGTGGTGGTAGAGGTGAATATGGAAAGGGGTTTGTGTAGAGAGAGACAGTTGGAGAGAGAGAGGGGGGATGGTTAGAGAGAGGGAGGGAGAGAGGAGTGAGGGTGGAAGTTAATTTTGTGGTGGTAGTGGTGGTGGAGGTGAAATATGGGAATAGGGTTTGTGGAGAGAGAGAGAGAGAGAGAGAAGTATGAGGATGAGAGGAGCTATGATATGGTGGTGGCAGTGGTGGTGGTGGTGGTGGTGGTGAAGGGTGTCTTAGAATGTGGTTAAGGCCTAACTCAACCCCACAAAACCGGCTTGTAAGGTGAGGGATGCCTCCCACTTATAAGCTCTTTAGAGACCATATCTCTAGTCAATGTGGGACTTGGGTTTTTCCTAATACACCCCTTCACGCCAGCACTATTAGGCTTGGTGCGTGGATAATAATGGTGGGTGGCCCGAATTAAGGATCTAGGATAGACTCTGATACCATCTTAGAATGTGGTTAATTAAAGCCTAACTCAACCCCACAAAACCGGCTTGTAAGGTGAGGGATGCCTCCCACTTATAAGCTCTTTAGAGACCATATCTCTACTCAATGGGGGACTTGGGTTTTTCCCAATAGGGTGGGTTTGGGTAGAGAGACAGGAGAGTAAGAGAGAAAGAGAGTAAAGTGTGAGAAATGGAGAAGTGTGGTTTAGGGAAGAAGAGAGAAGAGGAGAGAAAAAGTGAGAGAAGAGAGAATAAGAGGAAATGAGAGTGACTAAGTCATATATAAAAAAACTTAAAATTAGCGAGGGAGATTCCCTTGCTAATTACCTCGTAATCCGTGTTTTTTTCTTCAAAATCCCGCTTAAAATTAGCGAGGGAAATTCCTTTGCAATTTTTTTTGCGGCGGATATTATTTCCCTCACTAAATTCCGTCGTTAATACTCCTTTTTTTTGTAGTGGTGGATTGCAAGACCGTGGTGGGTAACGTCAACTCCAACAAACTTAATGTTTCATAATATGGTTCAATTATTACTGATTGTTGGAACGATCTTTATTTCTTGAAGTTAAAGATATGCTTTCATTAAATAGAACTTAGCAAAAGAGACCAGCTAATATGGTCGCTCATGCCCTTACACGACGGGTAGCTATAAATTCATAATTAAGTCTTGTAATCACTGCTGGCTATTTTTAGAGTGTTTAATGAAATAACATAATCCTTATTAAGTAAGAAAAAATACTCTTAGTCTTTTCTGGTTCGGACCATTATTGACTATGCACAGACTTATAGTGGCGGATCCAAAAATTTTCAATATTAGGGGCAGAAATATAACACTCAAGGAACAAGTGCGCGAGATGATAACTTCACACCAGTTGTGTCCAAGACGAACAAGAAGAAGCTGAGGGAAACAAATAAATCGGTCGTCGGATATAACACTCGCTCAAAGGCAAATTTTGCCTCTGTTTCCTTTCGATCTCTCAATTGTATTTTAGTCTTTTGTTTAGGATGAATTGTTTTAGGGGCCTCCAAGTAAGGGTTCCATATTGTTGTTTGACTTTATTTTCTTTTCCTGCCAAATGTATTGGTTTAGTCCCTTATTTCTTTTTTTCCTTTTTTAATATAATTAGGGAGAATTACTCTTTTTCCTTCTTGATGTTTCTTAACATCAGAAGGTTATGATGAGTCTTCTTCCCTTCTCTTTGCCCAAAAAAAAATAGTCTATAATATTTTTGAAGAAAAAATATTATTAGTTTTTACAGTTTACGTAATTTCATGACAAAAAATTTAAAATACCTAAATTCTACAAATTAGACAGAAAAAAAAAAGAAAAATTAATAATAAAATATTCTCTATTTTATCGATCTCTTGTGAATTTCTATGATATTATTTCAAAAATTTATCATGAGAGGGCAACACCTATTTTTTTTTTGTGGGGTCAAAAGAAAATTATTATGTATATTACTAAGTAAAATAGTTTTTTAAGTGGGCGCAACTACCCCCAATACCACCAACGTAGATTCGTCTATGTACGAAGTGTGTTCTAACGTTTTCAACCAAAGACTAATCTCCGCTCATGTTTAGGATCAAATTTTGTACTGACTAACACCGAATTTGTCTATTTGATTAAAATAAGGAGTTCCATAGCTCAAATAGTTGGCCTACATGAAGTACATATATAGTTGAAATATGAAGGTGGGGTGTTATGGGATTTGGTGAGAAGAAGGTTATTGGAGGTTGGGGAATAGAGAACAATGGTGAGAGTGATAAGCCTAAAGATACGGGTCAAACAAGAACAGAGATGGTTCCACTTCTCACTTCCTTTGAGTTTAAGCATTCCCTTTTACGAACTTCAATACTCACCCCTTGCAATTACACTCCTCCTCTCTGTCACCTTTCCCTCTCTTTCACCACCCACTTTGACATAACATAATACTATTCATTTCATTCCAATAAATATATTCATGCAAACCAACTGAACGGTTCAACTGGTTAAACCATGAACGGAAACCGTCGTGACCGAATGATTGAACCATGGTTTGATGTCCCCTCCGGCTTTAAAAACATTGATCTTTAGTTAAGAAGTTTACTACTGTGTGTTAGGTTAGAAAAACCATATTACAGTTGGTGAAATTAACTAACTGATATATTTTAAATGTCAAATGGATTTCTCATTTCTACTATATATCAAAGCTTGGGTAATTAAGATGTCTCTAATCAGCTTACATAACAAAAATAATTATCTGCTAAATAACAGATAACAGATCAGCAACTTACCTTGAAAGGTGTCCAACCTCCATTGGAGTGATACATAATATTGAGTCATTTTCAACTTGCTTAAGTTAAAATTTCTAACCAATTTCTTATTCATCAATATATGAATCTCTTCATTTTCTATATCTGTATTCATTTTACTTGCAAGGACAAAGAAGATGGTAACTATAGCTTATCCCAAGATAAATACAAATACAATGAAGTTTTCTTTAACATGATCAATTTCTCGATACATATATATATAAGTACAAAAAAAAAACTAGAAAATTTATAAACCTACCCTCAATAAGAAGCAAGAACCACATGCATGGCGGCAAAGGAATCAGAAAAGGTGATTAACAAAGTCAAGCACATTTAAGAACTCACACGTTACCTTCCAAGCAGTCAGACAATATATTCTCCACATTCTCTCTCTCTCTCTCTCTCTCTCTCTCTCTCTTCCAATTTCTCCATGAACATCTCAGTTCACACACACTAGAGCAACTTTACTGGTAAAATCAGGTTCAATTCAAACAGTAGCTTTAAACACACTTTCATTCCTTTGTCACACTTTCTTTTTCTATACAATATATTCCATTATTTACCATTAATTTCTTTCAAATTAAATTAAATATATAGCTGGAGTGCTATTTTGTCCTTGAATACCTTGCCTTTTAAGCACACTAATATTTTCTTTCTTCTATACCCTTTTGGAACTCTAGCATTTCTCTACTGCTACTTTTTTCTCTCTCTCTATAATTTCCTACTTACATATTCAGAAGAGAGCATGCATGAATGTCCACAGAAAGGTAAGAAAAATTATTAATCTCTCTTCTTAGCAATCTTTTTAACTAGTATATATACTTTTATGATTTAATTATATATGTTGACCAATGTTCAAATTTAATTAACATTATATTATGTATATATAGGGAAAGATTTGAAGTGATAAGCAAGAAGATAAAGAGGGAAGGAGATGGTTCTTCTTCACAAACAGGAAAAAGACACATGTTAGGACCTCCTGGAACATTAAATACTACTACTCCTTGTGCTGCATGTAAGCTATTGAGAAGAAGGTGTGCCCAAGAATGCCCTTTTTCTCCATATTTCTCACCACATGAACCTCACAAATTTGCTTCTGTTCACAAAGTCTTTGGTGCTAGCAATGTCTCTAAGATGCTCATGGTAAAACCTTATCTCATTTTAATTATTTATTAATTATACGAAGAAGTTGAATTTAGCAATTAACAATTTGAAATTAAATTAGGGATAAATTTTATTTTTTCACATACTTTTTCTCGCTGCCATGAAACCGCCGATATTTCCGATAAACTTTAATCGCCAGAATGATATTGGTTATCTGGCGTTGACATTACCGACGGTTTT
This sequence comes from Oxytropis ochrocephala, assembly GCA_020916435.1. NCBI lineage: Eukaryota > Viridiplantae > Streptophyta > Magnoliopsida > Fabales > Fabaceae > Oxytropis > Oxytropis ochrocephala. Next base: position 112,445,000 of record CM037092.1, on the reverse strand, counting down.
GGCCGCAAATAATTTCCGGCGAGGCATTTTTGACGCCCAAAACTATCGGTATGGAGATTTTTAAAAAAAAATAAAAAATTCGGCCGCTAGAACCGCCAATAACGATGGCAGAGAGTGACGTTTTAGGAAGACCGGCCCCATGAATTTTTTATGGTTTTTCCCCGGCGGCCCGACCCCAGTAATACAAAAGTGTCGAATTCTAGCAGTTTTTGTATTTCCAATGGTTTGGCAGCCGGTAACACCATGTTTTTCTTGTGGTTAGTACTAGTAGAAACATTGAAAAATTAGAGATTGAAAAAATAAAATTTATCTCTAATTTTATCCTATTTTATACTTTGATAACGAGTAAGACATGAATTTTACCTATTTCCATATATAGCTCTCTCACCTATTTTTTTAGTAGTGTAGTAGGGATATATGCGGTGGCGGACCCAAGTGTTCTTGAGGGGGTTCTTTTGAACCCCTAAAGAAAATGTTATTTTTACACCTATATAATTTGTTTTGAACCCTTGAAAATTTAAATTTACACTAATATTCTTAATTTTGTATCAAATTGCACCTAATATATAATTTTGAACTCACTAATCCCGGTTTCTGGGTCCGCCACTGGATATATGCATTCCGCTTGATTGCGAGGCAAGGGTAACTTAACTTTTATGGATGAACTTTTTATTTTTGATTTTAAGAAGTAACATTTGTAATATGATGTTGTGTTTTATAGGAGGTACCTGAGTGTCAAAGAGCTGATGCAGCAAACAGTCTAGTATATGAAGCAAATGTGAGGCTAAGAGATCCAGTTTATGGATGCATGGGTGCAATTTCATCTTTACAACAACAAGTTCAATCTTTATTAGCTGAACTTAATGCTGTAAGAGAAGAAATACATAAATTCAAACTTGGTGAAGCTAACATGATATCATCCTCTTCTTCTCATCTTTTGCTTCCTTCTTCTTCAGAAGCTGTTTCAATTGCTGCTCCTCCACCTCCAACACTTCCAATGCTTCCTCTTCCTTCAACTTCTTCTATTTACAATCCTCAGCAAACACCTAATAATTATAGCTCTATTTCTAGTGATCATATTTCCTATTTTGATTAAATTTGGAAGCAAAATTGCAATAATAATATTAATAAATTATAATTCCATTAATAATTTAAGAACATGAGATTAATATTAATTAGTTGTTTATTTGATGTATGGTTAGTTTATGTTTATGCCAAAGATTTTTCCCATATATATTGTTGGACATTTGGTTAATTAAATGTTTATTATATCTTCCAATATTCCTTTCATGTTGAAATACCACTTGCTGTGACTCAATAGATCAATTTATCATTGGCACTAAAAATGTATTTTTTTCTTTTATACATTACTATGATTAACTGAATGATTGGCTTCATTAACATAAATGAATCTAGAGTTACAAGGCTGATCTACTATATAGATCAGTAAAAATACAAATATAACAAACAGAACAAAATAACAATATTCCCTTAGAAACAAACAAAATAACTATTCAGGTTTAGATTCTAATATATATATATATATATATATATATATATATATATATATATATATATATATATATATATATATATATATATAAACTCTAAGCTCAAAGTGCAGTGGTTCACACGTACTTCATCTAAAGGATTGACTTTGTTAAGACTTAGTTCGATCTTCTGTAATGAAACAAATTAGAACCACACTTTACTTAACTCCCGATCAAATTTTGTATTATTCAAGGCCCAGTTCCAGTTACCCTAGACACCAGAGTCGGGTTAAAGACCTATGTACCAAAAAGATTCTAATATAGATTTTAGCATCAATAGGACTCCCTGTATGTTTTACACATGCAAGTTTCATTCTCACACATAATTAGTGTTAAAAGTTGAAAGTTAGCAAATGTCTATAACTAAAGATTTGCTAACTTACAATCACTTAAGTTTTAGTTGATATAAGTTAGCAAATTATAACTAAAGATTTGTCAAATACACTTAAAAGTGAGTGAGTGTCATGATTGCTTAGAACTAGTGGCATCTTCCTGGCATTGACATAACCTTACCATCTTTCTTTGTCTTTGGTCGTTCCTTTCTTATTTTGACATTGAAGCAATATATATATATATATATATATATATATATATATATATATATATATATATATATATATATATATATATATATATATATATATATATATATATATATATAATTAACATATTTTGGTCTCCTCCATTACTAGGAAAAGGAAAAGATCGAAGAAGTAAAACTGAATTGTGAATTTTGATTGGTGTATTGATCATGAGTTGTGTAAGATTTCACTGCATATCTTTTTATTCTCGAACTTATAATCAATGCATGTGAGGAAGAATGCGAAGAGGGAATTCCAATATTCAAGCTATTCGTAAAGCATGCATACTTGGATCTCACTCAACTCTTTTTGCTAATGCCGATATCATATAAAGACTAATACTAATATTCATAATACATTGATTGTATCAACAAGTTGGGGTGATCAGATTTATAGGTATTAGAGTGAAACGTAACTTACTTGAAATTGAAAGTAAAATGGGTCAATTAAAAAAAATGAAAAGCACAAACTTCAATTTTAAAAATAGGCGATTGCTTTTCCCACGCCCCTCCTACTCAAAACACACCCCACAAGGGTGTGAAATGACCAAAAGACCAGCCAAAATCTCTTTTTTTTCACGAAATTTTCACCTGTTCGAACACGGGCCTTCGAACAGGTTCGAACGATATCGTTCGAGTGCGTTAAATCTTGACTTCACACCCTCTTGTGTGCAATTTCACCTGTTCGAATGGAGTCACTCGAACCAGTTCGAACAATGTCATCCGAACATGTTCGGACTAAGTCATCCGAACAACCAAAAGTTGGTTGCTTCTATCTTGTGCTTTCCTAATGCAAAGTAATGGTGACTGCATTGTTTATAGTAATTTATATGAAGGGAATCAAATAAGAAGGGACATCCATGCAGGAGGACATGTGTTAATGCACGTGTCTCTTGACCAATTGGTGTTGTCTGAGATGGGAAGGAAGGAAAGCAAAGTGATAATAGGGTCAAAGCCCATACTTATATGGTGACTGATGTGTTAAATGAGACTGAAATAATTTAAATGGATTATATAAACAAGTGTTGACTCACGTGATGAACTTCAAAAGGAAAGTGATGTGTGCTTTTCAATACACACATCATATCTCTTAACCAATTTAGTAATAGGAGTAATGTTTTTTATTTGTTTGTATTTTTGTATTGTGATTATCATATAACTGATAAGCATTATATATGTCTGCTATGTTTGGATGAAACAGTTCGAATCCGTTCGGATGACATTGTCCGAACGGGTTAAAAACACTGCGTAGAGGAGGTTTCCACGTGAAGGTAATTTTGGAATATTTTAGGTTTAGGGGTGTGCGCTGAGTAGGGAGGGGTGTGGGAAAAGTAATGGCCTAAAAATATTGGGCCATTGAGTTAGCCCATTACCACAATAATTTTTTGAGTTGCGTAAAAAAAACGGCTCCTACTTCTTACCACCCCAGCTACTCAGTGCATACCTACAAGACGCGTAAAACGACAAAAGTACCTTAATGAAACACGTACGTTGTTTTTTTGGGGGATAACGATAGTTCGGTAGTTAAGCACCAAACCAGTTTGGGGAATAACCATCGAGTATGTTACCTTCGGAGACACCCCCAAATTTGTCCTACTCAGATTCAGACCTAATTCTACCGAACCGGTTCAGACCTAATTTACCGAACCGATTCAAACCTAATTTACCGAACCACTCAGATTTCAGGAAAAAAAAAAGAAAGGGCATTTTAAGAATATTCGGGTGTTGGTGTACACCGATTAGCGGGTGGGTTGTAAGAAGTATGAGCCAAAAAAAATTGGGCTCATATTTTTTGGCCCAACCCACCTATACATCAATAGGGTGTGAATAACGATGTGCTGCAATATGGTTATTGGGTCTTTGGGGCAAAAGCTATTTTGGCGGAGCTAACCCAGTCCGAAACTCACAATAAACCACTACTAAATAAGTATCTATTGTAGCATAATAATCAAATGCGGAAGACGAGCGCGAGAGCGCCTGTCTTCCGCTAGTATATTTAATATAATATAAATATATATATATATATATAAATAAATATATAATATTTATAGGTGGTGGTGGTGGTGGTCGGCGGCGGAGCACCGGCGGCGCTCCAGTGGGAATATTATAATATATATATATATATATATAATATTTTAAGTTTTTTTTTTGGTCAAAAAAATTTTGGAATTTTTTTTAAAAAAAATTATTGAAAATCTGATCTATATTTTTTTTTAGTTTTACAAATTATTTTATTTTAGATTTTAGTGTTTAAAAAAATATTTTATAATTATCCAATGGATTATGATTTAGTATTTATTGTAATCCATTGGATGGATCACACCCATCCACAAACTCAAATGGATAGATCCAATCCAATCCATTAATTTTTTTTTTGTAATGGATGGATAGGATGGATATCCAATGGATAAATAGACTAAATTGACACCTCTAGTTTAGTCCTAGATTGGCATATGTTGTCGAGTTAATAGCTATTTTAGTCCCTCAAATTTTACAAAAAGTTCAGTTTAGTTCATGACATTAGCGGTATTCCTACTTAGTCCTTGACTCTTGTAAACGTTATCCGACTTAGTCAATCTATCAACTTTTGTCAATTAACAGTTTTAACGATGCTGACATGTATAGTTTTATGCTTATGTGGCTTAAACGACAGTTTTCACATCGCTGGACTAAATTGGGGGACTAATTACTTATAAATTTGGGGGGACTAAATTGATACTTTAAGAAAAATATTCAGTTTCTTCCTAAACTTTCTTCATATTTTTCCTACTTCTCTTGTGTTCTGCTACTCCCTCCATGCCCCTAGATGAAGAACATGGGTGTTAGTTCTCGTTTTAGCATTGTATAGCTTTCTAATTTGTTGTAATTTTTTTGGACTTCATATGGGGGAAAACTTTGTAACATAAATTTTTACTAGGAAGAAGAAAATTTATGAGTATGTCAACGACAACAATTAATGGGTGAAAAAAAAAAGAAGAAGAATTGGAGGAAATTTATAGCTTTTACAACTTAGTAGAGTTCAAGATTAAACTGAAATATAAGGAGAGTGTTAAGAGTTTAACATCAGATGTGATATAACCTGAAAAAGAGTTTATAAGTGGGTGAAATCACCCACCTTACAAGCCGGTTTTATAGGGTTGAGTTAGGCTTTAACCACATTCTAAGAAAGAGTTTAACATTACATAGAAATAGAACCACTCTAAAGAGAGTTTCCTCCTTAAACAAAAATATAGGGAGAGTTGGCATTACATATAAACTAGAATCAATTTGATCCTTGACTTTTAAACTTAATATCCATTATGTCCCTTACTTTCACAATTTTACAAACATCACATAAAATAAAATCAACCATTATAAAGCTTTTTCTGCTTAAACATTTTCAGTTGAAGAAGAAAAAAAATACAAAGCAAGACATAGTAACTAAGAATTGAAATTTGAAAGCACGCGACACAACTGCTAAAATACAAACAAAACTTATTAAAAAAGATACATAGTTCTCTTTAGGTTAGTTAATTGGCCCTCCTACAATTCTTTCTTATCTCTCCACTAGAACCAGTGAGGGGACTTATATCTCCCATCTTGATCATGGCGGTTGCAAAATCAGAGGAAAAAGAGCTCGGGTTAGTGTTGTACTCACGTACTATGGAGTCTGTCGATCCACCATTGAAGAGTTGTTGGTCAGAGTGAAGGAGTCCCTTGTTGTTAACTAGGTTGTTGAAGTAGTGGTTGTCGAAGGATGTTGGTGTTTGAAGATCAAGAGGTGCAAGGTTGTTGTCCTCCCCCCTGACGCCCTAGGGCACACAGATTGCCTCGTGCGAGCAAGTGATGTGTCTATGTTGGTCTCGCTGTAGATGTGAGCTCTAAAATTTGTGCACCTTGCTTGTCCAATTGTGTGACCCCCTAGTGTATAACAAAAAATTACCCAATCAATTGTAATTATCCTTAATTATAATCAATGGAAATGATGTATTCTTAATTATAGTCAATGTTACATACCAGATAGTGCAACCAAGTCCTTGGTGGAAAGTCCAAGAGCACTGAACCTTGAGATGAGTTGGTTGAGGTTTGAAGTTGGTGGTGGGATGTCATTGTTTGCAGCAGATCGGCTAGCAGTCCTAGAGTCTCTTCTACCAAGCTTCACATTCCAAGTTGGGCCTCCAAGCTGACCAATTGATATATAATCAGTTGCCTAAGTTGTATGTGATGTGATGTGTCTATAAAATATGTATGAATTACTCGCTCTGAATCTATTTATAAGAAGAAAAACACTTTTCAAGTTTATTGAATAATTGATATATGTGGTCAGTGGTCTACAATTAGAGGTGTTCGCGGTGTGGTTTGGTTCGATTTTGAGACAAAAAGTGAACTGAATCGTAAGGTAAAATTACATGCGGTTGGTTTGGTTCGGTTGGCTTCCTAAATAAATCGAACCAAACCAATGCGGTTTGGATTGGTTCAGTTGGTTCGGTTTTTTCCTAGACAAAAAAAATTTATGAAAAAATCTACTCAAATATATGTAGTATATAAATCACTCTATTTTAATTTTTTCCAAATAGCTAAGACAATGTTTAAAAGAATTTGAATTAAATATTTTGTGGTAATTTTTAAATATAGCATAACAATATGGATTGTTTGTAAGTGAGTTAAAGAATTAATTGGATTTGTGCTAGTAAGTGAGTGAGAGTTGGGTTGAAGTTGCATTTGGGTTAGTAAGTTAGTAAGGAAGGTTGTAATTCAACAAGCCTTAGTGTAATTCAAAACCGAGAATCGAACCGAACTGCGCGGTGCAATGAAAAATAGAACCGAACAAAACCGATCAAAAGCGGTTTTTTGCGGTTTTCGATTTGGTTCGGTTCGGTTTGCGATTTCCCTATTGATTTGGTTCAGTTTTGAACACTCATATCTACAATATAGACCAGATATATCAGTTATTCAACGAATCTAAAACTACATTTTTTTTTGTTTATAAATAGGTATGAGTAGTATAATGTGAGTATTGTGATGCATGGAATAATTGCTTACGATCGCAACAGAGTCTCTGGCAGTAATGGCAAGGATATCGCACAGAGACAACACACAGGCGAAGCTTCCTCAATCATTGATTTGATTTGGTCGATCACTTCGAATCCACGGACAGAGTTTCTGTTGGGAGTTGCAGTCTTCTCTCCGGTGAAGCTTGATGTGTCATCAAGTAGAATGGAACCATCACATCCCTGCAATGTATGTCCATGTGTCAATTAATTTGAAAACATGTATCAATATATTCTAAATTGAGACAAATCATGGTGTATTTTGTTTCCCTTGGTACAAACGATCGGTGGTAGGGAAAATGAGAGGGAAAAATGGAGAATCTTGAGTTTGAATCTCATTTCAACCAGCGACCTGGGTTCGACTCCCAGTGGGACTTCGCTAATACTATTTAACCTTTCAAAAAAAATCTCATTTCAACATCCATGTGGTACTTACGTATGATTTTACCATTTTACCACAAGACTATACTCTCGGGACATTAGCACTTGGTGTATGTCGTCTAGTATATAACATTTTGGTTAGCAAACGTTGGTCAAGGAAAGTTGATGTTTTTGATCAAGAACAAATACATCAACTTTTGTTGACCCACTTTTATATTTAGGGACAAAAAAGTATTTTTTGGTATAAATTGAGTATCCTCTGCGCGCAACTGCAGAGATTAATCTCTCAAGTCGGATAAGACCACAATAGGCGACAAAGCTCTCTCTCAAGAGATTTAACACTGCTTCATGTCCAAGGCTGGATTCAACCCAGGACCCCTTAAACAATGATAAATAGTGTGTGTGTGTGTGTGGAGAGAGTGAGGGAGGAAAAATAAATTACATTAACAAAGCAGTCATGGAAGAACAAACGAAGGAGTGAAGCACCCATGCGGGTTTCCTTTGATATGGCAGATTCCACAGTGCATTTCACAGTGTCGAAGAGTTTGGGACAAGAACTAGAGTACAAGTTGGTGTAAAGTGTAGCATTAGCAATCCCCAGCACAAGAACCATGAAACCCAACCTAATAATCATTAAGCTAGAACAAAACAAAGCCATAACAAGCAACTAGGTTGTTCTATGTTCTTGTATATGCTATAGAAGGTGTGTGCTGGAAACTGAGGAAGTGACACACATTTATATATGTCTCGATCCTCTGTAGTGCATCCAGTTCACTAGCCAAGTTTGTCAACGTAAGTAGATGAATTAATCTCAAGGTGCTTTATCTCTCCGTTGTTAACCTAACACCAAGACTTTGGCTAAGTCATTAGTGAATGCGCGTTTACTTGATCAGCTTGATTGATTAAATTTGAGTAATATTAAACAATAAAAGAAACTTCTTTACTGACTAATGCTGCAAGCATGCCTTGATTTGTCAAAAGTGGGGTCACAAGTAGTTAGTAGACTTTTTCTTCTACTTCTTTTCTTATGCTCCATTATATATAATCGGTTAAATACCACTTTTAGTCTTTTATCTTTGCTCTAAATTTTACTTTGGTACTTTATCTTTTTTTTGGTCTGTTTTGGTCCTTTATTTTTCATTTTTTGTCAGTTTGGCCCTTTATCTTTATTTTGTTTCATTTTGGTCCTCTTACACAAAAATAAAAAAAATGAAGAACACTATGAATGTGCTCAAGAACACCAGAAACACTTTGATTTCTTGAATAACTCATGCAATACGCGACCAAAATGTGTGGTTTAAAAGGACCAAAATGAAACAATAAATGAAAAATAAAGGACTAAAATGAAACAAAATAAAGATAAAGGGCCAAACTGACACAAAAATGAAAGATAAAGAACCAAAACGGACCAAGAAAAAGATAAAGAAAAAGATAAAGGACCAAAGTGAAACTTAGAGCAAAGATAAAGAACCAAAAGTGGTATTTAGCCTATATAATCTAACGAAAGTGGTGGTCAGTAGTAAGTATACTAAGTAGTGTTGTAATATTTCAAGACGGAGAATTCTACGATACCCATTGAATTTAGTTGGGGTATGATATCCTGCAAGTAAAATTAGTACAATATTTTTTAAAATACTTACATATAAAAAAAAAACATATCATAGAGTGATTGAATATGTTGAGTATCATATCCAAAAAAACTCAATGAGCATCAGAGTGTCGACCTTTCAAATTTTATAATTTACTACTTAACTACACTTAATGAGTAATTTATTTTAAAACATTTTATATTTTATTGCTATTAAAACTAAAATCAAAATATGTTTTACGTGTGAATAGACTATTCTAATTTGTCGTGAGTGAGTTGCTTCAACAAAAAAAAATCTATCGTGAGTGCGTACTCTAGAATTCAAGAAAGGAGTAAAGTTTATGGTTGGGATTTTCACTGTTGTGATGATTCATTTTTTGCAAAACGGTGCACTTCCCGCTCACCTGTTCCCTCTTTTACCTCGTGCATTACATATTCTTCTTAATTTGATGACTTCGAATCCGAAGCTCCCCACTTATATCACGGCTAAAAATAGTCAACTTCTATAAGTATGCACTCTTCTTGTTGGGATTTTTTATGTACTTACTGCAATAGTTTCTTATATACTCTTTATTTTGTTCATTATTGAGCAACGAGAGATTTCTCACACTTGAGATACCCAACATTCTCCATCAAGTGTGGATTGTTATTGGGTCACACACAAGCGCGCTATGATACCACTTGTTGGGATTTTTTATATATTTTATTTTTATTTTTGTATTTTTATTCCAAGTAATAAAACTATAAGATAATATGTTAGTGAATTTAACCACTTATATACGCTTTATTTTGTTCATCATTGAGCGATGAGAAACTTCCCATATTTGAGATACCAGCACTTCTGAAATATAATCGTGAGTCGAATGCCTTTCAAATTAATAATTAGGAGGTTTATATCAGCAAAAAAAAAATTAGGAGGTGTGTGAATGGCTTTTGCTTGTCTTTTGACAAGTACAAACTAGAAAGTGAAAGCTACATGCATGCTAAGAAAATACACTCATTGAAATTTGATAGCTAGTATGAAATGAATCTTTCATATAGCCTCACCCTATTTTTAATTAAAATAATAGTCAAGTCCATTCCTACTTTATAATCACCTAACTCAAGGGCTAACTAATACCATTTACTAATTAAGGAGACTCATTCTAATGGATAAGATAAGATGATGCATAATTAATTGCATTTATTGCTTCTCATTCTCAATTGTAAAATCTATTACCGATGTTTTGAAAATAGGATCAGAACTCTGCATCATGGTTCAACCACTTCAAACTATTCGAATCGAGATGAAATTGCGATTAAAGCGCTTAAATAACTAAACTATGTAGACAGCTTGAATTCATGGCTTAACCGGTTGAATTGCTCAATTGGTTTACTTTTTTAAAAACATTGTCTATTACTCACAATAAAATAAATTGGTCTTCCACTACTAATCTACTAACTCTACTAGTTGTATAATAAAATCAACTACAATTTTGTAAAATGTAAGCCATTAATGTTTTCCTTTTCGCGCCTAAAACAAAACACGAGTCTACGACCAATTTTTATGTTTTTATTTCTTCAAAAAAAAAATCTCTAGATGAATTGTATTTTTAAAAGATTAATCCTTAATAGAAAGTGAGGAAATTACTGTTCTTCCCTTTCAATAGAAAACAAGCTTTTTTTTAAGCAAGAAAATTAAGCTATACCTAGAATCCTAGATTAATGGAATGGAATGAAATGGCAGATAATAAATAGATCGACAATTGTTAATATTATCAAAAAAATTAAATAAGTTGAATGTATAAAACTTAATGGAACTCATTGCCAAAATAATACCACCCCTACTCCAAAGTTGTTCTTGGAAATGATTTGTAGTGTGGAACTTTAAGGAAATTATACTTATTTTCTTATAATGGTCAGCAGTTCTGAACTAAACTGTGATTCTTCATTCGGGTAACTTTCAATAACAGGGGCACATACCATTGTTCTGAATTTCCGAGCACATATCTATAATGACTCCAACATTGATGCCTCCTACGCCAAGTTCCTACAGAGCAGGTGCCCCGTAAGTAGAAATAGCGATAAACTCGAACCCCTTGACCACCAAACTCCGACCCATTTTGATAATCTATACTTCAAGAATTTGGTGAATAAAAAGGTTCTTCACTCAGACCAGGAGCTGTTCAATGGCAGTTCTAGTGATAATCTGGTACAAAAATACGCTACTGATACAGCTGCATTCTTTAAAGACTTTACCAATGGCATGGTTAAAATGAGCAGTATCAAGCCTCTCACAGGGTCCAAGGGGCAGGGCAGATCAGAATCAATTGCGGGAAAGTCAATTAAGCATTAGTTGAGACAGTCAAGCCTACAAGATTATGTGTATGCAAATGAATTTGACAAACATATTATCATTCTTGCTAATGTATGCAATTAGCATCACATCTACTTGAACGACAAGAAGCAACATAAATTACGATTATCACCATATATGTCGATATGTTAAGTCCGTTATCTAAATGTGTATGCAGAAATCATTTTTCTCTTTGCAATTGCCCAATAAGTTTTTCAAAGAATCATCAGTGAGAAACAAATCAAGGCACCCAGAACTATGAAATTTAAGAATTGTAAGAATATTACCATACTCCGACTAGTAGTAGTAAATGACAAGTTAAGCCGGAGAGAGTTTCTTAAGGACTATTGATGTGTAAGTGTTACAAAATTTTAACTTTGATTTTCCATTAGCCCATTTCAAATATAATCAAGAACTTGCATCTATATATTTGGGTCAGAGATGTGGCACTGAGGTAGTAATCCATTATGAAAGAACGATTACATCAAAACTATACAACCTACCAAGTTAGAGAAGTTCCAAGCTGCTATTTATGTTACACCTGTTACCACACCTAATCCAGTTCATCAATAGATTCAACCTCCTCCTCCGGCAGTTCATCTTCATCAATCATTTTAAAGTAAGCGTTTTGTTTTTCGATATAATCTTGTAGCTCTTTGGACGTCATAGATCGGGGCTTCTGAAAATTCAGTAAAGATGCATCAAACATTTGCAAAATATATAGTAACATGATTGAATTTGTAATTGAGAAACAAAAGATATACAAAATATATTTTCTACTCTATCAAACATTTGCATTAATAGCAAGATTTTAATGTGCGTTGTGTGTGTTTCGGGTTGTTTATATATGCATGGCTAGAGCCAAAAACTCAAGATGGCATCAAGGAATCACCCTTCACACATATTCAAATTCGACAAATACTGAAAACTCCATTTGTATTTTAAATGAGTTAGATCTTATTCTAAAATGGTATGTGTGATTTTGTTTAATGTGAAGGGAAGGAAGGTATACACAAAATTGTCTTATGTATACACGACAGATTTTAAGATTAACCATGTCATAAAATTTGCTTGCCCACTAGACAAGCAGGAATACTCATCTTAAACAGTGAACATACATGGAAAATACTTAGTGTAATATTCTCATCATTGACAGATTCATTAAAGAACAAGTTCTTGTTGAACAACCAAATCAAGTTCCATAGATTTAGAGGAATTTGAAGTTCTAAATAAAATTCCAGACACATAGTAAACTTACGTACCTTTCTACAAGGGGCTGAAAATGACTTGGCCTTGGGAATATTCACACTTTCAACTCCATCACTTTTCTCTCTGAATTTGAGGACAAAGGAATAACAAAGAAATGAATGAAACATGAATTTCAAGGGATAAATGTAGAGGCAAAATAAGACAAAGGTGAAATAAAAAAGGATCAATTTAGAGTAAGTAATAAGTAATATATTCAGAAAAGCTAGCAATGTTGTCAAACTTGACAGCCTACATGAATTCAAGAAATCTCCAGACTTGACTCAAACTCGTAGAAGTTACATCATATAAATATAATGTTAAGAACATCAATATAGTATATAGTACCTAACACAACTTAGACCATGATGATTAAATCAACAAAACGACCAAACCAGAACTTGACCTGACCTGAAAATAATGTTTATCTTTTAGTCAACTGCTATATCTGACTATCTGTGCTATTAATGTTTTGTGCATGATGGTGCTTTATCATGATGCTGTTGCATTTTAAGTTTTTTCAAATAAAATATAAGATAAAAACTTGCACAAAAACAATTTTGTAAGCGAGTATGAGTATTGATACGATTTTATAAGCTTAAGAAAGTTTGATAACCAAATACAGCCAGTTCCCACAGCACGCAACACCCATCAGAATATTTTAGAGAATTACTTTCAAAAATTGAAATTTTATAGTATCTGATCCATCATATGGTTATCAGTTTCTCCCATCCCCACCTATCCTTTCAATTTGAAACAATCCTCTCCTATTTCCCCTTAACCATTGGTCTGTAAACTAATAAATTTAATAATACAACTTCCACAACAACTCTATCTGCCGCTATATTAGAGAGAAGCGTGATTACCTACTATCAGAGACCTTCAAAATGGCAGAGCTACTGGTAGAAACGGCCACTTTTGTCCCTCTATCCTTCCTTTTATTTGAAGAATCACATGCTTCCAAAATGGGTGTGCTAGTACTAGGAATGTCCACTTCCTTCCCTTTATCCTTCCTTTTATATAAAGAATCAGAGATCTCCAAAATGGGTGTGCTAGTATTAGGAATGGCCACTTCCTTCACTTTATCCTTCCTAGTATTTAAAGAATCAGAGACCTCCAAAATGGGTGTGCTAGTATTAGGAATGACCACTTCCTTCCCATTATCCTTCCTTTTATATGAAGAATAAGAGAGCCCCAAAATTGGAGTGCTAGTATTAGGAATGGCTGCTTCCTTCCCTTTATCCTTCCTTTTAGTAGATGAATCAGAGACCTTCAAAATACGTGCGCTACTTATAGGAATGGCCACTTCCTTCCCTTTATTTTTCCTTTTATTTGAAGAATTTGAAGAATCAGCGACCTTCAAAATAGGTGCGCTGCTTAAAGGACTGACCACTTCATTCCCTTTATGCCTCCTTTTATTTGAAAAACTTCTTCGACTATAGATTACAGAAATAGGCTCAGAAGCTTCAAAATCAACAGTTTTAAAAATAGGCTCAGAAGCTTCAAGATCAACAATCCCTGAAGCAACAAAAAAAGTACAAATTATATTCTTTGATAAATGAAAAAGTAAAATTTCATGCTGATTAACACAGTATGGAAAAATAAGAAATGAATACTACTAATCATAGCTAGTAACTAACTAAAGACACCACCAAAAAAAAGCAAGTAACTAAAGCAATACTAACCCACACAAAAAAAATCTATTCATCTAGTAGCCATATATAAAGCTTAACGCGCGTGTAAATAGCAAAATATTATTCACCAAAAAATTGGGAATTCAAATAGCAAAACCCTATCAACAAATCAAATGCTTAATTAATAAAAGTACCGTGACGAGACGAGGTTTTGGGCAAAGGCGTGTAGGAAAACAAAATTGATGGAGGAAAGCTAAGGTTTGAGGAATCATCGAGATTCATGGCAGTATCAGTAGCAGATGCCAATTTGGTTGTAGGTTTCTTTAATGCAGAAGAAGGGTTTGGTTTGGTAGGGTCTAGGGTTACAGAGGAAGGGCTACTGGTTGAAACGGCCACTTCCTTCCCACTATCCTTCCTTTTATTTGAAGAGTCACAGGCCTCTGAAATGGGTGTGCTACTTGTAGCAATGACCACTTCCTTCCCTTTTTCCTTCCTTTTATTTAAAGAATCAGAGACCTCCAAAATGGGTGTGCTAGTATTAGGAATGACCACTTCCTTCCCTTTATCCTTCCTTTTATTTGAAGAATCAGAGATCTCCAAAATCGGTGTGCTAGTACTAGGAATGATCACTTCCTTCCCTTTGTCCTTCCTTTTATTTAAAGAATCAGAGATCTCAAAAATGGGTGTGCTAGCATTAGGAATGGCCACTTCCTTCCCTTTATCCTTCCTAGTATGTGAAGAATCAGAGATCTCCAAAATGGGTGTGCTAGTATTAGGAATGGCCATGTCCTTCCATTTATCCTTCCTAGTACTAGTATTTGAAAAATCGGAGACCTTCAAAATAGGTGTGCTACTTATAGGAATGGTCACTTCCTTCCTTTTATCCTTCCATTTAGTTGAAGAATGAGAGACCTTCAAAATACTTATAGGAATGGCCACTTCCTTCTCTTTATCCTTCCATTTATTTGAAGAATCAGAGACATTCAAAACGGGTGTGCTGCTTAAAGGACTGACCACTTTATTCCCTCTATCCCTCCTTTTATTTGAAATAGGCTCAGAAGCTTCAAGATCAACAGTCCCTGAAGCAACAAAAAAAGTACAAATTATATTTTTTGATAAATGAAAAAGTAAAATTTCATGCTGATTAACACAGTAAGGAAAAATCAAAAATAAGAAATGAATACTACTAAGTAATAATCATAGCTAGTAACTAAAGTCACCACCAAAAAAAAGCAAGTAACTAAAGCAATACTAACCCACAAATCAAAAATGTATTGCTCTAGTAAGTAGTAACCATATTCAAAACTTAATGCGCGTGTAAATAGCAAAATATTATTGACCAAAGAATTGGGAATTCAAATAGCAAAACCCTATCAACAAATCGAATGCTTAATTATCAAATTTAAAAGTACCGTGACGAGACGAGATTTTGGGCAAAGGCGTGGAAAATATGGTTGATGGAGTGCTAGCGTTTGAGGAATCGTTGAGATTCTTTGCAGTATCAGTAGCAGATGCCAATTTGGTTGTAGGTTTCTTTAATGCAGAAGAAGGGTTTGGTTTGGTACGGTCTAGGGTTACAAAGGAAGGGCTACTGGTCGAAACGACCACTTCCTTCCCACTATCCTTCCTTTTATTTGAAGGATCACAGGCCTCCAAAATAGGTGTGCTACTTGTAGGAATAACCACTTCCTTCCCTTTATCCTTTCTTTTATTTGAAGAATCAGAAACCTTCAAAATAGGATTGCTAGTATTAGGAATGGCCACTTCCTTCTCTTTATCCTTCCATTTATTTAAAGAATCAGAGACCTCCAAAATGGGAGTGCTAGTACTAGGAATGGCCACTTCCTTCCCTTTATTCTTCCTACTAGTATTTGAAGAATCAGAGACCTTCAAAATGGGTGTGCTAGTTATAGGAATGGTCACTTCCTTCCTTTTATCCTTCCCTTTATTTGAAGAATCAGAGACCTTCAAAATGGGTGTGCTGCTTATAGGAATGACCACTTCATCCTCTCTATCCTTACTTTTATTTGAATAACTTCTTCGGCTATAAATTACAGAAATAGGCCCAGAAGCTTCAAGATCAACAATCCCTGAAGCAAAAAAGTAAAACTTCACGCTGAATAACACTAATCATAGTGATCATAACTAGTAATTAACTAATTATAGCATTTCTAACCCACAATTCAAAAATCTAATGCTCTAGTAAGCTTTGTAGTACCGACATGTAGACACCAACACCAACAAGAAAAAAAAGAAAGTAAAATTCCATGCTGATTAACACTAATCATAGTGATCATAGCTAATCACAGCTGGTAATTAACCAATTATAGCATTACTAACCCTCTATTCAAAAATCTAATGCTCTAGTAAGCCCAGTAGCACCCCACACTTCCTGTTATTACCATTTACCAACACCGACACTTTAACTACTTGTATTTTTCAAATTTAAACCGGTGTTAGTGTGTCCGTGTCGGTGCTTCATAGCTAGTAAGTAACTATAGCATTACTAACCCAAAAATCTATTGCTGCTCTAGTAAATAAATTCAAAGCTGAACGCGCGTGTAAATTCTGGACCACAAGCGAACCATTCACAAAAAAATAGGAATTCAAAAAACCCTATCAACAAATCGAACGCTTAATTACTAAAAGTACCTTGACGAGACGATGTTTTGGGCAAAGGCGTGGAAAACACGGCTGATGGAGGAGTGTTAGGGTTTGAGGAATCATTGAGTTTCGTGGAAGTATCGGTAGCAGAAGCTAATTTGGTTGTAGGTTTCTTTAACGCAGAAGAAGGGTTGGATTTGGTATGGTTTAGGGTTACAGAGGAAGAGGAAGTGTTTGTGCAATCGGAAAGGGGATTTCTTCGTGCGCGTTTTCGTTTTCGATCAGATTCCATTGTTAGTTATGATGATTCTGATTCTGAAGAATAAGAGTGTGTGGAAGTAGAACTAGAAGTGCGAGATGGATGAAGAAGCTTCTTCTTCTTCTTTTTCTTTTTCTTCTTTTTGGTGTTTGTTTACTCAATAGCGGGAATTTTCAGTTGAATGGTGGTAACAGGGAGATTTTTGGTATTTGCTCGAGAAAGTAGTAAAGCCCAAAACGGCGCACTACTGACAATAGAACGGAACAACATATAGACGGAAATAAACCACGAACCTTGACCTTAAATAACACGTTGAAACTAAAGACTTCCCTCACAAGTTTTTGTTCCTTATATATAGATAAAGCGAAACTAAGCGATCATCGCGTTTTTTTAGTTCGATGATGAAAAAGACATGAAACTTATAGGGTATTGTTTTTCTCGCTTCCCCTCCTAATCAAAACACACTCTATGAGGGTGGAAAAAGACTAAAAAGCACCATTAATGAAATGGCTAAAGCGTTTTTTTGTTGAAAAAATTTCACTGATTCGAACACGGGCATTCGAGTCTGTTCTAACAGAGTCATCCGAGTGTGTTAAATATTGACACACACAACCTATTGTGCGAAATTTAACAGATTCGGATGGTACAAATCGCACCAGTTCGCATAAGCGTATTCGAACACCCTATTTCATTTTGTTCGTATGCAGTTAACCGATACAACAATAATTGACCCTCACACCCCATTCACCAATATTTTTTAACACAGATACATGCGTTCGAACGTGTTCGAATAAGGTCATGCGAACCGTCACTAATCACGTCCTGTAAGAGCGTTCCACGCGAGGTTATTTTTAGAATAAAATATGTTTGGGGTGTGTGGTGAGTAGGGGAGAGAGTGAGAAAAGCAATTGCCAACTTGTAAAGGAAGCCCCTTGCTTGGTCTGGTTGAGTAAAGGAGAAGCCCAAACCTAAATTGTGTACGGCCAATGTTTTTGCACTCCCATTACTAATCTCCCACCTCCCTAAAATAATAAAGTTGCTCTAACTTTTATTATCGCATTCTATTTTTGTCATACTTTTCTTGTACTATATATGTGTCCTGCTATAATAATTTACTGCAAAACTTATAAAACCTAAATTATCATTACCATTGTTTTGCAAACTATTCTTGGTGTGTTTTGGTGTAGCTTTGTTGTATATTGGTGTAACTTTGACATAGACTGCTTAGTGTTTTGGTGTACCACTACCACGTTTCCATCTTTCTTGTAAAGATGAGTTTTTTAATGATATTATCTACTTCTTGCAAAAAAATGTCTAATAGAGAAGTTATAAACCACAAAAGGTGGATGTAATAGAGTAAGAAAACCAAAATCACATTACTTGCCATAGTATATATCATATGACCTATGTATAAACTACTTCCTTGAAGTTAGAAGAAGAAGAAGAATACTACAAGGTTAAAAACTATTCAAAGTTGCACACACACACACCAAGAGAGAGAGAGATTATGTTTATTTGTCCTATATAGAGTTGAACCTTTATGTCATCTCTCTCCTCCATACCCATTTCTCCCTTTACCAAGTACACCCATTTCTCCCTTCATCATCTTCTATGAGCTAAAATGAAGACTAAGGTTCCAATATTGGTTATCTTTTTCATGTTCTTTCTAAAATATTTGGCATTGGAAGCTACCAACACCACCCCTATCTTTTGTCAAAAAAAACACCCCTATCTAGACCTTCAGGCTTTTTCAACTGTAGTTTGTCCTTTGCATTTTTACATTTTAAACTGAAACTGCAACAAGTCTTTTTATTTGTTAGAGAAGTTTGTTTTCTTTGCTTTGGTGGTATACAGAAATGCTATTTCAATAAGAAAGTTGACAAAATGCTAGACAAAAATACGATTGTGGGACCCACATCTATTAAAAAGTCATTTAAAAAATCATCTTTGGGTCCCACCTCTGGAATAAGTATATGTATATAAGTATAAGTATGTGTATTCTGTTCTTGCAAAGATAAATTTTTATTAATCATATCATCTACTTTTTGAAAGAAAAAAAAATATCTGGTGTGGAAAAAGGTATGTAAGTATACATAGTCACACAAGTAATATAATAATAATAATAGGTCGAACCCATAGGAATTATGTAAAACTTTGTATAGCTTAGAGTGTACACTTGGTGTGTTTACACTACTCACAATTAGTTGGAGTGTTGAAAATAAAGAAACAAATTATAAACAAGCAATAAGATGTGTAAGGAATCAGTGAGAAATGATAGTTGAGATGTTTTCACCAAAGAAATCACTTCTAAGAGTTTTAGTGGTGTATGTAGTGTAGGTACACTGGGTGCAGCTGCATCAGTATGTGTCTTTCAGTCACTTTCTTCAGAGTTTTATTACAAGCTTCCTATGTCTAGGCATGCTAAATAAGTCCACTCTTGTATCTTAAGCATCCACTGTTTCACCCTAAGAACTATGTTATCCTATGTCTAGGACTTAACATGGTTTTAACACTTACTTCCTTATTAACACAAGTTTAACAAAGAAGTTGTTACAAACATTTATTCTTATTAACTCTTGATGTCTTAAATGTAACTCATGTCTGCTGTTACAAGTCTACTTATTCTAAAGTGATCAAATTCAAAATAAGTTTTGAAAGAAGTATTACACAAGAGTTAAAGTGCACACACTACATAAACCACATTACTTGCTTAGAAGATCATTACAAAGCTACAACATCTCAACTAATGGAATTTAGCTCATATTACTCATTATATAATAAAGAGAATCTGTAAGGAACATAATAAAATGAGTAGTATTACAAAAGAACTCAAAAGGGCAGAGATTACACAAAGAGGAGATCTTTTGCATGAGATTCCAAGTTGAAGTACAATACAAAATCCTTACACAAGTTTCCTCCAAGTAGAAGTGAAGGGAAGAGGTTGTCAAGCACTTCCTTACCTTCTTACAATTCAGAAACTATTTAAAAACTAAACCTAGATTGCAAATATAAAGAAACTATGTGATCCTTAAAAGCTTGGATGTCTTTGAAGTGAAGAGAAGGTCTTCTATTTATAGGCAATGAGTTTTCCTCCCTTGGAGGGTTTTCTTGGTGCCAAAGGTGACTGAGATCAGCTAACCATGGTTAATTTACAGACCATCTATGAGCAAGTTGATCTATCACATCATATCACATGGGGTCGTCCAATAGGGAAGTGCCAAATGTTCTTGAATGAATGGTTCCCTTAAAGTAAGTGTCCAATAGTAGGCGCCGAAATATGCAAGTGGGTCTGCTTCCCATGACTAAGCAAGACGTCACATGTCAAGTGTTGGTGCATCAATTTGGTCCTTGGATGATTTGGTGCATATTACTGGTGTAGCAGCATCCGGTGCAGACATCGTAGGTACTCCTGATGTAGCTGCACTAAACAGAAACATCAAATATACAAAGACATATGCTTTTTGCTTAGTTCATTGTTTTAATCCATTTGAATCCTTGAAATATTGTTTCTTTATTTATAAACTATATTTATATATTAATTTACTTAAAAATAAACAATAATCTAAGTTTAATTGTATGAATAACTCTATATAAAATAGAGTTATCAATAACAAGGGTCTGATAGAGCAGTTATAAACCACAAAAGGTGGAAGTAAGACAACCAAAATCACATTAATTCGCGCCATATTATATCCTATGACCTATACAAAATTAGAAGAACTAGCCTCAATACCCGTCCTCTGGACGGGTCAATACATAAATAATATTACCAGGTGTAAAAAATGGGGTGTTAGTTATATTTATAGGCTTTCGCGAAACATAAGTTAATTATGCGTACGTAAAACTCCCTATAGACATCAGTGGTCCGAAATTTGTATAAAAAATGTTGGATTTAAGAGTCACGGAAACGAAGTTGGTCAAATGTCGGTCAATGGATTTACTATTTATTAAAAGATTAAATTCAGCAAAAGTGTATGGAATGAAGAAAAAGTCAGCTACTGTTGTGTGAACAACAATAATATATGATTTAAATATAAGAATAAAATAATTTTCCAGTGATATATAAATAATAAATTCTTATATAGCATTAACAAAGATATTACGACATCCTAATAAAACCAAGGAAATTTATAAAAAAGAACAAACATATTTTACATATTAGACATAATATCTCACTATAGCTTACAAATATATATACTCTATTAATACTAAATTTAACTTGTTGATTAATAACACTGCCAGGGCAACAAAACACACCTAATTACAACTGATAAATATAAAAGTTGGACATTCAATAGGCACATCCAATTTAATAGACATTTCTTCTGCAAAAGCATACTCTTGCAAAATAGGAAACCAACCACGCAATAATGCCTTCCCAAAAACATAACGATGTCTCAGAATGATTGATTATTGCCAAGCTTTTCCATAGTGATCAATTAAGACAACAGCAACCTCGTCATCTCTCCGGAAGACGGCATCACAGAATTGCAATGGAAGATGCTGATTTTCAAAATAATAAGACAAAGTTAAAATCGATTAATCTAAATCCAAATAAATTAACATGTATCAATTCAAACATAACAAATAAGAAGTTGAAATATCAAGGCTGATAAGATTCATGTAAAGAGTAGAAACAACTCTAGGTTCAACACCAATGTACATCGACAAATCATGATAATTTATATCACATACATCCTCCTCATATTCCGAAGGTGACTGATTCAATCGCAAGATCTTTGGTCGACCAACACATATGGGCTTAACCATGACCATGTTTTTAACCTCCATAAAAAGTTTATCAAATCTAACAACAGTCATTGTAATCCATCCACCATCACGTAGACCAAAAAAATTCCCCATTTCTTTCCAACCACGGGTAAAATAACATTCAGATCCCCTTTTGGAAACAACAACCTGAAACTTGCTCTTATAGTCATCAAACAGAGTGACAATATTCAGAAAGTGTTTCATGTACTTTGTTGCCATGGATTTAGGAATTTGAAGCTCATCCTTTGAAAACATTACCAAAAAAAATTTAAACATCAGCGAAATTCATACATAAATAACATTCATAATCAAATTATAACCACTCACAAACTTACATTCATTGGCAAATATTCAACCTCATAGCGTTCAAATTTGGTGTCCAAACAGAAGCGGTATTCCCTAAAATCATCTTCAGATCCGGATCTATCCATAGTTGTTAAACAAAGCTTGGTTTTAATGTAGGGATATTGTAGGCTGCTTACAGCTTTTTATTACAGTAATTGATTCGGTGGGGTGAAGGGTATTATTGGTAAAGTATAATAGAAATTATTTTATAAAACAAATGGTTATATATGTAAACAACACGTGGAGAAGTAGGAGCACGTGTCATGAATAAAAAAATTTCCCTTTTATGAGCTGTTTAGTAGATCAATATGTGGATTATTAATGTTGGAATAAACAGGTAAACAAATATGTACATAAAATTGTTAAACAATTTTTTTGGTATAAAAAATTAATGAATGTGTAAATATTGGCAGATAGATAATAGTGGAAAAAAAATTTAATTTCAAACAAAAGGATACTTAACATTAAGCTTAATTTACAATATATGAGACGATAACATAATTTTATACATGATAACTGCATCTTAACAGACCATTAGGCATATCTTCCACCAAAAAATCAAAAAAAAAAAAAGCATGTACAACATATAACCCAAGAGGTCACTGTCCAAAAAGGCATTTCTTGATAATATACCTGCTTGAAGAACATGAAACATTAATACCCCAGAAGATGGTCGGACTTCATAAGGTTATAACATATAAGTTTAACATAATTATACTGGAATTGATCCCAATGTAACATAGAGGACTTCACAGAATTCTTGAGGGAATCCAAAAACCAGGGGTTGATTTTCTTTTAAGAGCCTTAGTAGACTGAATTTAACCCATTCACCACCAACTTTGCATTCCATTACCTCTTCAAGAGAACCACTAGTTGACACAGTCTTAGAGTACCACTCTAATGAACAAAACCAAGGACGACCGTAGTCATCCATCAAGGTAACAGAGGTGTGTGTTGGATTTAGAACACGTAGACAAAAGGTATAAGGCAAAACCTACATGCAAAAAGCGAAATAACTTTAATATACAATAACAGAGGCACAAAATGCGTATGAAATGGTAGGCTTACCAGATTGTCAAGGTCAGCAATTGTTAACCACTTTGTTAAGACAAAGTGGAAACAGGTTTTAGGAAATATTTTTTTACAATTGCTACCATCGTTGGAATTTAAGAAGGTGACGGGATTTGATAACTTTTGTAGCTCAAAATAGATAGCAGGAGTTGGATAATCAACTTCGTCATATTTACGATTTCTCACAATCATCTTCATCGATGTTGGATTCTCATATGTCAGCTCAAACCATCCTCCAGGATAAAGATCATAATAACTTCCAAGTGTGTGCCAACCATCATAAAAGCACAAATAACCTTCCCTATACACCATCCCAATTTCAAACCTGGTTCCCACAGGATCACAGAAAACAATTTTATGGGGAACGCCTTGAGGGAAGTAACCACACATAAAAGCAACGATTCCAAAGGCCTGTAAATATAGCAAAAAAAATGTTGTTTAATTGGTTAATGTGTCAGTTAATAATTACATCAAATATAAGAAAATAAAGCAAATAAACGAAGACGACGTAATACTCAACAGTAGTAGGGTCATAGGCACAAATGCATGTCTCAGAGGATTCTGGATATTCCCTTCTTAACCAAATGGGTCATCGCAGAAACTGGGTTACTTAAAAATAGGGAAAATGGCTGTTTAAATGAACATCATTGGAAGTCTAGATTTGTAAAAGATTTTGTTCTAGGAAATAAAAGTTAATCATAACGTTGCGCCTCAAATATTGCTCCAACTCTGACATGTTACTTCCAAAGACAATACCAGCTAAGTGTAAACACCATACCTTAAACAGTTGTTTCAGTAAATTCAATTTTAAACCTTTTTGACCGAAAATTAAAAAAACCATAGAAATGACCATCTGAGGGACAAAATTCTTAAAGAAATAAAGTTTGCAAAATATCAAATTGTTAGAAGGTATATGAAATAGTTAAAAATTCATATTGTATAAGTAAAACAAATATACGAAGCAGACTGTTTTTTTATAATTTTTAAAACAACACAAATATAAAAAACAATAACCAATGACATCTATGCAAATACAACTATATTGCAAAATTATAGATAGTATACTTGAAAGACATTAACACCTTTTTAAGACACGTCAAATAATGGGACATCATTTTAGCCATTATTTTCAATGACCAAAACAAATCCATCACGACTACATCTTGAAGAGGATTAAGATTTTTTGCATTTTTTGGCATAAACAAAATAAAACTGAAGGTACTAACTTTAACAGCGACAATATTCTTAAAGTTAATAATAAAGTTATCATAGTCAACACTATTTAAATAGGAGATTAATAATGACCTTATACAACTTATGTCTTCTTAATAATATAATATTACAATTGTTATGAAACTTCATTACAAACTCAAAACTTAAACACCACCATATAAATAAATTTAATACAAATTGTGAAATACTTCTTTGTAAACAACATTGGTTGTTGACAATTGACTCTGACAATGCTCATTGGTAATTAGAATTTTTAAACCCTCCTTTGAAGTTACTCTGGATAGTGCAACATAAAGTTGGTCATGAGAAAAAACAGGTCTTGGAAGAAACACACCAACATGCTTAAGTGACTGACCCTGACTTTTGTTAATTGTCATTGCAAATGACATCATTAAAGGAAATTGTCGTCTCTGAAATTTAAATGGAATTCTTGGGTCAGATGGTGTTAAAGATAATCTTGGAATATAAACCTTTTGGCCAATATTTGAGCCTGAAATCACAATACCCTCAATAACATACCTACCAAGATTAGATATAAGTAATCGAGTTCCATTACACAAGCCCATTGAGTGATCAAGATTTCTCATTAGCATTACAGGAACACCAACCTTAAGTTTCAGAACATGTGCTGGAATTCCAGAACCTATAATTGTGTTTAAGAACTCAGGTGTATGTACGTCATCAGGAGAGTCAACATTATAATTAACCGATACGGGTGAATCAAAACTTAAGTATATTTTTTCTTCACCAGGTACTAAGGATGCCATATAATTGTTGATAACATCGATTAAATCATTAGTCGGAGCTAAAATAGCACGATTGGTAAAATAGGATGGATCTTTCATATTATTTAAGAACGCAGGAAATACTTGTGCATTCTTCTAATGGGCTTCTCCTTCTTGCTAAAATCAAATCAGAAGGAATGTCAACAATCATGTCCAGGTCAGTTGATTTCCCAATTGATCCATCACCAATCTTTAATACTCAATCAGCAAAATACCTCTTTTCTAATCTTTCTTCCAAAGAAGAACCTGCTTTCAACCTCATATTGACGGTCAACGTTAAAACCTCACAAAAATCCCACAAATATGATGAGTTAATAGTAGCATTTACAATTTCTTGTCGACTACCTTTTGGAACAACTGGTAGAATTTGTCGAAAATCACCACCAAAAACAACTACTTTACCACCAAAGGGGACATCCATTGAACCATTGATAGTGTATTTCAAGATATCTCTGAAAGTTTTATCAACGGCTTCAAAGCAATGTTTATGAGTCATTGGAGCCTCATCCCATATTATAAGTTTTGCTCTAATTATCAATTCAGCAAGTGGACTACCTTGGGAAATATTGCAAGTAGAGAACTCATCAACATTTAAAGGAATACAAAATCTAGAATGAGTTGTTCTACCACCAGGAATTAACAATGCCGCAATTCCACTTGATGCAACGGTTAAAACAATATCACCTTTAGACCTCAGATAAGAAGATAAAGCTCGCCAGATATAAGTTTTACCAGTACCCCCATAACCATAAAGGAAAAATAATCCTGCTTTCCCAGACAAAACTCTATCAATAATTTTGTTGAAAACAGAAGTTTGTTCGGGATTCATGGATCTCAAAAGTTGAACAGATTCAACATGTAAAGCATGTTCATCATAATTCAACTCATCAAATATTAACCTATTAGTACCAGACTGAATTAATGATGGATCAGGTTGAGGCATTGTTTGGAATTCAGATAAACTCCTATTGTTACTCTGAAGAAGTCGATGAATATCAGCCAAAGCAAACGATTGAATCTCCTATTGATTCAATTCCAATTCTGGAAAATAAAATAATAAGACTAATACTATAAATAGACAACGTTCAAAATTAATACAAAGTGAAATATATTTGATATTAATAAACAATGCTTTAAAACCAAGAGATTTAAATAAAAATATTTCAACACACCTGGAAATTTAAGCAATTGTCTCTGGGTATGTAAAATATCATCAGATAAATATATCCAAGTCTTGCGCCAAACATGGTCTGCTCTTGACAGTTGATTCGACATCAATAAAATAGCAAATAACCGGCGCAAAAATAAAGATGATCCCCATTTGCTTGCTTCTATTATACCATCTATATATTCACCGTCATCATCTAGCAAACCCCTGGCATAACATGCTGCTTTAAAAGTTCCATAAACAACATCATTAAAAGTTCTTATATCCTCATACGAAGTTGGTCCCTTAACATGCCCAAGCAACATTTTGAGATAATATTTTTCACCTGAACCAGGAGGAACAAAATGAATGCGACCAAGTTTCATACCTTTTTTACGTACGTGGAACCCATTCATGGTCATTATCTTTCCAAACAAACTTCATTGGAAATTGACAATAGGTGAGTTCTCGACCTTCAGCAAATTGAGAATTTGCTTCCATCCAAGCAAGAAATTTGGTTGCTCTAATACTGCTTCTATGAAGGATATCTTCAATATCATTGCTTGAGTCAAAGACAATATATTGTTCATTTGGCAAGTGAAAATTCAATCGTTCAACTGAAGGTTCTCTGTAATGAATGTCAAAACTAAATATTCTCCATATTGCCTCACAAGAAGATAAGTATCGACAATCATAGTAGAGTTTTATCTCATCAACACATAATGATTGATCATTATTATCTGAATTCTCATAGAAAGTTGATGTGATACGATCATGGCCCTTATTAATGTATTTAAATAAATACTTTACTGATCTGGACTGATTGCACCATTCAACATTGATATGTGCTTTATATTTGAGCAATAATGTCTTGTTATAAGGCACAACGAAAGAATTATCAACTAAGAACTGACCTTTTTGAAATACTATTCCATCATTTCTTCTTCAATATAAAGGATAACCATCAGAATCTATAGATGTGCAGTCGACAATTTTTTTTGGGAAATGTTTTCCACATCTAAAGTCACTCATCCAAGTTGCCATTGGAAAATTCGGTCCACATGGGCCGTGCACCATGAAAGATGTAACAACATCAAACAATTCTGGCTCAACATTTTTATCTGGCAATTCAGCACATATAATTTTATCGATCTCTTCAACACGACCAATTCTTGATCTTTTAGACAGGAAAACTAATATATGTGCATGAGGTAATCCTCTCTTTTGGAATTCAATTGTATATATAACTGTAAATAACAAATTAGGCAAACAAAATCTTATATTAACAATTGAAATAATGAATTCAAAGGGAATCATATAATTATTTATAAATTGATTTTGTAAACAAATAATAATTAATATATACTAACCTGATGAAACTTCTCCAAAAATAAAACCTTTCTTGATGTCTTTGATGAGTTGGTCTAGTTTTATTTTAAATAGCCTACAAACCATATCGGGCCGATCTTGAGGCAAAAAGTTATACATCTTAAAATACTCCTCTAACTCAGGCCACTTATAATTGCATGTGAAAGTAATAAAAAGATCATGATATCTAGCCCATGAACAAATTGCCATTGCATCTTGATAATTTTGAATCATATACCTTGCTCCTCCAACAAACGAAGAAGGTAAAATGATTCTCTTACCAGTTGCCGTAGAATTTGACTCTCCTCTTAAAACAACATCTTCAAGGCCACAATATAACTCAGCTCTTAATTCGTTTTGATGGAATCTAACCCATTGCAACCTAGCAGACTCAATCATACTATAACCATCAACTAAAAACTGTTGAAATAAACGCCTACCATACACAAAGAGACATGGATCAGATAATCTATGTTGAACTTTGTATGCAAACCACTCCCTCAAAGTAAGATGATCACGTTTAATGGTCGTAGAATTCCATTCATAATTGAGTGAAATATCCTCAACAAAACCGGCTTCACCTCTTGGGAAAAGAAGGGGATACTGAAGAGGTAAGTATGAAGAACTTAAAAGGGGAATTCTTTAAAGCTCACCGGATTGAGTTTGAACAATTATATCTCTGTCAGGTCTATTGACATCAAAGTCCCCAACTATTAACGCAGCAACTTCAGATGCAATTGGATGATTGTAGCATCGACCACTTCGACCCCGTTTACCAAGAATACACATTTTAATATTGGGTACATTTGATGATTCCAAATGCATACGAAGCATTCTAAATTTTTGGGCATAAGCATTGCAACCATCTAATATATTTTTAATATCCAAAACCAATCCGGAGGATATACTTGAACTATCATCATCCATCTTGAGTAAAGAAATAACAATTAAATAAATCCTATTGTATAAATTTAAAAATTAACTAATTCATTAAACATAAACAAATGACGTACCTAACCACTGACATTCGGTTTGGAACTTCATTTTCGGTATCATATATATATAGTTGAGCAAATTTGGGTTGCTTTCCCGGCATAGGAAGTAAGCTTCCAATTTGGTGATAATTTTCCCCATTAAGAACAAATATAGGAGGGGAGCGACCATTATTTAATCGTCGTTCAATCTTACCACCTAACGATGTGAATGAAAACATACTGTTGAAAGATCTAATATTTTCAAGGAAAAAACGACTTCTATTGTCAATACCATTGTACAAATTATATAGAAGTTCTGGTGGTGGTTCGAAAGGAGGAAGACAAACACGTCCTTGAGTACAACACATTGAAAATTTTGGATGTAGGGTTTGACGGTTTTTTTGGACTCTTTCCTCAAACCACATAATAGCTCCACAGTATTCACATTGAAATGATGGAAGACCTATATTTGAATAGGTAACATGATTTCCTGAGGCAAAATGGGAATATAAATATGAATATGAATATATATATATATATATATATATATATATATATATATAGAGGATTTTTTTAAAGTCATACATATGAAAATAATGGAAAAAAATATAGACTAAAGAAATTTTACCTTCCACTGCATCGGGGTTATGTTGATGTAAGTCAAAAGGGTAACCATCATCATCAAATTGATCCTCATCACCTTAAAAAAATAATACTAAGAATAAACCTCACCAATCCCAATCACACAAATAAAAAAATTATAGCAATACAGTGGCTGACTCAAACATACCATGCATGTCTAAAAGCCAGGTAGGAATAACAGGGGGTCGATGAGGCAGACTACTTCCAACACAACCTAAAGGTGTTTAAGAAAATTAAAATTAGACGATCATATTAAACTTGTGATTTCAAAATGGTGTTATTCACCACATGAGCCAAATAATTACGATGACAATAGTTACAATTAATATTGTCCATAGAATAACACATACTCTAAAACGTACCGTCTATTAATTCTTCATTTGACGGAATACCACTTCGCTGTAGATTATACTTATTCACATTAGGAGGACGACGTGGTCTAAGAATATACTTCCCTGGGGTAAACCCCGTCTTATACAGGACGATCCGGAATTAGATGTCATTTAACAAACGATGATTATAATAAAAAGGAGTTAATTGATAACTATTAAAAATACAACTTCATCAGTGAAATCATTAAACGGATGTATATAGTTGCATATGTAATAAGGTATATAGATATGTATATATACACATCAACAACTACTAAACTAAACATGTAATGCTACAATGATGGAGGACGTGTCGAAACAATGAAAGTCGATGAAATAGAGTGAGATAGCTTTAAATTAATGTCCTTTATTTTAAATCCTTACCACAGTAAACCAAAAATAGCCCAAACAGCTGGTCCACAAGGACCCAAGTGTTAAATGAATTCATGTATTTTTGTTTTTTAATTTGCGTCCAGAAATAGGGATAAATCATTAACAAACTAATTATAAAATACAATTGATATTATTTATTTAAGGTGAATAAGTGAGCCAATCTTTGGAATTTAATTTTGATCAACGCATACAATTGCTGATACACAAATCCCATTTTCAAGGTTGGAAAAATCGTAAATACCCTTCAACCTACTTTCCTGGAGACAAATTTACAAAGGTTCAAACATTGCGTGCACATGACCAGCATAATGTGTGTTTTTTTTTTTAAATTTTAATTATTTTGCTTGTTCGTCAATTAAACTGAGTTCTAATTACAAAAGTTGGGCAAAACATTGTTTATAATAACAACTAATCACTGCTGATCGTGAACGTACTTTAGAATGGAATCATGAAGTGTTCGAAAAACATAAATTATAAATCAAACCAACAAACTATAAAATAACTTTATACCAATAAAAAGCATCATTTTACTTAACCATTCATACAGTAGTATAATGGAAATATTTTACATGACATAAGGGCGGAACTTTGAATGGATCAAAGCGGCCATTAAAACTTCTTTAGAGCAACGAAATTACATCAACACATAGTAGACACACTTGCGAAGCCATTTCTTATTTACCATACCATATTTCTTCATTTACGGCCCTCAATCTTCACAAGACCAAGTTTAGCAAGTTTTGAAGGCCTTCCAGATACAACAGTAGACTCACAACCACTTCCAGTATCATCAATGGCAATCAGACGATCCTTGTTCTTCTTAGTAGTTGTTGAAACACAAACATCTAAAGATTCCATAATTTCTTGCCCATCTTTTTCAATCATTTCCTCGTCTACACCGGCGTTTAACTCAAATTCCTGGCCACCGAGAGAGATCAATGAACACCATAATAAAACACAACAAACATGAAAGCATGACATAATTTGTCCTTACAACACTTGATCATAAACTACAATTTATAAAAAAATAATTACTAAAATCCCGTACAAAGGAGTTATCTTCAGGTAAGTTGAGAATCGCATCAGCAAAAGAAATGGCCTCCATATCATGCTCCACCTAACAAAAAATAATAAACAAATATGTATTGACAAATTTGCAATTCCATCAAATGTAGTAGAAACATGAACAGAGTATTCATAGAACATCATAAGTATAAGACAGATAAAAATATTTTAAAAAAAACTAACTGCAATGGGAAATTTCTCATCGTAAGCTTCAATGATGGTTGGATCAGAGGTCATGCGTCGAACAGCAAATTGCTGCCAGTTCTGAGTGAGATTTCCCTCAAGTATTTCAACCTTAAACAATAACTCCCTCTCAAGGAATTTGCGAAACTCTGGGGGATAAGGAGCATCAGGATTTGTGGACTCCATTAGTTGTTCAACAGATTTCCCCAGGAAAGTAGAAGCAACACGGTTGATCATAACAAAAGTAGTACATCCAGTTCCATCAATTACCTTTGCCTCAACTTTGAATCTAACATGAATAATAAATCTTATAAAACAGGATAAAACATAATCCAATTCGAAACATGTTAAAATTAAAAATGAATAACGAACCTAGGCACAGCAGTAACAATCCGTGAACATTTATCATTCTTGGAATAGAAGCCAGTACCGACTCTGCTAACTTTTTTGAAACATCTATTGCAAGAATTGTAAAACCACCCATGTTGGGTTTCAATTTCAATGATTCGAGCCGCGACAACCCCAACTCTCACCTACAATTAATTCGACACAACGAAAGTCAAATGTAGTAATGACCATAAATACAGTACTCAAATAGAATTTGATGACAAAAGATGGATGAAAAAATAATTAATACAACAGTTGAGTCAATAAGGTCAGATATGGTCAATCGAGGAGCCTGTAACATTTTTTCAGCTAGTGAAACCTGTGGAGGGGTTGCAATACGCGTGACAGTTTGAGTGGCAGAGCTGCTTGGACCACTCATGCTATATGGAAGAAGATCAAATGCTAAAGGCATCAGTAACTGAATTAATCAATAAAACAAATATATAACATAAGATAAAAATAAATCCGGTTGCTGAAATGATATACCTCAGTTTATAGTTGGTAATCTCAGTAATATCAGAGTTAAAGTAAACCTTTGTGCAATGGAAAGAGTTGGAAACACCAACTACTCCTGTAAATCATGTTATATGTTACAAATATGTTAACAAATATGTTAATCATCTTGAATAGTTTTAATAGATACATAATAATAATCAGAGAAGTTTATTCAAAATGTATATACCTTTAAAAGTCTTTACTTTGCAAAGCTGAATTAGTAGAATAGGAATCGGATTCAATGGCTGCAAGGTTATGGTGTAGATCATCAGCATAAGTACCCCAGAAGGTACATGGAAGGCGATTTCGGCTGCAGAATTGAACTTAACAGGATAATACAGATCCAAACGAATATAATCTTGACACTAAAATAAAACCTTGTGTCTTCTAAAACAAATTGTATATAGCTGGATGTTCTCCCATTCCGTTCATAATTTTTTAGATCACCACGTTCAACTATATGACCAAGAACATCTACAAAATAAACAACAGAAATGAGTCACAAACAAATTAATTGATTATGTTATGCAAAAAACTTAGACACTCTTTAAACATACTAACCAATCAGTTTTCCCTCATCAGGTAATTCTTTGATATCAGGAAAGGGAACGGGGACAAACCAACTTGTTGGGATGTCTGATTCCTTAAGCAAAGTGCATGTAGTTGTAATCATGAACTTCAATTTATATTTGTGAGACGTCGTTGGAAATTTTGAATCATTTTCACTAACCATAAGCCTTTCAATATGATATGCACAGCCTCTTCTAAAAGAGGATGGAATCTAACCAACAGATTTCTTTTGACATTAGCATGGATGCAACCACACTACACCAAAATGGGAAAAAAAAACATAAGGAATTATATGACAACCCATTTAATAATAGATGACTAATATGGCCCACGTAAAACACAATAAACAACAAATTTCAGGTTTACCTCTTTGTCAAGCAGCAACATTTCAACAGAGTTTGCGATTTGTGAGTTTCTTTGGTCAGGAACTACCCACAGACGAAGGACACAAACATCCAACACCCAATCGGCCCTCCCAGCTACAATGTCGACTATCTTGGACATAGCGTCAACTCCCACAATTCGACACACCAAAATTGAAACGAAATATTTGTATGATTGTCTTTCAATGTTGCTTTGTATTTATAGGCATACATGGACCACAAGAAATACACTCTGGGATAAATATTGATGTCAAAGGAGCTAAAAATTAACCTTATTCCCACTTGATGACACGTCCATGAAAAACTACATCTGAAGGAAGAATGATTTTGCTTCAGTATACGTGTCATTTGTGAATCAATTAAACAGAGCATAATAATTTACAAAGAATTAAATACAAACATAATATATGTAAGTGGGTAATTTTTCAGCCAATACATCCACATTTCAATCTGGACAAATAACACATAACGTGTTATTACGAAGTTTTTTTAGCGATAGGGACATCATATTCCCCAAAATTTTGACAGCCAATAGGACAACATCTACATTAACAGAACTTTTGAATTACGTGGCATTAGATCAATTTTTGAACCTGTAAATATATTTTCTATAACAATGTCATTTGTACAAAAAAGTTTAGGCAAAAATAGACTAAAACCAACTAACAACACTAATTAAGTAAATTATTTAGACTATTAGCCAAGTAATTATTTAATAAAGTTTTTAATTGACGCGTAGAAAATTGTCAAAAAGCAAGTTGACTAATAGTATAAAAAACTTTGTTATTTAGTGTTGTAAGTTGTCTTTTGACTATTTCTTTCTAAATTTTTTGGTCCAAATAACATTTTTGCATTTT
This sequence comes from Oxytropis ochrocephala, assembly GCA_020916435.1. Lineage (NCBI taxonomy): Eukaryota > Viridiplantae > Streptophyta > Magnoliopsida > Fabales > Fabaceae > Oxytropis > Oxytropis ochrocephala. Next base: position 112,410,755 of record CM037092.1, on the reverse strand, counting down.
CCATTGATCACTGATACTAATATTTAAATAAAAAAAAAAATTAACAAACCTTAGGATAGATTTTAAAAGAATTTATTATTTTTTAAACTGTTAAAATGTTTTCTTTTTTTTTTTGCAATAAATTTAAGTACAATTTGAACTCCTTTTGTGAAACATTAAGACTGAAGATCTAAAAATAATACACCCCAGTTACTAAAATGCTCAATTAAAATACTCAAATAATGGGTGTCCATTTTATTTTAGCATATCTAAAAATAATATACCCCTACGTACGGTTAGTCTACTTTTTCGTTCTAATCTAAGATACGTTGATAACATAATTGGGAGGTGCTATTATTTGTGCATCAGTCAATGATGATAAGTGTAAAAATGAAGGAAATATGATAAAAAATTAAATAGAAAAAGAGTTATGAATATATAGTAAAGAAATAACATAGCTAGTGTAGATGGAGTTCAAATATTTCAAAATCAAACTTTCATTTACGACAAACATTTTGAAAGTAATTAAAAAGTGGATCAAAGAGCAGAAATATTTGTAGTCTACAAAGTAAAGGCATCCTACATATTGCGTTGGTACAAAACAAAGTAATACTGCTAGTTAATGTTATCAGATTTACGAACAATGTCAACAAACGCAGTGAGAGGGTAGCCCCCCATCTCAAATTTGAGTACATCTCCCTCTTGCAGTTGTTTCTCCTTGACAAATGACAGCCATGTTGGTCCTTTTATGTATTTTTCACCTCTTGAACGTTTGGTAGAGTGGAGGATGCAATCATAAGTCTGGTTTGTTGAGTTATCATAGAGTACTATTTTTTTAGTTGACTGAGGTAGGATACTTGCAATTCTGTGTGGAATTGTCTGCTTAGATAGTAATATAAAGTACAGATTTAGTAAATTAAGAGAAATTAATAGAAAAGATATGTGTGAATTAGAGAAACTTACCATCACGCCAGATCTTTTGCTAACATATCTGGTGATTGTAAATTCCTAAATTATAATATTAGATTGATTGAACTCTGAAGAAACATCACTAGTAGCAGTAGGGCTAGTTGCATCAGCATTTGAGGTTGAGGATGATATTTCAATGTACTCAGGATTTGGACTGATTGAAAGACATGGTGAAGTTTTGTTAAACATAAGTGGAATAATCTGTTGATTTGTAACACAGATAGGCCAAAATATTCCCAAATTTAATAAACTAAAGACACAGTTTAACATTAGATGATTATTAGAATTTGAATTAGCAATTAACTAACCTGTTTGAAGATAGAAAAGCAGACATTGCTCTCTCGAGGAACTGCCCCAGCTTTCTGCGATCGCTCATTGTTGAAGAAGTGTTGTTCTTCAATAGAGTTCGGAAAGGAGGCCTATTCTGGAAACAATTGTGCTCCCAATATATAAAGCAACCCTAGAAGATGATGTACTGGGTATAAAGTGTTGGGCTGTGTGGAGTGAGGCCCATTTTTTTTTTTGAAACGGACGTTATAGTTTGAGTTTTATTATATAGAGTTAATTTAATACATATGCGTTGCCTAAATATATTAATTATTAGACTTATTAAACTTTAATAATTTGTAAAATTTTATAAATAATTGGAATGATATTAATTTTTTTAAGTCAAGTCTAGATGGTAAGTATAATTTTTCCTTTGTTTTGTAAACTATTAATTATTATGTTAGTATGGAGTTCAAAAAAAATAGTCAAACAGAGTAAATTTAATTGAAATTTGTAGAAATTGGGAAAAATGTAATTATTATTTTTAATTTTATAAATAAATTAACTTAAACGTCGAATAATGAGTAAAATAAAATTGAGTAACTAATAATATGACATGACCATTGTAATCGATATATATATATATATATATATATATATATATATATATATATATATATATATATATATATATATATATATATATATATATAATTGAGTTATACCATATTGTTTAGGGGTGAATCGACATTTTATAATAGATAAAGGGAATGAATACGATGATAACATTACACATTATCTACTCTTACTCAATAGATTAGAGTTGGAGTGAATTTATACAATAAACTAATGACAATTAATGAGTAAACATGTGGGAAATTCCATAGGGAGCTCAAATTTAATAAGAATGCCTTCTGAGAAACTGTATTCTTGTAAAATTGGAAACCATCAACGTAGCAATCCCTTTCCAAAGGAGTGACGATACATGAGGATTAAAGAACCTTGTCATGCTTTACCAGAGTGATCAATTAACATTAAAGCAGTTTAATCTTTTTTTGGGTAAAGAGTGTGACAAAAATCCAATGGTAGATGCTGGCAAAGAAGACATGATTAAGTAAGTGAGACAGAATAATTAAAATTTAAAGACTAAATTTGAATTAATTAATTAACATAACAAATAAGATGTAGTTATATTAAATTTGATGAACTTGGTATAGAGAGAAAGAACAACTTGGGGATTCCGTAGTATATACATTGATTGATCATGATAATTAATATCTCAGGTATCGTCTGCATAATTTGTTGGACGCTGATTCAGTTGTAGGATTCTTGCAGCTGCTATTATGTTAGGAGATGCAAAAAATTTGGTTTTGACGTCTATAAATATTTTGTCAAACAACAAAACTGTCAGTGATACATATCCTCCAGACGACAACCCATAGAATTTTCCAATTTCTTGCCAATCATGCGTGAAATAACAGGTATATTCTGTTTTTGAGACAATAAACTGGAATTTGTTCCCATGATCATCCAAGAGATGTGCAACAGCATTGGAATTTTTGCCTATAAATAATGTCTTTGCTAATTAATAAAATTTAATACAACATAAAAACCTAATACCATCAGTCACGCTTTAGATTTATTATTACCTCATTTAATCAAACTCATTCAAAATACTAATTTTTTTTTGCTAAATACATTGTATTCTAATTTACATACTGACTTTACCTGTATTTAAATTAAATGTCACAGTAGAAGTCAATGTAGTCAAATGTCATTGGGCCTAAATAGTTATTTTTACTGCAAACTAACCAAAGAACATGAAAAAATTGGCTTACATGAAAACTTAAACACCCAATGAAAGAGACATACGCGATTTATTTAACAATCAACTCACAAACATCTAATGGAGTAAAAATAAAACAGTTTCACAGTTAAAAGGATTTTCATTTGATTGGGAAACATATTTAATTTAAAACAAACATAACAACTGATGGGATAACATTTTGGCAGATCACATAACTAAACATGAATTACATCAACAAAATACTTCAAAATTATACATAGATAAGAATACCGACGACTACTAAAGAGGGTGTACAAACTGTAAACTATTCTACTGCTTCCCAAAGAACATCAGCTTAGTAGTTTCCACAGGAACTTCGAGTTTGTAACGATAGTCCTCTTGAAGATCATATGCCTCAACAATAGCATTCCAACAACGAAGCAGGACATCAGTATGAGTGTGACATGTAGGGTTGATCAAAGAACGTACATGCCCAAGATTGACCATCTTCACCAACAACAGTAATATCAAAATCCCCAATTGGAAAGACAACATTGCAAAATGCGGATGGTAGATGCTACAAAATGAGAATGTTTAACATAGGTGAAGCAGATACAAATAGATTATGTATAAATTCATGTAATAAAGACTAAAAATTTAAAAAATAATACTCATTCAACCACACCATACCAAAACTGGGGTATTAATGTCGGCATGCTTAAGAGTGGCATAAAAACCCATAACCACAGTTGGTTTGCGGCCAACATAGACAGAAGGATCTAGAAGAGGAATGCCTCCTTCTCCAAATTGGACCAGTCGTGGCTCACTATTAAGGCTAATAATTCTGGGAGGAGCAAGGCAAAAAGGAGGATTACATAACCTATCACGTGCTTCGATAAAAAACCTTGAAGAGCTGACATAGATGATCTTGAGCCAACCACCATCGTGAAGACCAAGACACAGTCCAACCTGCCTCCAACCATTAGCAAAAAACACTTCGATGCCACGTTTCACAATCCCGACCTCAAACTCATTTCCACGATGATCAAACAGCGTGACAACATCACCAATTTGGTGTCTGTGTTGGATGGAGAACAGACTCGGAACCTTAACCTCCAGCTGATAAATATTTAATTATTAACCTTTGTTAACCATAATGAACAGCTTTGCGAAAAACATAGTACATAATATAACAAACACAAACCGCATAACCTTTACTTCTAATCGACCAATATTGTACTATCAAGTTTTTCCAACCATAATGAACAACTTTGGCAAAAACAGAGTACTTAAGATAACAAAATCATACCGCATCTGGAACCAATTCTACTTCATAGTGCTCGAATTTGATGCCAAGGGTAAAGTGGTAAGACCTTCCTGATCGATGCGACGGAGAACGATTCATCACAACAAAAATATCAAATATTACATGGATTACAGACAACTACAATGGATATCTGATTGACCCGTTTAAAAGAATATATAGCACACTTAACTTTTCACCTTATGGCAAATGTATGGCTGTAGAATTTTTGGAGAACCAAGTACACAATTTGAAAGTTGTGAAAATTAATTTATTGAAATCAATTAACATTGCACGTTGATGTTCTGACATATCCAAAAAAACACACAATATCCCTCACCTAACACAATCCATTGGCTAAGAAATTTTTATACTGCAAAATGTAGAGAAAATACACGTATGTAGCATGAAATGCATAGGAAAGACATGTATGTAGCATGAAAGAATAAGAGGATTGTTTGTTTTTTTTCCCTTTCAATGACAATAAATTGCGAGCACTTGGCGGGAGCATCGCCAAGCCGCATACAATTATAAGACTAACCCCACGACCCGTCCGATGGACGGGTTGGCTAGCGGTTGATTAATTGAAAAACTTTGAAATAAAAACATGTAGAAGTAACAGTTTTTGACGATTAAAGTTTATATTTGTTAAAGACATGCAAATTTTATACACAACAGAAATGAATCAATTTGAAAAACAGTTTTCAGAAATGAATCAATTCCTAACAGATTTCAGAAATGAATCAATTTAAAAAACTGTTTATGGCTTTTACATTCCTAATAGCTGAAACCTATAGAAGTCATAGACTAATCAAAATAGCAATCACACTCAAAGACTACCTCATCAATTTCTTAAAATCTATTACACTATCCACAAAAAAGGTGAATAAAATGAGAAGGAATCTATTTGGTAATTGGTAGCCTCCCAAAAACAAACACTGCACCTTTGATATTAAAAATTCTTAGATGCATGTCATAGGCTATGTTCAGGTTGATAAGAAAAGATAAAAAAAATTATAACTACATCTACAAATCAAGACACAATGTGGTGACAAAGTAATCAACCTCCTTTTAAAAAAAATTGTAGTTAAACAACTAATATAAGAGAATATCACAAAAACTTCTCAAAAAGAACCCAATACCTCTTTGCACAGATGCATAAGGAGAGATAAAACCTAAGGAGAACTACATGCCTTTTCCAGAAATGTATGACAGAAGAGTATGCGTGTGAAGCTTTGCTGTGGTGAGGCTTTGTAGCAGCGAGGTCTCAAATTAGTATTACTCATTCTATCTTGTAGAATTCTGTGATTAGAGAGCAAATCCATCAAGAGTCACTTGGTTTTTTAAAGAGCCACTTGTTCTACCACACCTCCAGAAGTCATTACTGATGAGCGCATTGTACTCTCTGAGCACCACCACCGTGCATATCATCATCCTCATCATACGCCGCCTGCTGCTGAGCTTGCTGCCTCCTTCTTGCCTCTTCCTCTATGTTGACATCATGAAGTGTAGACTCCTCACACTTATCCAGCTCCATGTCTGTCAATTGTGATACAGGCCTTGGTGGCAGAATAGTCTCTAAAGCCTTCACCTGATCAAGACCAAGAGAATCAGAAAATTCCACAGTGAAGTGAACATAAAACTTCCCCTTCATGAAGGGCCTCTGGTACATTGGCATTCCCTCATCATCTATTGCCTTGTACGAATCTGAATTCAAACAGAAGATAGAAAATTTCAATAACTAAGCCAACAAATAAATCTAAGTAATCAACAGCAAGCTAGGTATCGTATTGAGTAATCTACATACCAGCCTTGACAATTTCTTCAGGGTTTGATTTAATCAAGAGTTGTCGGCCATCCAAGTGAGTCAGCACAAACTGGAAGCCACATAAGGACTCAGTGAGGGAGAGTGCGTGCTCTACAAAAAGATCTTCACCATTTCTCCTGAACTTGGGGTGTTCCTTCTGTTGTAGTATAAAGACAATATCCCCAGTCATTGTATCAGGCTGCAAAACAGATGAAAGATCAGTCGGTGTCTAAATTCGGTAATCCAACTCAAAATCAACAAAAACCATGATCCACATACCGCCTCATCAGCTTCACCAGGGAATGTAATCTTCTGTCCATTCTGCATTCCCTTCTCCACAACAACTTCAAGTACTTTCTTCTCTTGAACAACCTTTTCTCCCTTGCACTGTGGGCATCTGTCTTTGTCATTGATTGTCTCTCCAGTACCCTTACATTCATTGCAAGGATGTTGCATTTGTTGAATCATAGAGGGACCCAAGTGCCTAATAGAAACCTTCATACCAGTACCTTAACAACCAGCACACTTCAAGGAAGCCCCAGACTTGGACCCTTTCCTGTAATCAAACCTAGCCAGTAATGTAAGAAATTAAGGAGTCAATAAAAAAACCAACAATCGCACAAATAGACGTTGAATGATACACACCCACTGCATTTTGAGCACAAGACATTTCTTGAAAGGGATAGCTTCTTAGATATCCCAAGGTAAAGATCCTCCAAAGAAACTTCAAGGGGTGAACCACATCTTCTCCCCTTCTCTGCCTCCTTCCTCTACCACCACCACCTGAAGCATTTAGACCATTTTTCTTTGTAGCTATTAAACCATAACTTAGAAAAAACCTACAGCAAATTAAAGCAAATAGTGCTTTTTTTCTGCATATATCAATTTTCTATGTAGCAATAAATAATTTAGCATAGTCAAAGGTGGGACATATGTTACCTACAATAGCAATTAGATCCAACCAAACAAAACCAATGAATATAACAATTATTCATGTCAGGTGTAGATAGGAAATTAACTCAATTTGCATTTTATTATATGACATGAATGAGCATTATACAACATGTGAAGATCATACCTTTAGGTAGGTCTTAACTTATGTGTATGCATTTTACTTGTCTTATTATAATTCCACACAGAAAACTTGTTTATGATCAAATATGAGGAGGAATAAAACAGTAAAGTTCAGAGTAAAGTTTGATGCATATAGCTAGTCGTATAGACATATGTTGCATCAATTATCTAAGCATGCTTTCATGATTTTACGACCACTCAATCAATCTAATATAAGCTTTATATGAGATTGAGATTTGAATATACCTCCTTGAGTAATTTTCTTACCTTGAGATTTATGTGATGAATTGATCCTCACTTATTAGCAGAGTATTTATTCCTCACATGATAGTTTGAGGATTTGATGTCAGAAGATATAGTTCAGTTCCTTTCTCTTGACATGAGCAATCCATCTTCTTTTGAGAGTTGCTGATAGATCATCATCATCTTGTAGGAATCTTATGTAATCTTCTTAGAAAAGGGTTACATAGATTTCTTTATAGGAGACTTAATTTAGAGTGAGTTTGATTGCTAGAGGATAATGTTTATGAGCTTAATCAAAATGCTTATAATATCAATACATAATTTTGGTCTTTGATGGATGACATAGAGTTATGAACAACTTTATAAGATTTATATGAAAACATTTACTCATTTATCATTCCTTATAATCATTTTGAAATATTAAGCACAAAGATCATATATACTTCTTGGCGAACATGCGACTCAAAGTTTGAACTTTTAGTTTTCTGTTTTTATCAGTATGAGTTGATTTTTCTACAAGACAGCTATTAGAATTGTTTTGATATGAGATGCTTAGCACATTTCAAAGAACCTTCTATGCAAATGATAAAATTTGATTTAGAAGATACTCTAATGGTCTGATACCCAATAAAAAATAGTATGCATGCAATATTAATACGAATCTATGCATACAGTAGAAGAAGAAGAGTGAAATGAATCAAATGAAAAGGGAAGATCTCCCCTTACCAAAGAGAAGCAGTCTAGAAGAACCACTGTCATGACGAATCGTCCAGAGTTGCGCCACCACCCACCCTCGTCACAAATCGTCCAGAGTTGTGCCACCACGACCGTTGGTTCCGCTCTCTATGGAACCTCCTCACTCTGTCTCTCTCTCTCGCCTTCATCTCTCTTTCATCTCGCCCCTCTTCTGCACATCCCACCATCTCCTACTCCTCCATTATTCTCTCCACTTCACCCACCATGGATGTTCTTCTCCCCAACTTTCCTTTTATCACAGTCTTCTAATCCTCTGTCTCTAACCCCCTTTGATCTATCACTTTTTTCCATTTCTTCTTTCCACCTCTCTTGCATGCAAAAATAAAAGAGATGTGTTGGACAGTAAGAAGAAACGTGTTGCCACTCAAGACAACATATTGATTGATATATAAAACTGGGAACGAAAAAATAAGGTGCATACACGTTGGCACCTACAAAATTGCAATGAAAGGACAGGTGTGTGTAGATGAATCAAAGTTACATTTTAGCAATGGAAAAAGGCAAGACACGTTTCAAATAAGGGAGATTGGAAAGGCTATCAAATAGACACGTTATCATGTCAGGAAGTTAAGAAAGACAAAACGCATTTTTTTGGAAGAAAAAAAAACTACATTTGGCGCCAAATCAATGACAAGCTGCATACATATAAGTAGATAGATGAGAAAGATACTAAAAGGATAAAAACTATTCAGAGGTGCAGAGAGAGAGAGAGTCGGTGAGAGTGATTATGTTTATTTTTCCTATATAGAGTTGAACCTTTGAACCTTTATGCCATCTCTTTCCTCCATACCCATTTTTGCCTCTACCGAGTACCCATTCCTCCCTTCATCATCTTCTATAAACTAAAATGAAGACCAATGTGCCATTGGTTATCTTTTTCATGTTCTTTCGAAAACGTTTGCATTGGCAGCTACCAATCCCACCCCTGTCTAGACCCTTCAGGCTTTTTCAACTACTGTTTATCCCAAACAAGGAAATGTGAGAGACATGTAAGTCAATGACTTCATTAAACTATTTCAAAAACTTCGTGTTGTTTTCTCTTATGTATTTTTACATTTTATGTTGAAACTGCAGCAACTCTTTCTGTTTATTAGAGAAGTTGATTTTCTTTGCTTTGGCGGTATATTGTGAGGCTGTTGCAATCCTAAGCTATTTGCTCATTTGTTGTTTGTTTATGTTTGTCAATGCTTTTGTTGTTGTTGTTCTTGTTGTTGGTATTAGGGAATAAGTGCAAGTCAACACAAGAAGAAAGTCAAGCTAAGTCAACTTGATGATGTGTGCATCATAACGTGGATAAGTGATTAGCTGTGTAATTCTAAACTAGTCTAGATACATTGAATGTAGCTTAATACTCTAGTTATACAGCAAGGTATAAATACATGTTGTAACAGAATCTGTAACTAACAATTCATTTTCAATACAATCTACAATTCAGTTCTCTCTCTCTCTGAGTTTCCCTCTCTTACATGGTATCATTCGCTGCGTTTCGTTCCTGATCTCACGCTTCCCTTGCTTCGTTCCAATCCTCTTTCTCTGCAACTCGCTCGGCTTCGATGGCTACATCACCAACTCACAGTGAAGGTGCTTCACAAGATGTTCACAACTATGTGTTTCAAAGCGGCTCGCTCAACTCCAATTCGCATCAATTTGCCACAGGTCCTAAGCTATCAATCAAGCTTGACGACAAAAACTTCCTCCTATGGAATCAACAGGTGGAAGGTATGGTGAAAATGCACAAGTTGCAGCGATTCCTGGTGAATCCGAAAGTTCCATCGAAGTATGCTTCCGAAGAAGCTCGTGTTGTAGACAATGTCTCTCTCGAGTTTGAGAAATGGCTCGTTCAAGATCAGACTCTGTTCACGTGGTTGCTTTCCACGCTATCTGAATCGGCTCTCACTCGTGTCCTCACTTGTCAACACTCATGGCAAGTTTGGGAGAAAATTCATCAAAGACTACTTCTGCGCTTGAAGGCTAAGGTGCGTCAACTACGTAGTGAACTGAAGAACACGAAGAAAGGAGCAAAAACCATATCTGAATTCATCACGAAGGTTCATACTCTCGCCGATTCTCTTATTTCTGCTGGTGAATCCATTGCTGATTCTTACCTTGTTGATGTGTTACTTGATGGTCTGCCTGAGGAGTATAACTCCTTCGTGATGATGATTTTTAGCAAACTGAATCTCCATCCTTAATCGAAGTAGAATCGCTTCTAGTGCAAGAGTCTCGATTGGACAAATTCGAGCGAGAGTTAGTTCTTTGCTAATGCCTCTGCTAATGTAGCACAAGTTCTTTGCAACACACGTAACCAAAACTCATATCGTTCACAAGGTGTTCGAGATAATCGCCGCAACCACCTCGAATTCACGAGGCGCGCGCCAGCCGTGGTGGTCGTGGCCGTGGCGGTGAACAACTCGGTGCTTCCTCATCCGCTCCGCACCTACATGTCAACTCGTGGGCGCTATGGACACTCGTGCTCGATTCTTTGGTTTCGATTTGACGAATCCTTTGTTCCTCCGCAAAGATGTTCTAACGCGCATGGCAACACAACCATCGCCAACTCTGCGCGAGCAACCTACACCTACCGATGCAACCGATAATGTCACTCCAACTGTGAATCTGGCTGAAACACTAGCACTTGATGCTACAGGTATTGGCACTAAACCAAATTCTCCTTGTGATTCTGTATTTGAAAACTGGCGCGGTGACACTGGTGCCTCGCACCATGTCACTCACAATGAGGACAACCTGCAGCGGAAAACACCTTATACAGGACAATCTGCTGTCACTATGGGCAATGGAACTACCTCTCCCATCAAATACATTGGTTCCTCTAAGTTTAACTCACCTATTCACCCCGCACATTAATCTTACACTCAATAATTTGTTACACGTTCCTCACATCACCAAAAATCTTTTATCTGTTTCTCAATTTATTCGTGATAACAGAGTTTATTTTGAGTTCCATGATCCTTATTGTTTGGTTAAATCACAGGTCTCTAATCAGGTTGTGCTCCAAGGCAAGCTAGGGTCTGATGGTCTCTATGTTTTTCATGGCCTACCTATAGTGAAATCAACAAAACTCACTCGAAGTTCCTCTAGTTTGCATCCTAATAATACTATATCACCTACTATACACTCTGTCAGTGCTGCTAAAACTGTATCACCACAATCTTTGTGGCATGCTAGGCTAGGTCATGCTAGTTTTTCTGTTGTTTCTCATATTCTGAAGCACTGTAACATGAGTTCATCTAATAAAACTACTTTTGATTTTTGCAATGCTTGTCAAATTGGTAAATCTCACAAGTTATATGCTCCACCATCCACCACACAGCATCACACACCGTTTGAACTAGTATACACAGACCTTTGGGGTCCTTCACCTATGGTTTCTAGTTCTGGCTATTCTTATTACATTGCCTTTGTGGATGCTCACTCCAAGTTCACTTGGCTTTACTTTCTTAAGCAAAAATCAGATGCTCTAAGTGCATTTAAACTGTTTCATACGCTTGTTCAAACACAGTTTTCTGCTGTCATTAAAACTGTGCAATCTGATGGTGGTGGTGAATATTTGCCATTTACCAAATATTTGGCTAACTTGGGTGTTGTCCACAGGTTTACTTGCCCCTATACATCTCACCAAAATGGTGCAGTAGAAAGAAAACACAGGCACATCACTGAAATGGGCCTCACTCTTCTATCACATGCTTCGGTTCCATTTAAATTTTGGGATCATGCTTTCACCTCTGCTGTTGATGTGATTAACAGGTTGCCTACTCAAGGTCTTAACACCTTTATATCTCCTTTCCAAGCTCTCTATCATGTTGTTCCTAACTACCAGCAGCTCAGAACGTTTGGATGTGCTTGCTTTCCTCATTTGAGACCCTACAACAAGCACAAGTTTGAGTTTAGAAGCACTCAATGTGTGAACTTAGGTCTATCACCAGTTCACAAAGGCTATAAGTGTCTCACTTCAGATGGGAGAATCATCATTACTAAAGATGTCACCTTCAATGAGGAATGCTTCCCTTATCCTACCTTGTTCTCAACTCAACCTGCTAGTCCACAACTTTCTGCCACCAGCTCACCTTTACTCATTCCTTTTCTCCCTGCCACTGCTTCTACACCAGAGGCCCAAAATCAATCACCACCAGGGTCCCCAACCCACACCAATCCTATTACTACCAGTTCCTCTCCTCATATGTCACCATCCCCCACCCCTGCACTTGACACTCCGCTTGCCTCCCCTACTACTACTCCTTCCAGTGACTCACCTGCACCTATACCAGTCACAAAAACCCATCATATGATCACCAGACTTCAAACTGGGTCACTTAAACCCAAAGTTCTCTTGGCTCATGTCATTCCCACCACTGTTAGGCAAGCACTGAGTGCTCCACAGTGGCTGCAAGCTATCTGAGATGCAAATCTGAGCTCTCATCGATAACAAGACACAGTCACTTACCTCCTTGCCTCCAAATCGCAAAGCTATTGGTTGCAAATGGGTGTACAGGGTCAAAAACAAGTATAAAGCTCGACTTGTAGCCAAAGGCTTCAGTCAAATACCTGGGCAGGACTTTGGTGAAACCTATTCTCCGGTTGTCAAGCCAACTACAATCATAATTTTGTTATCCTTAGCTCTCACTAACAAGTGGGACATCCAACAAATAGACATTAATAATGCCTTCCTCAATGGAACAATTGAGGAGGATATCTATATGGTCCAACCACCTGGATTTACAAGCAATGACAAGTCTCTAGTTTGTAAACTTCATAAGTCCCTCTATGGACTCAAGCAGGCGCCACGGGCCTGGCATGACAAGCTGAGAGCTGCTCTTCATCAGTTTGGCTTTAAACCAAGCTCCTGTGATACATCTCTCTTCATTCATACTTCTCGTGGTGTTCAGTTGTTTGCTCTCGTCTATGTTGACGATATATTAATCACTGGATCCTCCACTACATTGGTTCATGATCTGATCCGCAAGCTTCATGCTAAATTTGCCTTGAAACACCTAGGCAAACCAGATTAATTTCTCGGCTTAGAAGTCAAGTATCTACCCAATGGCTCGGTGCTTCTCAATCAAACTAAATACATACAAGACCTTCTGCATCGTGATCCATGCTTGACTGTCGTGGGATCAGCACACCAATGGCCTCCACAACCAAGTTGAGCAAAATTGGCTCTTCTCCATTTGATCAACCTCAAAGGTACAGGTCTTTAGTGGGCGCCCTTCAATACGTTACGCTCACCAGACCAGAGATTGCATACTCTGTAAACAAGGTCTGCCAGTTTTTATCTACTCCTCTTGACACTCATTGGAATGCTGACAAGCGGATTCTGCGGTATCTGAGTGGTACCACATCTCATGGCCTGCTTTTGCAGCCTGCATCTACTTCATTTCCTCTTAGTCTACGTGCCTATAGTGACTCTGATTGGGGTAGTGATCCCGATGATCGCAGATCCACTTCTGGCTCTTGTGTTTTCTTGGGTCCTAATCTAGTATCGTGGAGCTCAAAGAAACAAACCTTGGTTGCTAGGTCGAGTGCTGAGGCGGAGTACCGTGAACTTGCCAATGCCACTGCTGAGTTAATGTGGATTCAATCCTTGCTTCGTGAGCTCAAAATCACACACCAAGCTCCGGTTCTGCTATGTGACAACCAGAGTGCTGTGGCAATTGCTCATAATCCGGTCCTGCATTCACGTACAAAACATCTCGAGCTCGACATCCACTTTGTTCGTGAGAAGGTCCTATCTAAAGCACTTAAAATTGTTCATGTCCCCGCTCTCTGTCGGTTGGCGGATGTGCTTACAAAGCCACCGTCGGCTCGCATGATTTTCGACTCTTAGAAACAAGTCATGAGTCATTCAAATGCCCTCCTCACACCTTGAGGGGGGAGTATTAGGGAATAAGTGCAAGTCAACACAAGAAGAAAGTCAAGCTAAGTCAACTTGATGATGTGTGCATCATAACGTGGATAAGTGATTAGCTGTGTAATTCTAAACTAGTCTAGATACATTGAATGTAGCTTAATACTCTAGTTATACAGCAAGGTATAAATATATGTTGTAACAGAATCTGTAACTAACAATTCATTTTCAATACAATCTACAATTCAGTTCTCTCTCTCTCTCTCTCTGAGTTTCCCTCTCTTACAGTTAGTGGTGGTGGTATGTTGTGAGGTTGTCACGTGCCATATGCCATGTTTTCCTGTCACGTTTCCATATTTCTTGCAAATATCGATTTTTATTAATAATGTTATCTACTTCTTAAAAAAATGTCTAATAGAGCAGTTATAAACCACAAAAGGTTTAAGTAATAGAATAAGTTGGTTTTCTGTTCGTTAGAGAAGTTGCTTTGGTTGTATCTTTTTAATTTGCTTCTAATTAATTTTTTTATAACAAATTTGATTCTATTTAATAGTACATTTGGTGCATTCTAAAAATAATTATTTAAAAAACCTAGCACAATTGATTATTAAGTAGGATCTTTTCGTATTTGTTTCAAACATGGGATCTCCACCTCGTAAGTGTGAGTTTAGAGGTGGTACTTGCCACTCCGTCTGCAGGAAAATAATTCTTAAAATAATTGAATAGAAGAAGCATTAAATAGAATGTTTTTTTACAAAAGTTTGATTAGAAGCATCACTAAAAAAAAGTAACCACTAAGAATATTATTAAGAAACATAACTAGCTCTGGTAGAAAAATAGAAACATAACTAGCTAAAAATTATTAAAAGATAACTAGAAAAAAAATATTTAATAAATAATCGGTCAAACAAAATTATTTTTTAAAATAAAACATTTAAGAAATACAAAAAAAACATTTAAAAAATAGCTAATACAAATTTACTAAAAAATATATTTAAGAATAAAAAACGATATGTGCGACTTTTAATGTAGTCAGAATAATGTTATAACAATTCGTGATTGGTAATCTCTTACAATAATAAGGTATACCAATAAATTCTATTTAATACGACTTTGACTGTTGATTTTCAATAAATGTTGAGAATTTAATAATTTGCTTACCTTTTAAAGGATATGCATTTTGTTGAATCAATATTAAAATTACAATCTAAACTTTTATGACTCAAGAATCATAATATGTTTTAGAACTATCAACTTACATATTTTATTCAATGAAAAACTTTAAAAAAAATTATATTAGAACTGAATTATTAAGTATCAATGGAGTAAATAATATTTTATGGATGTTTTGTTGTATGGGACCATACTATATATCACAAATAATTTTACTTGTCAAAACATATTTGCACTATGCTACATGGTAAAACATCACAATAAATGTATCTAAAATGCATTTCGTCACTTAGTATGAATTATTATTATTTTTGACCAAAATAAACTCATCTTATTTCATTATAAATAATGTTATCAATTGGAATCAAATCAACACGAAACTAGCATATAATCTTAATGTCCGAGCAAGTGTATGTGCGACAAGATTTTTTTGTCTCCTACTAAAACTAACTTGAAAGCGCGCTTTGAAATCTAGTAAGGATGCGTTTACAATGAGAAATGATAGCACTAAATTCAGAACTAGAGTGTAAGCCATACATCTTATTTACAACTAGCAAACAATCCATCTCAATAGATACCCATGTCAAACCCAACTCTACCAATCAAAATAATGCATGTCACTTAGTATGAATTATTAACATTAAAATATTAATGATTTTTTAAATAACTTTTAAGTTACGTGATTTTTAACGAATTTAATAAAGAAGAATAAAGAATAAATAGTGTCATTATTGATAACTAGTATAATTATATTGAAAATTAATCATTACAAATATGATATATCTAGTGTGAAAAAATGATTTTAAAATCTAAATTATAATTATACTTGTTGATTGAAAAATAAATCATGGAAATTTTAACAATTTGATAATTTATAATAAAAGTATGAATTTAATAACGATATTTAAGGATAAATTTTCAATAACCAATTATATATTTGTAGTCTTTGTCAAGTCTTTACTTTTACACTCAATTTTATTTATTTATTTTACACATCTCCTATGTGACCTGTTTCATTAACATTACATTTTTTTTCTATGACATGTACATGCATCATTTTTATTACATAGTTGAAAAAATGATGCAATTAGTGTTGCCAATATCATCTTCTTAGAAAAGTTTGAATTATTGTGTTGAAAAGGTAGCAGAAGAATGATTTTATTTTGGCTTAAATATCATTTTGGTCCATCCAATTATAGTGAATGTTCATTTTGATCATTGCATTTTTTTTAAAAGGCCCTTGCAATTTTTTTACTCATTTCAGCCCCCCATATCATTTTTAAACTGATGTGTCACTTTTTTTTGTTTTTTTTACAGATGAGGTGACACATTTTCACATTGTTGGCGATGGTGACATTCTCTTGTACATGTGAACTACCACCTCATTTCATCTATCTCACCCTCTCCTCCAACCCGTGTCGTCCATTTCCCCCTCTTCTTCACTGGTTTCCTCCACTTCCCTTCTTTTTCCGCCTCTCTCCCTCCTTTCCACGATTCCCTAACACCTGAAACCACAACCACCTCTAAACCCTTCATCAATCTGGTGGCTGCCTTTAGGAGATTTTATGTACAAAACTAGGAATTAAATCAAAACAGAAAATAGATAACAAAAAACGAAAACCATTTAGGAGCATAGTTAAAAAACAGAGTAAAACAAAAAAGAGAAAATCAAAGAAAATGAAGAAGGTGTTGCTAATTCTATCTCATTACAGTCCCGATTCCCAACCCCAACCCCAACACCATGAATGATTCATACACAAATTCCAAATATCAAACGGGAATACAAATTTAAATGAGGAATGAAAATAACTCAAACGATATAAGATAGATACACGATAATTTGAATATAGCTAGCAATTAACTACATATTAGCATGGCCGACAATGTTGGAGGAGTGGGTGAGAGAGATGAAATGAGGGAGAAGGAAATTGGGATTAATAGGGATTTAGGGTTTTTTAATGAGGTGGCAGTCCACATGTACAAGGGATATGTTACCATTGCCAACTAAGCTAAAATGTGCCACCTCACTTGTCAAAATAACAAAAAAGTAACACATTAGATTAAAAATGTCACTAGAGATCAAAATGAATTATTTTTGCAAGGGTCTTTTTTTGAAAAAATATTTTTGCAGCTGCCAAAATGGATATTCGTTATAATTGCAGAGACCAAAATGACGTTTAAGCCTTTCATTTTTATCATGTCTAATTTTATTTTCAATAATTCAACTTTTTTTTGTAATCATTACATAAATAATATTCATCCATTGATTTTGATTTGTTGACTCTATATTTTTGTATTAAAAAAATATATGTATTCAAAATATCTACCGAACTTCCATATATACATCATTCCTCTCCCAATATTTAATTGTGATAAAAGTGTAAATGTATATCTATATTGTGTATCCCCCGTCAATTCCTACTATAAATACTATCCCACACTGCAAGTGTTTTCTTCATTGAGACTCATCCATAACAATGGTTGAGAACACACGTGTATCCTCTCTCTCCCCGATGTCCGAGAATGAATCCTCAGAGCACACCCCTGAGAGATTCATCACACTCTCAAGTGGCTCCTTCATCATAGGGGGAGAAAGAAAGGAGTACGCGATCTCTCATACCACCCTCTCGCAAACACAAACACAACCACCAGCCCAACTCTCATCAGGAAGAGGGTACCCTATCTCCCCTCCTGAACTAATTAACAATGTAACACTGAACTCTTCCAAGAGGCCTAGGGGGAGACCTCTAGGATCCAAAAACAAGCCAAAACCGCCCATCGTCATAAGAGAAGATGATGACACCATCCTGGAACCGATCCTCATTGAAATCCCTAGAGGAAATGACATTGTTGAGACCCTCGCTAACTTGGCTCAACGTCGTAATACCCACATCACAGTTTCGAGTGGTTCGGGTCTTGTCTCAGACATTACCCTTTGCCACCATGTGTCACCCATCAAAGGAAAGTTCTACATGACTTCCATCTCTGGAACGTACATCAATGCTAATTGTGGACACGTCCCTCCACAACTCATCACCGAGTTTTCCATTTACTTATGTGGTAGGCGGGGACAGGTTTTCGGTGGTGTTGTTGGTGGGAAGGTCATGTCTGCAGGTCTTATTACACTCACCGCCAATCTTTTCAAGAAACCCAAGTTTCATAGATTGTCCATCATCAATGGAAGCTTCAAGGAGGTAGAAGTAGATGAGCCCATATATGCTGCCAATGTCATAACCAATGCTGATCATACTTCTATTGAACCTACTACCAATAGTGGTAACAACAACACCGCTACTGTTGTGTCTGATTTCAGTATTACAGGTACCAATTCAATGTCAGTGAATCACGAACTCCCGCCACCTCCTCCAGCTGATGTGATGCAGTGGAATCACTCCACACTTGCTGATAGTTATTAGTGATTAGTGATTCTTAAAGTATTTTCCATTTTGTTTTGAGCCCTTTTAATAATGTTTGAATAAAATGGGCTTTAATTCTTCTTAAATTGTTATGTTTTATTTTAAGAGTTTAGTCAAGAAGGTAGTGTCATCTTTGGATGTTTTTATCATGCTTTTTAATCCTCCATTATAATATTCATTGTTTGATTCATTCTCTTTTTTTTACTGAAAAAAAGGATAAACATTCATTCAAATTGATAGATTACATCGGTGATAATACAAATTCAACATCGCCAAAATCACAAAAGATGAATCTACAAACAAGTTCACAACACCCAAGTTAATAGCATACAACGGCAAAATGCCTACAAATGTGACAAATTAAAACTCATCAGAGTACCCCTTGCCTCCGTGTCCGTAACTTTGAGGCCCTATAGTCATTGGTTGAATCTGCAATGGATCAAAGTTGATCTATCGTTCCAAACCAAATGAACACCGCAAGTAGATGAGAAATCAAATAACCATTTTTTTAGAATGCCCGACAACGTAAACAAAACATTTTCAATTGAATTGATTTTATGGAGTTTTATATATCTGTGTGCATCAAACCTACATATTTTTCCTGGGATTTTCCGTAACATCTTGAACAAACCTTTAATTACTTCAAACAAGTCAAACATGATCCAAAGAGAAATTTTTGATAGAAATTCAAAAAGTGATGCTTCAAAAAACACCGATGGGGTGATTATACTTTATATCATGTTATATCCCTTTACTCTATGTCATTACTATCAAAATTTTAATATTTTTCATATGAGATGCTCACCCATCGATCAGCACAAGAATGCATATAATTTACCTCATATAAATATTTTATAAGAGGGAGAGTATATTTTAGGTCAAATTTTGTGTCAATCAAAATTAAAATCTTTCTCGCCAAGGAAGGTTGGGCTGAGGCGAGCTTGATAAGAGTTGTGCTCAACTTCACGCGTGGGTTCAAACCTCTTGCTGCCGATGTGAGGGCATCTTTGGTGGGTGATCTGTGAAAGAGCTGTGTATTTCAGCTTCGCTAGGCTCTTGCAGCGCAGTGGCAGCCCCAACTCACCTAAACTTTCTAATCTCAAAAAAAAAAAAAATATTAAAATCTTTCTTAGGAAATATAAAAGTATGTTTACATACTGACATGGTGTATTTGAAATTAGATATTTTCAACAAATAAGAGTGTCATCAAGTAGCACACCTTCTTCATCAATAGTTTCTGCAACAATTTGAGGGGATTTTAAAGAATTACTCTTAATTTCATCAGCTATCACCCATCTTGGCAACCCGAAACTTTTGTCACTTCCTGCTATGCTTTCATTTTTTACCCCAACTAGACTTCACAACAGTTGTCTGCCTTATGCTCGTAATGCCTACACTGGATTTTTTATAAGCAACATTTTTTTATTGATGGGAGTGAAAGTGGTACTCCAACCTTTCACAAACATTGTCTATGATATGTACCTGAGCGTCCCGAGGTTGGTTCGGTCTTGGTATGAGGTTTGATTGTTGTTGATGAGTCGGGAGGATGGGCTCGCACGGCAGGTATACCTGCAAAGACACACTCGACGCCAAGTCGTCAGTGCGATCGGTCTAAGCAGGAACATAATAAGGGTATGGATAGTGTACCTTTTCTCGAGGGTTGGTCCCTATTTATAGGAGTCTGAGGCGTATAGTGACCGTAGGATTAGTGGAGCCGATCCTGGCCGTAGATTGCGTGTCTAGATGCGCTCCCTGTAGCAATAGCGAGGAGTCGGTGATGACTTCATGGCCCAACCTCGATCCATAAAGTGAAGTGGGCCATCTGGCCTAGTCCAAAACCAATCAGAAAATTGCAAACTAGAGTTTCTTCCTTCTCTATAAATAAACCATACATAGTAACTTTATCTATCCACTACCTCTATAAAGTTAATCCTTTTCCGTTGGAAGATAATACTACTATTTGTTAAGAGTCCCACATCGGATGTGATATAACCTGAAAAAGAGTTTATAAGTGAGAGACATCCCTCACTCTAAAAGCCGGTTTTGTGGGGTTGAGTTAGGCCTTAACCACATTCTAAGACTATTCCTCACCAAAAAGAAGCACCCAGGTAGCTACTATCCAGATAATGAATTTTGCGTTTTTGCATTCTTTCCCACTAATGAGGGAGCCAAATTGAACAAAATGGAACACTAGGTCATTATGATGAACTACCTCCAACCTCAACCAAACATACAATAGGGACCTTACATTATAAAGAAATAGTTAAAAAGAGATGAACTGTGGATTTGGGTTGTTCCGAGGAGAAAGCGCGCCGGAATCTAAGACCTCTGAAGTAACGCATTTTTTGACAACCTAGCCAACCTAGCTTCAAGGCGTGTTAAAACATGCCATAGTGAAACTCCTTCAACTTATGCCATAGTGCATTTGTCTGTACTAATAGTCTTCACTTCCATTTTGCTAGTAATGAATGGTTAACTAACTCTAGATTTTTAACTCATAAACCCTATTCAAACCCTACAAAAGATATCATCAACCGCCAATAAATTCATACTAAAAAATCCACAAAAAATTTCAAATGGAAGGAAAGCAGGGAAAAATTGAAACCTTAGTGGTCAAAACCAAATGATAGCAACGTCGTTTTTCTTGGTCGGACATGCACTCTAGTAGCGGTCATGGAGAGACAGACAACCTCGACAACAGAGTTGTAGATATAGGTTAGTACCTTTTATCGCATTTGGAGATGAACTTTGTTGACTTCCGTGACCAACAACAAGCCAATGTTGAGCAACAACCAATTGGAAATTGAATATGCCATTAATTTTGTTAAGGGATTACCATCGGTATTGAAAGCGAGGTACTATGATAATTGAAATATCAGCATTAAATTTAAATTGTTATTTTCAATTTGAAGAGATGCCATAGTTATGTGGAATGAATTTTTTTAATGTAATTGCTATTTTCAATTTGAAGAGAATGTACTCTGATTTTGAAATGTTTCATGCGTTTTGAATTTTTTATTGGAACCTTCCCATAAAATATTGAATATTGAATTGAATGTATTACATTAATGACCGTCAACAATTATGACCCGCTAACTTGATTTTTTGAAAACATACATTAATTCAATTAATTTGATTTTTATAGAAAACAAATAACATGATAAATAGGAATGAAGGAAAATTAAATTCATTAAATATCGCATTAAATCGTTGACCGTAAATGAGAGAATAAGAGACCAGTTACATTCTCATTTGCGAGTGTAGTTTAGATCACTAAATAATATGTTTAGTAACTCTTACTAAAGGGATATAAAAGTAAGCTCCATTATATATAATTAAAAAAAAAACTGTTCAGCAATTAATCTCCCATATCTCCTTTCCTTAATTATTGGGCGAATAATGTGGAATTAAATTAGAAAAAGCTTCCCATAATCAAAACCTTCAATCAACGCAGCCTCAATCATGATTTTACATATAAGAGTTAATCCATGAATGTGATCATGATCTTGCTGCTCAATCATGAGTTAATCCACTGAAACATCTTTTACATATAAAACTGTGACATTTTTTATTCAAATTACATAAGTATGGAAATTGGTTAGTACGGATATGAATTAGTTTTGTCTAACCACGAAGTCACATAACTTTGGTTAGTTTACTACTAGAGAATTAAACAATATTGGTTAGTTAGCTTTAACCACCAAATTATAGAACTTTGTTTATTCATATAAAATAAAAAATTGGTCGTTATTATACTTGTAACTAAAAAACGTGACAGTAAAATGTAACACTAACCACATAATTACAGAATATTGGTTACGTGAGTTCTAACCACTTAATTATAGAACTTTGGTTTTTCATAAATAATATGCAACTAGTCGTTAAAGAGTTTAATAACCACATAAGTGAACAATACTGGTTAGTTGTCGATATAGATAGTGTAAACAAGAAATTCGAAAGTTGTTATGGTCAAATTTGTGTAATTCGAAAATTGTAGCAAGAAATAATAAACGATAAAAAAAGCAACGTGAAAAAAAAAGTGAGCGAAGAAAGAAGGAAGAAGGAAGAAGAAAGAAGAAAAAAAATCAATGTGAAACTAGAAGAAAGAAGAAGAAGAAGAAGAAGAAGGTAAAAAAGCAACGTTAAAAAAGAAACGGCCCCAAAAAAACTAGGAATTAATTTAATGGATAATTAAATAGCCATTAATATCAAAAACATTTGAGAATACATTAATGCCCTTATTCAATAATAACCCTTGGATGAAATTTTGTTAAAAGATTGGACATCCAATGGCTAGAATTCATTTAGTGATCATCACTAAACCTTTGGTTTAGTGATGTAATCCATAACCCTCATTTGCAAGACCAGTTTGGAAAATATTAAGACACGTATTTAGTTCATGTCTCAGCCATAAATATACCCCATCCGCAATCTAAATAAGCGGTAGTCATGTCGGATCGCTACTTGGGCGAAATTTCAATGTTGGAGCTGATGTGTAAAACGGACGTTGACGTATTTTCCATAATTTGTCTATGTGGACGATAATGTGGACAAACTCAAGGTTTAGTATAATTAAGATAAGATTAAGATATCTATCACACTACTAGAAAAGTGAAATAGCGGCAAAAATTTAGAGACGAAAAATGACAAAATTCATCTCTTAAGTGTTTTCGACGTTAAATTTGGAGACATATTTTATTTTTTCATCTATAACTTTTGTCGGTATTCCAACTTTTTTATAGTAGCTAGTGTCATAAGAAACTAGAACAATTTATGTGGTTTGATAACCGCCGGTAACTTGGGTAGGTACTGGGCAATTTTCTTCTAGAGTAATATGAGTGGATTGTTCTCAAGGTGATCAATTGTATTTCCATGAGCTAGCTCTTCAATTTCTAGTAGGGGTGTGTCTAAATTTCTAGTAATATTAGGGGTGGCAATTTCTACCCATGAGTGGGGATCTCTGCACGGATTGCTTGAATGGGGCCAGTGGGTGGGAGTTTTTCCCATGGGGATGAGGACGGGGGAGAAAATCCCCCCGTAGTCAAAGTGGTGATGGGGATGGGGATCATACTCATACTGAGAACCCCGCCTGAATATATTATATAAATATCCTTATTATAAATATATATTATGTTATAACTAATTAATTTTTTAGTCTTTTTATATGTGTTTTTAATTTAAAATATTAATAAAATATTAAATTATTCTAACTTTTATACTTTTTAAATATTAAAATGTAAAAGTAAGACTAACTTTTATATTTTTTATATTAAAATATTAAACTTTTGAATTTTAGTCTTACTTTTTATATACTTTTCTGATTTTATTATATTTTAATTTATATTTTTGCTAACTTTTAATAAACTTTGGGGTCCCCGCGGGGACCGTGGGGATCCGTGGAAATGGGGATGGGGCAGAAATAGTTCGCGAGGCGGGCAACGAGGATAGAGACGGGGGACAATTTGAGAAGCGGAGATGGGGAGCGGGAGAGTACTCCCCGCTCCCGCCCCGCCCCTTTGCCATCCCTAAGTAATATGAGTAGATTGTTCTCGCTTTGTATTGGGCTGGAGTTCTCCTTATACTGAATTCGTACTATTGAATAAAAAAAATAATTCCTTTAAAACTAAAAATAAAAATGCACATATTTATATGCATGATCTATATTCCAGCTCCATACATAAGTTTACTCAAAATCATCATCCACTCAAAATATTTCTTGGCCTTTTATACTACTTTCATTAAAAACTGCATAAGTGGGCTATTTGGAAGATATCTTATAGTACAAAGCTTGATTCCTTAATCAACAAATTACGCCTGTTAGCAAAAAAATAATAGGAAATAGCTAGGAAAGATAATAAATATATAGAAAACACATATATTACACTTAATCAGTACTCTCACTCCAATTCTTTATAGCTTGTCCCACAGCTTCTTTGACAGCTTGTGCATCAATATTAGTCTCACCTTCTTCATTCTACAAAAAGTCACAATATATGTTAAACAAACTGCAAATTAAAAACATTCTTTGGTGATAAACTTAGCTATAGCTAGCTTCTATATACATGTACAATTAATGAAGACTCTATTATTATTAGGGTTAAGATTTAGAGATATGCATGACCTTTATATCAATTATTATTCTAAGTACAGAAACTTGGCCCCAATTTCTCACGTCCCCCAATGATGAACGTTTTCATAAAGGGACAAAACATGTGACATATATTGATAAGTGAATGTGAGAGAGAGAGAGAGAGAGAGAGAACCCAATGATATGCATGTTGAAACTAATAAGAAAAGTGTAATAATTTTTTGTTCACTATACTATGTAATGTGTATCTTACTTCTTCTCCTCCAACTGCTTGAAATTCAAAAGTGTCTGTACAAGAAACCCTAGCTTCAAGAACTGTAAGTCTCATCTCTTCAATGGCCTCCAATATGGAAACAAGCATACCTTGGCAGTTTTTTGTTGAAAAAACATTTATCATAAATCCCTTTTCTAGGGTTTCCACTGTAACCTGCATAAGTCCATCAAGAAAATGTTACTTTTTACTCCAATCAAATTTGTTATTGGAAGGATCTTGGGATAAATAAACTTGATGATCAACATGTATATTGGACTCCTAGAACAACAATTCCAATTGGTTATATTATTGTGATTACTTCAGTACCTAGACAGAATCCTAATCCCCTTATTTCTTTAACTTTTTAGTGTCTTTTAACTCACCATGTGAACTACTAATTACCTGAGAGTAGACGTTATAACGAACGAGTACCTTAGATTGCTTTTTCCAAATTGGAGTTGATGCGAATGTACTGACATCAACTCCAATTCGAAGACTACTCGTTATAACGTCTCAGGTAGTTCATGAATTAGCATAGTATATCATTTTCGATGTACATGTTTCTGGGTTGTAATACTCGCGTATTTACTGTAATTAATTTTTGTTTAGAAAAGACATATAACATGTTCTTTTATGTTTTATACTATTAGAAAAAATTTAAATAACTATAAAAATTTAGAAACCGAAAATGGCAAAATCCGTCTTTAGTTTTATTTGCAAGTGTTAGCAAAGCAAAATTTAAAGACAGTTTTTTTTTTCACCTAGAATTTTTGTTGCTATTTTATTTTTTTCAAATAATTAATAAAAAAATTTAGCTTATATTCAAAAATGGAAAAGACTGAAGAGGAACTGTCAACTTTTTGGAATTACCATAGGCAATGGATTGTGGACACTTGAACTTTCTGCAGAGGTTATTTCTTGATTCAATCTTTCAACTTTCTGCTTCAGATTTTCAATATACTTTGATGCATCGATTATGATCGATGTATCATTTAGCTGCCATCAACCATGCATAAAACCAAAAGAATTGTTAGATAATTTACCATATCAAATAAAATCCACACATGTGAATTGATACATCGGATACTGCCATGGGTTTGGTTAACAAGAAAAATAGAATTAAACTAAGGTGACTTTTCAACCAATATTTTCAATATAAAACAATCATAATATATAGTTAATATTCATCATAAATTAACTTATTTGAGTTTTCAACCCAGATTTGCAAGTGAAGATACAGAAAAGAATGAACAATGTTAAGAAAGGAAGATAGATACTAATTATATATAGAACTGTGAAAGATTCAAATTCAAATAACAATGATAAAAAAAATTAATAGCAAAGCTAGAAATTATGACTCCTTTAATATAAAAAAACTGAATCAAATTCAGAAGAAAGAAAAGGGAAGATAGATATATATATATATATATATATATATATATATATATATATATATATATATATATATATATCCATGTGTATATATACTGTGTTTCTGAATATTCTTTTAGGGAATTGGATGATTTCATTGAGAATATTCATGGAGAAATCCAATCCAATCCAATGAAATGAAAAGATGTATATATATATAGCAGAGATAATGCAGTGCAGGGAATTACAGCATGAGAGTTAGTAACAGAACGAAGAAGTTGCAGCTTCTCATGCAGTGCTGCTCTCTTTTGCTCCCTAGAAACCATTTTTATGTGATTTCTCTCTCTCTTTCTCTCTCTCCTTTTATTATGATCTTTCTTCTGCCTTTCTTTCTCTCTTTTGCTTGTAACTCTGATGAGTTCTGTGGCCATTTAAAAGAATGGATGAGCTCTCAAATCCATATGATATGATCTCATGTGTTTTCTTCCCACATGACTGTCACAGTTTTTTTTCTTATATATTTCTCTTGAACTTACATAAATACCCTTCTATTGTAATTTGGAGCTTTCTTATTTTCCCAAACTTAATTTCAAGAGCTTTTTTTTTCCTTCTCAAGAATTAACTTATCAGCAATATGGCAGGAATATATTACAGCTTATGAGTAAATATTGATGAGCTTTTAAGAATCATGTATTTTTTTGAGACATAATACATATCTATATTATGCTACTAGATATGTTTGACTAGTTTTTTTGCAAAAAAAAATAAAAATAGAAGTCATACATTAAGCAAATTATTTACCTTACTATGAAAAAATAACAAATAGTTTACTAGAAGTAACTTTAAATTCTAATCTAAAACATGCGAATACCTAGCTAAAACACTAAAGCTTATAGGAGTCTATTGGTCCTAAGTGGGTTGAGCTGGATTATATGGATGTTGGGTTTTGCTTTCTTGTTTTTATGACTCATTGTTTTGATCCCAACATGTGGGAGTGAGATTTACATTGTACATAGGGTTTGTAATCCTAAATACACATCATATATATAGTACATATTGTTTTACTTAGCCTCCGATTGATTGCACGACGAGACCCTTCAGAATCATATTTGGGTTGATCAAACGTGATTTGATTACAAATTTATTATGTTTGGCTTTCAGTTCATAAATTGATTCTAGCGCCCAAATTCAGTTTTATCTAAAAGCTAAGTGTGTTGTTTGATAGTGCAGCGTCAAA